>JAQFVV010000080.1:2141555-2392230 GCA_028023455.1 Epiperipatus broadwayi | reverse complement strand
CGCATGTCAAATCGGATTCAAACTCAGCTTAACCAAAACCGAATTCAAACCCAACTCAACAGCTCAGATAGCAGAAATCGACGGCACAGTGCTATGCGCCAAGAACTAGCTCAACGGTTGGTGAGGACTAGAGACCCTTGCACTGACACGAATATCTAATAATTAATTACTTTGAATACTTTTTAAATCAAATCATATGTATGTTCGGGTTGCCAACACAGACAGCGAGTATTAACATTTAAATAATTATCAAAAGAATGATGAACTAAGAAACCAAGTATGTTAGAAAATATTTAATACTAATAATAATTTGTTTTGTTCAATAAAATATAAATAGCATTAGTTACCTCTAGTCTTTAAAAGCATTTATAAATATAATCAGAGTAGCGGTCCTTATCATATGCCAATGGAAATTACGCAATATTGGAATTCTATGTCTATGCCCCCAACAAGAAAATATAAAGGTGGATAAAGGTATTTATTTAGAACGGAAATGATTGTTCTACTTTTATTACGGTGGAATGTGAGATTTATCTTCACATTCGGAAATCTATTCCTGAAGAGCAAAACGTATTTTAAGGCATAACTTTAATCTTGATTTGAGAACTGATTTAAACGAAATATACTTGAGGATTGGTTCGACTTTAATTTAAATCACTCCATCACGAATTACGAGCACGGAGCGGGTTTTACTGAAACAAGGACGCAATGGTACTGACGAATTACAAGGCAGTGAGTAAAATTGAAAGATGATTGCTAGTCGATGGTCGAAGTCCTATGGCGGCTTGCATTTGGCAAGTCTTACGCCCTTTGACTAATGGAACGGAAAGGAAGTATTTTCTTCCTCGAGAAATTTAAATGCGAAAATATGATCACCGACCAGCCTAACGGAGCGGAAGATGGCCCTACGTCAGCAACATTTGATGATGATGACTTGATAGTCATCGTTGAAAAATAAAACCCATGTAGAATGCTCTACGTGATGACTTGACCAATTAATTAAAGTCAAACGAGCTTTATCGAACTATTTTGAAAACATTTATAAACTATCTTAATTATGCCTTAATATTCGTGCCCTTCCTGAATATCAATTTAAAATAACAAAAATGGAATTAAAATACATTTAACCCTTTATCGACCCTTTTTGGCAATAAAAACATTTAAGGTTATATTCGAATAAATATATATTAGTAGAACAAGAAATCAATATTATAACATTTTGTGAGTATATAAACAATTGTAACTTAGTAGCTGGGGACATAGGTGAAAAATGAAGCTAATAGTTTATTATTTGCCAATTATCAAATAATAAACATGTAATATTTTCTTTCGACTCGATGATTAATAGAACTTTCAAATTTAGTTCTAATGGGCGAGAATTACTATTGGAAATTAATGTTATATTATTTGCGTGAGGCAAATGGAATCAAAGGGCTCATCGAGTCGAAAGATTATTGGCATATAATTTTTAAATACGACATTAATAAAGCACACCAACATATATATATTAAACGAACCGCCAGGTAAGAAAAGAAAAAGTTTAAAGACTAGAGATTGAAAGAATTACAATATAAATTTATATTAGCATTTTATAAAGATTTACATTAAATAATAAAGAGCTCTTAAATAGGAGGAGTATAAAATAAAGTTCGAACTGGCCAGAAAGTTTAACGTTCATATTACCCCTTCCGCTGGTCCTTAAGTTACACCTCCAAGTTGTTGAAAACGTAGGCATCATTGGTTAACTACTGGAGTAGTATTTTAGTAGCTTTCATTATTTTAGCAGAATTATCGATCCGGAAAACGGTTCAGCAGCTCCATTGATGATTTCTCGGGACTTTTAGGAACCGCAGCCAGATCCCTGATTTTCTAGCCCTCTATCATGATGAAATACAATTATAATATGCACAGAGTTCACTGCACTACTCTACAATCAAAAACTCACTAGCCCCTTCTTTACTTTTCAGGGCTATATATCTACTGTTTCCTGATGCCTCCGGCTAGCGCTCATTTTGTTATCAATCTGGTTTTTTCTTATAATTAGTTGTTTTCCAAAACATTCCTTCGATAAGCTTTCAAACTAATTTGTGAATTCCTTTCCTAATTAGAAAATGAATTCTTAAAGTCTGAAATGATTTTAATTAAAAATTGAATTCTTATCTTTTTTTTAATTAATAAAACTTTACTGTTGTTTTATTGAGAATTTGAAAGCCCATGGAAGGAATGTAGCTTTTATTCGCAAAACTTTACAAATTATTTAAAAGTACAAAAAAAAAACAAGTATTCCCGACGCAATGAAACTTTCGAAAATTATATATATTTAAATATTTACAAATATATACGCACAATCCACGCAATTGTAATATATATAAATTCATGAATATTTTATCATGAATTTATTAAGAGAATTGCTCAATTTTAAACTGAAACTAATTGATTTTAATACACATTTGAAATAAATTATTCATTATGGAAATTAGCGTGGATTGAACGTATAAAGCCCCATTGCATCGGAAATTTAAGGTTAGTATTAGGGTAACTAACATGAAGCTAGGATCGAACTCAGATCCGACTGCTTCATTTCTTTTCACTTCAAAAAAAAAACAATGAAAAAAAAATGACTTTACTTATGCAGGATATAGTTGCATAAGTGTATAGACTCTGGGAGAACAGCATGAGTGTGAATAATATAACCTGCCCAAGCTACAAATTGTACATGTCTCACTGCGATCCATTTTTTGAATATTCAACTTATAAATGGGTTTATAATAAATCAGTCCGTTTATCAAGTTTCATTTTCCTAGGGTCATGTCAGTTGGTCTTCTGTATATATATCTGTCTCTACAGTTTGTCCTATTGTTTCCCTGGATCAGGTGGCACATATGGTTTTAACTGTCTGGCATTGTAAACCCCCTGGAGTCCCTTTCCCTTTAGCAAAAACGCATTGTCATGGCAATCCTTTATTATTTCATATGGCCCACTGTATAATGGGAAGAATTTCTTGAATTCTTTCTTAGGGGCATTACTAGTTCTTGGTGATCTTAACCAAACTTGATCCCCAACTTTAAAATAGTAATGTTGCATCCTCCCTCTTTTTATTCGCCTCTGGGCCATCTGCGCTAGCCGCTTTCTGGCCATATCTTGGTCAGTTATTGGGTTAATACACGTTTCATCTTTTGGTAATAGTGAAGAAAAAATGGCCTGACATGGCCGCCCATAGTGAAGACGTGTAGGTGCGAAACCCGTTGACTCATTCATTGTATTATTAATGCAGTCCATAACATATGGAAGTTTATCCACCCATCTCCGATGATCTGTAGGTACGCACACACGAAAGAGTTGACTAATTTCTCTCATAACTCTTTCACATGGGTTGGACTGCGGGTTTCTAATTGATGTCATACGATGATTTACCTTTTGTTTTTTTGTCCAATTCTTCCACTCTTTTGAGGTGAACGCTGAGCCATGATCTGATAATATGGTCTCAGGCTTACCTACCTCATAAAATTGCTTATCCTGTAGGGCCCGAATGGCATTTCGTGAATTTGTGGTTCGCACTGGGTAAATTTGAACATACTTTGAAAAAATATCATATGTGACAAGCAAGTATTGAAAGGTCCTAAATTTGGGAAGGGGCCCATAATGATCTATAGCGAGGATTTCATTTGGTCTTGTGGCCATCACTGGTTTCATACCTCCTGCATATGATTTATTTGGAAATTTAGTGGCAGCACAGATGTCACATTGTCTAATAGTAGTGAGAATCTGATTGTACATTCCTGGCCAGTAAAACTGACGACGCACTGCCTCTTCTGTCTTTCTTGGTCCGTAGTGCCCAATGATTTGATGAATGTGCCTAAGTAAGGATGGTCTCAGCCTATCTGGGACCATAGTTTTCCATGGTGCAGTATAGTCCCCAGTTTTGGTCTGTAAAATACCCTCCTTGACCCGAAAGTGAGTGTATTTGCTTTGTAGGTTCTTGTCCTTACTCTGGGTCTTGGACAACTCCAGAATAATGTGGTGATATTGTATGCCCTGCCAGTATGCAAGATTCCTTAGCTCGGCCTCGGCGGGACTCAATGTTTTGGTGACCATAATTTTTAAGGATTGATCGTTTATTTTTGGGTTCTGTATGCTCATTTGTACTGGATGGCGACTTAAAACGTCAGCCACCACATTCTCTGGTCCTGGGCAATATTGGATCTTATACTGAAATTGTTGGAGGACCAAGCTCCATCTAATGAGTCGGTCATTGGTGAGGAAACTCTTATTAAGAAATTCTAGACATCGGTGGTCAGTTATGATGACAACTTCTGATCCCAGAAGGAACTGCCGGAATTTCTGGCATGCCCATACTATGGCAAGAGTTTCTTGCTCAGTGGTGGTGTAATGTACTTCAGCACCCTTTAAAGCACGACTGCAAAAATATATCACTTGATGTTCACCAGAATCACCCTTTTGAAACAAAACAGCTCCCAGCCCTTGTTTGCTGCTGTCAGTTTGTACGTAAAAGGTCCGACTAAAATCAGGGTGGTGCAGCATAACCGCCCGTAGAAAGTTTTCTTTTATGTTTAGTAGTTCCTGGTCATGGAGTGGGGTCCATTCCCACTTTCGGTTTTTTTTTATGAGGTCTATAAGATTCCTAGTTTCCTGGGCAAAGTTTGGATAGAACTTGTGATAAAAGTTGCAAAGTCCAAGAAATGATCGGATCTGTTTCCGAGTAGTCGGGGTTGGAAACTTCTCTATGGCTGCAACTTTGTCCGGATGTACCTTGATACCATGTTTGTTAATGACATGACCAAGGAAGGTTATCTCCCCAATAGCAAAACGGCTTTTCTCTAAATTCACTGTGATATTCTTCATTCTGCATTCATTCAGGAACATTTCCAAATGTTGTAAGTGTTCCTTCACATCTTCTGAGATGATTACAATGTCATCCACATAGCATACCATCTGTTTTTGTACTTCTTCAGAAAGGACCTGCCTCAAACAGCGCATAAGTCCTGCTCCACTATTAATAAGTCCGAAGGGAACCCTTTTAAAAACGTGCGTGTAGCCACCGTACCGAAATGCCGTGTATTTCCGGTCCCTTGGATCGAGATTCAATTGCCAGTAACTGGCAGTTAAATCTAATGTTGAAAATACCGTCTTCCCAGCTAATCGCACAAGTACTTCTTGGATAGGAGGGGGAGCATCTCTTTCCGGTATAGTGATGCTGTTTAACCTCCGAGCATCCAAGCAAAGCCGCAAGTTTCCATTTTTCTTCTTGACGACGACCAATGGGTTGTTATACGGAGACGGGCTGCGCTCGACAATATTCCATTCGATCATTTGTTTTATCTGTGCTTCTACTTCATCTTTATACTGAAATGGAATCGGGTACGTTTTGGACTGGATGTAAGTTTCTTCTTTCACTCTGATTCGGTGGGTATACCCTGTAATCTCGCCTGGCATTGGAGAGAAAATTATGGCATATTTCTTGAGGATTTTCCGCATTTGTTCGGTATCATCCGGTTCAGTAATGATGGATTCTTCAACCTTTTTGTCAATCATTGAAAGATCAACTGGCTGGATTAGGCAACTTTCATGGTTTCCTTCTCGGTGGAGTGATGTTTTAAAGTTGATGGTTTCTTTTCCAAATGAGCATCTACCTTTAGGGTAGTCAATAATGCCTTGGTTTTGAATCAAAAAGTCGGAACCCAATACTACATCATATATGAGCCCTGTCATAATAAGAAAGGTATGTCCTACTAGCCTTCTGTTGATTTCAACCTCCAACCACACTTGATGGTTTTCACTTGACACCTTTTTCCCATTAGCCAAGGTCATTTGGATCGGACGGGTTGGGAGTTGCATTATCTCGCGTCTCTTTTTCAAGCTTCCGATCCATGCCGCAGATACAATGGATGCTTGACTGCCCGAGTCAATCAAGGCTGATACTCTGCTCTCCTCTACATTTATTTCGATAATGGGACACAAATGAGTTATCTGATGTCCCTCATTATCTTTCTCAGAGATTAGGTTAGTCATTTGACTAATGATTGGGGCTGGAAGGTCTTTTCCGTAACTTGGGTCTAGAGATCTAAAATGATTATCCACTTCTTCTAAGAAATTCGTCATCTCGTGGATGGTACTAATCTGACTACAAATCATAAGTTTCCGAATTTCTCGTGGCATGTTGTATTCTATCATACGTACAATTCGAGACTCTGGAAAGTTAAAACTGGACAATGAGCGAAATTTGGCTGACTGTTGTAAAAAAAATCGGTCGTAGGTATTTCCCCCACTTACTGAAAACTGTTCATTAATGAGGTCACGCAACAAGTTTTCTTGCTTCCTTTCACTCCAGAATGTTTCTAGAAGCTTGTGACAATATTGCTCAAAAGTGTCCGGCTTCTTCTCTATCGCGCCCCACCAGTCTTTGGCCACGGCTTTCAAATGGTAACGAGCAATTATTATTTGTTGAACATTATCCAGAGTTTCTATTGCAAAAGCATCGGCTAAACTGTCTATATGTGGCTGAGGATCTTCCCAGCATCCACCATAAAAATCTATGATTTGAATCAACGGGTATTGAAAGGTCATTGAACTTTCCAGTGGCTTTCCCATTTTCTAATATAATAAACAATATAATAAACACTGCAGATCAACTTATAGACTCTCTGTATGCTTAAATAATATTTTTTTTTCTTTAGTAAATTTTAACTAGGTCTCTGACTACAGGTCCATTGTCCCAATCTTCACTAGCTGCTTCATATTATTTCCCCAATCTATGTAATCTGCCTTTTTTAGTTTACCTACGTTTTCTTGGTTAGCTCTTTATTTTAACTGTTTGAGTGAGACATGTATTCAAAAATATATAAAAAAAACATTATTCACTTTCCCTTTGTTCAACTGTTCTGTTCTCCCATGTCTGAAAAAAAAAACTACAGTGATATACAAATATTATGTATTAGCAGATACAACAAATCATTCTGTATTGAACACACTTGGTTTTTTTATTATGGCGATTGACCCACTACTGTGCTGACAATCAAATTTGCTGACAAATTTATTTATATGGGCGCCAGTGAGCAAAATGAGATCAATAGGGCATGTGATATAACCCATTGACCCCCAAACCACATATGATTGACTTAACTTTTGATAAAACAATTGAATTGATGATGAGTAATATTATTTAATAACAGCTAACGCGTTCATGACCTGAGTTTAAATATAGGAGTTCACTACTTCATTTTTACTAAGCATGAGGCTTTAACACCAAAAAAAAAATGTCAAAATTAATATTACAAGAACTTTTATTGGAGATATTATTCTAAATCTTGCTAGCATGAAAGCGTGCAAACCATTTAAGCATTTTGCCAACTGCATCTGGCTGCTTGGTGTACACAAAGGGTCTTCACCTGCTTTGAGGTTACTAAAAATACGGAGCGAACATTTAATATATATGCTAGCAAGCAATACTTTGAAATTAAGACTTTTATATGATATCATATTAGATATTTTATATTATAACAACTGAGATGAACAAAATTAATTTTGACACAGACAAAATATTTCATTTATTTTACCCCTATGCTTTGATCTATGGACTCTTACTACTTTGCTAACGATAATTTTCTTACTGTCATGAACGCGTATAACACAAACGTATAATATATATACTGATATAGTACACGTATAATTAATATATATACATATGAATAATTATTTTAACTAACGAATCTTTTACTGAACGAACATTTAAAAAAATAATCTTGAAAACATTTTTATAAGAAAGAATTAGAAAATGATATTTTAATTTATTAAATCATTTCAGTATATATATAACACTTTTTTTTAAAAAAAAAAATATCACTCTACAGAAACATTTACTTTATTGGGATTTCAATTAACTGAGTAACTAAAATCACAATTCTAATCTCCAGGGCATGTGTGGGGTTTATTAAGTCGAGCCACAACGATTGGGCAGCCAAAAACATAACCATGTACCGGTCGAAAACCACCACCCCGCATGTCAAATCGGATTCAAACTCAGCTTAACCAAAACCGAATTCAAACCCAACTCAACAGCTCAGATAGCAGAAATCGACGGCACAGTGCTATGCGCCAAGAACTAGCTCAACGGTTGGTGAGGACTAGAGACTCCTTGCACTGACACGAATATCTAATAATTAATTACTTTGAATACTTTTTAAATCAAATCATATGTATGTTCGGGTTGCCAACACAGACAGCGAGTATTAACATTTAAATAATTATAAAAAGAATGATGAACTAAGAAACCAAGTATGTTAGAAAATATTTAATACTAATAATAATTTGTTTTGTTCAATAAAATATAGATTGCATTAGTGACCTCTAGTCTTTAAAAGAATTTATAAATATAATAAGAGTGGCGGTCCTTATCATATGCCAACAAGTATTACGCAATATTGGAATTCTATGTCTATGCCCCCAACGAGAAAATATAAGGGTGGATAAAGGTATTTATTAAGAACGGAAATGAGTGTTCTACTTTTATTACGGTGGAATGTGAGATTTATCTCCACATTCGGAAATCTATTCCTGAAGAGCAAAACGTATTTCAAGGCATAACTTTAATCTTGATTTGAGAACTGATTTAAACGAAATATACTTGAGGATTGGTTCGACTTTAATTTAAATCACTCCATCACGAATTACGAGCACGGAGCGGGTTTTACTGAAACAAGGACGCAATGGTACTGACGAATTACAAGGCAGTGAGTAAAATTGAAAGATGATTGCTAGTCGATGGTCGAAGTCCTATGGCGGCTTGCATTTGGCAAGTCTTACGCCCTTTGACTAATGGAACGGAAAGGAAGTATTTTCTTCCTCGAGAAATTTAAATGCGAAAATATGATCACCGACCAGCCTAACGGAGCGGAAGATGGCCCTACGTCAGCAACATTTGATGATGATGACTTGATAGTCATCGTTGAAAAATAAAACCCATGTAGAATGCTCTACGTGATGACTTGACCAATTAATTAAAGTCAAACGAGCTTTATCGAACTATTTTGAAAACATTTATAAACTATCTTAATTATGCCTTAATATTCGTGCCCTTCCTGAATATCAATTTAAAATAACAAAAATGGAATTAAAATACATTTAACCCTTTATCGACCCTTTTTGGCAATAAAAACATTTAAGGTTATATTCGAATAAATATATATTAGTAGAACAAGAAATCAATATTATAACATTTTGTGAGTATATAAACAATTGTAACTTAGTAGCTGGGGACATAGGTGAAAAATGAAGCTAATAGTTTATTATTTGCCAATTATCAAATAATAAACATGTAATATTTTCTTTCGACTCAATGATTAATAGAACTTTCAAATTTAGTTCTAATGGGCGAGAATTACTATTGGAAATTAATGTTATATTATTTGCGTGAGGCAAATGGAATCAAAGGGCTCATCGAGTCGAAAGATTATTGGCATATAATTTTTAAATACGACATTAATAAAGCACACCAACATATATATATTAAACGAACCGCCAGGTAAGAAAAGAAAAAGTTTAAAGACTAGAGATTGAAAGAATTACAATATAAAGTTATATTAGCATTTTATAAAGATTTACATTAAATAATAAAGAGCTCTTAAATAGGAGGAGTATAAAATAAAGTTCGAACTGGCCAGAAAGTTTAACGTTCATATTACCCCTTCCGCTGGTCCTTAAGTTACACCTCCAAGTTGTTGAAAACGTAGGCATCATTGGTTAACTACTGGAGTAGTATTTTAGTAGCTTTCATTATTTTAGCAGAATTATCGATCCGGAAAACGGTTCAGCAGCTCCAGTGAAGATTTCTCAGGACTTTAGGAACCGTAGCCAGATTCCTGATGTTCTAGCCCTCTATCATGATGAAATACAATTTTTATACACACAGAGTTCACTGCACTACTCTACAACCAAAACTCACTAGCCCCTTCTTTACTTTTCAGGGCTATATATCTACTGTTTCCTGATGCCTCCGGCTAGCGCTCATTTTATTATCAATCTGTCTTTTTGTTATAATTAGTTGTTTTCCAAAACATTCCTTCGATAAGCTTTCAAACTAATTTGTGAATTCCTTTCCTAATTAGAAAATGAATTCTTAAAGTCTGAAATGATTTTAATTAAAAATTGAATTCTTATCTTTTTTTAATTAATAAAACTTTACTGTTGTTTTTTGAGAATTTGAAAGCCCATGGAAGGAATGTAGCTTTTAATCGCAAAACTTTACAAATTATTTAAAAGTAAAAAAAAAACAAGTATTCCCGACGCAATGAAACTTTCGAACAATTATATACATTTAAATATTTACAAATATATACGCACAATCCACGCAATTGTAATATATATAAATTCATGAATATTTTATCATGAATTTATTAAGAGAATTGCTCAATTTTAAACTGAAACTAATTGATTTTAATACACATTTGAAATAAATTATTCATTATGGAAATTAGCGTGGATTGAACGTATAAAGCCCCATTGCATCGGAAATTTAAGGTTAGTATTAGGGTAACTAACATGAAGCTAGGATCGAACTCAGATCCGACTGCTTCAATATATAATGTTAAATACATACAAAGATAAGTATAATTAATACAAAGGTTAGTTAAATATAACTTGTTTTGTCACAAGTAGTGTTCTTTTAATACTGATTTTACATTGCAACATGATTCTTTATTTCTCTGTCTTTTTATATTGATATTCTAAGGTTACACTGGTGTTGATGATGTTAATGATACAATAATAAAAAATTGGGGAATTTATTATCTTAAGTTTACATAAACCTAATATATTATAGCTTAAATAAATTAGAATCCTCTTTCATAAGTTCATTAAAATCTGAATTTGAATATTGATAAGTACTTCAAAACAATATTATGTGATCACATATATTATATTGCACAGCACATATATAAAGACATGCATTAGTTTGAGATCTTTTTTATTCTACATATTTATCTCTTATTTTGATGTTCTGATAATATAATTGGTATAAAGTGAGAAGTAAACATTTTCAGTGGTAATTAAAATGAGATTGTTTTCTTAATACAGTTTTATGAGAAAATATATTTTAATATCATGAGTAATAGAAATTTCACAAAGAATTATGATTGCTTATCAAAATAGATTTAACTCTAATATGTTTCAATACACATGCACACACAATGATCAAATGATTCAGTATCATGTAGATTTTATTCTGTTAGCTTGGATCTTCTATGAATACAGATATAGCACATGTGCTAAAATATATGAATTATTCTAATATGTATGCAGCAGAATAACCTCAAATACCAGCTTATCATGATCAGGTCCCTGTTTCCTGCACTCATGGCCTAACAATGAACAACTTTGGTGCTTTGTACTGTATAAATCTAATATAAAATCTTCATGGAATGCTTATGTGTATGTTTTACTTAACTATGGTCAAGTGAATTTTTATACACTTTTTGTCATTTAAAAACTTATTTGATTTATAACATGATATTAATGCATCCATTTTATAGTTGCTTATAGCAATTTTGATATTATAACAAAATACTCTTTAAAGAATACATAATCACTAAATGACAAGAATGTATACATCATACATTCAATATGCACTGATAAAACCCCCATCAACATAACATCAAAATCCACTTAAAAGATAATTTTTACATAAGATTTGTGATTCTTTCACAGTGAACATTGGATTAGTATAACACATACAAGTATATTTGTGATATACAATCATTCAAACTCCTAGCTTTTGATACTTAATAAAAATATCATAATTTGAAAATGATTTCTTTAACTCCACATTAAATATGATTATCTTGAAATTTATATTTGAAACAATTTTTTTAATTCATGTACCAATATATTTTGAAAGAAACCAATTTAAATTTCCTAATGGTTATATTAATCTCGAATAATTTATCTTTGAAGGCAAGCAAGTAAATTTCTTATTCAATCATGGCATTATTATTTTGAGTCATGTATTTCTATGCTCTTCTTATTTAAAAAAAGGCATTACTTAAATATATCTGATGAATAAATAAATAAAAAATAAAATAATCATTGCTAACATAATTAAATAGTTTAGATATGAAATATTACATGTTATTTTTAAAACACATGATGTTATTTTTATAAACAATTATTAACAACTATAGAATAAAACATAAATGATAGTAAACAGTCTTTTATTTTTAGCAAAAGCAAAGTTTATTATCTCTTTTTTTGACATTGGTAGCAGTTAATATTTATTGATAGGAATAAAAAACATGTTTATTATTGATAATGCTAAATTGGAGAATTTTTAAAACAAATTGCATGGTTTTGTTTCTAATATAAAATTTATTATTGAGAGGAAGAAGGCTTTTGATTTTGGAAAGTCAAAATTTTTTAGATTTGCATGTTGATAAGATTAATATTTTACTTTGTAATCATTTTATTAAAGAAAAAAATTAAAAACATTTGATAAAACTTGAAAGTTATCAATCTTTTAGACTGCTTTGATAAATTTTTGTTATAGAAATAAAAGATTATTCAAGCCTATGGCCTCAAATTTTAAAATAATCCTATGTTGTGATCTTATGCCAATCTTTTTGTCTAACTCTATTGATCTGACACTAACCAGAAATTATTTTAATGACTTCTGTAATATACTAATTACAAGAATTTTAAACTTTTCCTAAGATATTGGTTATGCCAAAATAAAATCATGTGAAATTTGACACTATGTTTAATCAGCATTTGGCCCCTGTTTTCAGGAGCATGTTTTTGTTTTATGCTTTTATATTAACTTGCCCTGTCTGTATTTTTCTTAGGATACCCACATTTTTGAATTTTTAACAATGAAAAATAATTTGCTGCTGTTTAGAATTCAGTCTCACATCCCAGGAAAAATCCTTAGCAATGGAATCAATGGAAAGATATTTGTGGAGTAAAATTTTGTTAATATTCATTTAACTCATAATTAATTAAAAGTAAATATTTTCTATTAAAATCTTAATTATTTTTTTGAAATAATTAATATTTCACAAATATTTTGTGAAAACAATAATAAATTTGTAAAAAAAAATAGAGGAATAATTAAAAAGTCAATATATAAATATTTTTATATAGTAGATGATTACATGATATTTAAATTTAGAATTTTTTTGTTAGAGAGTGTATATTTTATTTTCGCATTTTATTATTAAATTATAATTTTTGTCAGATTTTTTTGTAATTTTAACTATTTTTTAAAATAATACTAAAAAGTAAAACAATAATATATATAAACAAAAATTTTTTTTAAAATAATGCTTTTATATAAATACTTCATTAAAAAATACAAAATAAATTAACCAACAAAGTAATCTGCCTCTTGGTTAATTTGCCATTCTTGGAAAATATCAGAGATCTTAAGAATTTAGGTTTGTTTGTTATAAAACAATTGGAAATTTCAGGGATATTGTAGTTCTATAAAAGCATTTGAGACTCAAATAAATCATAAAAATCAAAAAGGCATCAAATGGTTTTATAAAATGGCAATTTCCTGCAATTTTCAATGGTTTTATAATAAGTCTAGATTTGTAAGATGTCTTATATTTTCCAAGAACAGCAAGTTAACCAAAAGGTGGATTTCCTTATTAATTGCTTTGTTATTTTGTATTTGTTTAGTTATCTATTTATATAAAAGCATTATTTAAAAAAAGTTTTTTTTACTATGTATTAATCTAATATCCAGTGAATACTTATATTTATAAATATGTATTTCAAATGAAGTAAAGCGAAAGAGAATTGTTTGGGTATCAGCTAACCTTTTGCCACATCCCTGTCATTAGCACCAGTAAATATGAAGCTTCTGGATCAAAACTAAAGTTAAATAGATAATAAGAATTTAAAATTTCAAGTGATTTTCTTGACTAAAATAAGTAAAAATAGTTTGTGGGTAATTTATAGTGCAAAAAAATGCTTCCATTAAAAAGAGCCAATAGCCAGAAAGAAGTCTTTGGTTCTGTTTTATATCAACAACTGGTATCTATTGAGAAATAATTCTTGCAATCATGATTTTGAAATGAACTGAGTAAAAAAAAAATAGTATTGTCAAGTCCAAATTAAACATAAGCTATAAAGATCATATGACTATTTGTTCTAGCATAATTAGTAAAATATAAAAATAAGTAAAAGTAGGTTTAAAAATACATGGATTAGATAATACCAACACATTTTTTAAAAGCATTGATTTATTTCCATTAAAATATTAACCAAATTAAGATTTTTATATCATATTTATTATTTTATGCACTTTTAAAAAAAATAATTTTAATAATTTAAAATAATTAACATCTTGGTTATGTAATGGCAAAAACTAAAAATAGAAACTAGTTTAAAACATTATTAGATATTATATAAATATAATTAAAATATTTAATATTAAACAAGTTTCTTACGTTCCACTTCCAATATATTAGTGACGCATTCTATTAATGAGTTAGAATAAATTAGCAACAGCTTTCATAAAAATAGTAGCAGGTGAAAGAAAGATTTAAATGAAATAATTACTCTAACCTATAAAACAATTAATTAATTATTGTTAGAAATTTATAAACAATTAATATAAAAAAATTAAATTTATTTAATTAAATGCATTCATTATTTATAAATCTAAATAAACAGGATTATTTCTGAAGAGTGTAATTTTGTCATAAAAGTAACTGTATCGTTTACTGTTTATATAATGTTTTTAGACTTTCAAACATTTATTTTCATTGAATAAGATTAATGAAAATTTATGTTTTGTTATGGTATTTATGTATTTGTACGAACATGGATAAGCTACTCACCAGCACACATTAGCAAGCATGGTAATCTTATTGGCTTTTTACCTCTGAGATTAAGATCAAGGAAACACATGGTCTTTTTTCACAATTGCCTGATAGCTCTTAACTGAAATATCAATTGAGTTTTCTTGAAGATAGAATGAGTATGTGAGTAAATGAATTTTTTTTCTTTTCTAATAGATATTTACAATCGTGACAGACAAAAATAAATTATGGCTATTATTCTCAGAAGATTGTAAAATTGCCAACCAGGGCAGTGCTTGGTGACTGAAGGTGGAGAGTGCTAAGAATCTCCTGATTGCCTACCCAGGCTGCCATTTGATGATGACCTTTTATTTAGGTACTTACAACTGCAGATCATTTTGAAGTAAAGGAAGATTGCAAGATTTGGAAGAAGATCTGTCTAATATTAAATGGGAGATTATTGGACTTTGTAAAGTTAGAAGAAAAGGTGAAGAGACAATTGATTTAAAAAAGGGACATGTATTATACTACAAAGACCCCAAAATTGGAAGGATAAGTGGAGTAGGATTCATTGTCAATAAAAAGGGGAAGAACAACATTGTGGAAATTGATGGTAAATTGGACAGACTGACAAGACTTAATGGCAGATAACAAATGTGTATAATTCAGGTTTATGCTCTAACAAATTCTTATTATCATGAAGAAATAGAGTATTTATATATGGATGTACAAAAGGCTGTTGATCAGATCAAACAACATTTTAACATTATCATGGGAGATTTAGAATTGGTAAACGATTGAACGATAAAAGAGCTGTAAGTAAATTTGGTTATGGTGATAGAAATGAGAGAGAACATTTTTCTGCAAATTTCACAAATCTATATTCTCTCTCATTTCTATCAATTTCTAAAAATGTCTATCTGCCCAGAGATAATAACAATTTTTCATTTTTATAAAATTTACCCCTCATTAAAAATAGCTTGCAATCTATTTTATTTTTATTAAAATATCAGATGATTCAATTCTGGAAATAATATCAAATAAAACATCTTTACTATAATTAAGAACAAATAATAAATGCACATAAAACTTTTACATTGGCTCAGGGTGAGGGCTTCAATTTTCACTGTTATAAACACCCATTTGCCTGAGTTAGATGAATGATATGATTGACCAGATAATATTTTTTTCTGTATATTGTAATTATATTGTAAAACAAAAAAAAAACAAGAAAAAACAAAGCAAGTTGTGCTGGAAGAAGACATAGAAGTATATGTGGTGTTCCAGGGGATGATCTAGCACTGTTGGTGGTGTATCCAATTATAATTGGATTGCACATAATAAGTTTATTGCATTTAAAAATTTTGAGGATTATTAAAATGGAGAATGAAAATAAAAAGGATGAAGAGCAGCAGTAAATAATGGGAATAAATCCTTCTGAAACTAAATGTGAAGAAGAAAGGTTAGAAACTTTAGACAATGTCCATTCAGATAGTGATTCATACAATCAAATAAAGCATGAAGACATTATGAGAATACTTCAACATCATCACAATTAGATGTGTTGCAGATGTTTAACACAATATTAAAACAAATGAAAAATAATCAAAAACATATGGAATACAACCAAAAGCAGATGGAATCAAGGTTTAAATATAACCAAAAACAAATGGAATCAAGATTGATGGACAGGTTGAATCAAAACTAAAAATATTAGACCAAAAACATGAGGGAAATCAACATAAGATAAATAAACATATTGAGCAAAAGTTAAAGGACCAAATCTTAAAATTGAACAGGCTCAATTGCTTTTAAAATCAAAAAATGAACCAAAATATATCTTTTAAATGAATCTGAACCGAAACTATTAGACAAAAATATACAAAATTAACACAAACATATTCAAATAAAAGAACAAATAGCAGAAGATGAACCTGTTGAACTAACACAAGTAGGTGATAATTAAAATTACTGAAAAAAATTAAAAGCAAACAGGAACTGTTAAAACTAAACATCCAAATACATGAGGATAAGATTGAAGGCTTACAACAAAAGTTAGATAGATCAAAAGAAGGTGATATACTATATCAAGAGCCACCTATAATCTTACAGCTGGTTAAACAAATAAAAATAAAGCAAAGTCTATTTTATTCCTAAGATAAAATAGAATCAGTATTAACACAAAAACAAAATGAAGACTTCTCTCTCATGTTGATTAATCCATTGGATAAAGAAATCATACAGCATCAATCAAACATTAAATCTGTGTGTTGTACAGATGCATAACAAAAATTTCATTGATTGTCAACTTTACTTACAACTGGGAACAAATAAAATATAATTTTCTCCCATCTCAATTGCTTCTCGTTACCATGAAAGAAAAAGCCTCCAGAACATTTTATTATCAAACTACATCTAAACAATCTCATGTTATTGAACAATATCTGAAATAACAAGCTTATAAAATACCCAATGGACATCCAAAAAGAACTTTTAATAAGTACAATGATTTTTTTTTATTTTTAAATTTGAGAATTTGAAATGAACAATATATTATTCATTTCAATAAATAAATAAAAAATTAAGAATTTAGTTTTCTTTCTTTTGAATCAAATTATATGAAAATTGGCTTTAAAAAAAGAACTAAAATGAAGTTCAAGAGAAAACTATGTTTTGATATAAAATCAATTGTTCATTTCTTTTGATCAGATTGGTATATTATTTCATTCAAATCCTAGGATTTCACTATGCCTTGTGAATAAAAAAGAAGGTCCCTACTAACAGCTAGCTCTAATCTGGGACACTTTGAATAGTACTTTGAATAGCTCCAGCTGAAATGAAGAAATTTAAATGACAGCTAAAAATTACAAGACTATATATAATCACCCTAAACAAATTTTTAATTTTTGTCAGAAAAAAGTAAATGTCAATTATTTTGTTTGGGGTGAATCTTATATTTAAAGATGATTTGCACTTTATTTTAAATAATTTAAATTTGTAAATAATGCTTATTATCCAGATACTATTTTGAAAGAAACAATTAGTTTTTTTTTTTTAAAAAAAAAAAAGAATTTAATTTGTAATAATTTCTCTTTATTTGTTTTGTTAAAATTATTTTTTAAAAGGAAAGAAAAAATAATTATTATATATCACTTATGTATGTTAAGCTTAAGAATTTTATATAAGTTATTAATAAGAGGAAAAGTCAAAATAATAATGAAATGCAATGCACATATATAAATTGCCTAACTCTCAAATAACCCTAGTTAATGCTGCAATTATTTTCATTAGTCTCATTTATTCGTAGTTAAACTTATATTTGATTACTGAAAATTGGATTATATATAGGTGGATTTAAATATGCACAGTGATTTGTTCAATGTTTAATAGTTTACATATGTTCACATCCATATGGGAGAATACATCTTTATCAGTTTAATGAGTTAGATTTCGATCTCAGAACTAGTCATCCTTGTATAAATTGTACTTGTATTAAATTAGGTTTAGGACAAAAGTTCACTTCTTATAATTATTGTATAGAAGAATTATTCAATTAGTATTAGGATTAAAATGTCATCCCTTTATAGTTATTATTATATAAGCGGTTATACTTAGAATTAGGATCTAAAAAAGACCATTCCTTATGATTATTGTGATAAAGATAGTGTTGATATCTATCCCATATAAAGCATATGTATGTGTAAGTACTAAGATCCATATGAGTCAAAGAAATGTTATATTTATGAATTCATACATGCATAGTATTATATTTAAGTTTATTGAAGTTAGGATTAAACATATGGTGAATGTATTACATTATCTAGAAATACATTAATACTATGATGTATAAAGATTAAAGGACTTTGTTGAACAAATGAATTGCATAACAATTAATGATTATATTTTGTAAATAAATTATTGTTACATGATTTGTTAATTTTATTAATGAAAATAAATTGTACATCAAATGATAAGTACACTTTTAAATAAATTTTTATATGATTTGTTACTTTGCTTATGTAAGATTGCACGGTCTACCTCATTTATATGTTCTCCATGATTTAGCCTGACATTAAAAATGGGGCTGTGTAATGGTTCATTAGTATATTGAATAAAATATTGTTTTAAAGATACATGTATTAGTTTATTTCCTGATGCTTAAAGCATGGTAGCGCCTGTGTAATTTATGTAAATAAATAAATAGAGAAAATGTAAAATAAATGAATTATGCTAAGTTTGACTATTAAATAGTAATACCCAATATTTATAAATTTTTGGTAATTCAATTCTGTTATGCCTTTATTTGGATGCTTCCATGTTCATTTTTGTTTAACATTTTTCTCAAAAAAAGAATTTATTCTAAAATGTTTTTTTTTTCTATAAATTCCATAAGTCTAATAGAAATGGACATGAAAACATCCAAATAAAAGCACAGCAAAATTGGATTACATTTTGATTAACAGGAAATATGTATTTCAAGATTGCAATTTTTTAAATAAATTCTACACAGGAAGTGATCGTCGATTAGTAAGATGTAAGATACATGTTAATGCAAAACTAGAAACACAAAAATTATTAAGAAAACGATATTCACAGTTGATATTCCTAACCTACAAAAACATTCCAATAAATTTAAATTATAACTTTCAAATATTAACAGATTTTGAACATATTTCAGATTTGAATGAAATCATTAGGAAGATAGCTGATACACTTTTACAAATTGCAACAAAGATTGCTGATACAAAAAAGCAGCAATTGATCAGTAAAATTTCTATTGAGACAAGACAATTTATGAAGAAAATAAGGAATATAAAACCATATAAAAATAATGCACTAAGAAGGATTGAATATCTCAAATTTTTGTAAAATGGTGCAAAAAAAGTTGATAATGATATAAGAAAGTATAATTGTGAATTAGTAAGGAAAGTTATAGAAGAGAATAAAAGTCTCAAAAGTGCAAAACAAATTTTGGTATTGGTAAGAAACTTATTTCTGTATTAAGAAAAAAAGATGGATCTATTATTAAAAAGAGAAATGACATCATAAAATGTGTAGCAGAGTTCCATCAAGAATTATATAGCAATAAAGAACAAGGAACAGTATCTTCTATAACTACTATATTTTCTGAATTGACCAGGATTTTAGAGAAAGAAGTGAGACATGCAATTAAATTTATGAAGAAGAAAAAAGCTCCAGATAATGATGGAATTATAATTGATGTCTTAAAAGAAGCAGGTGAAGTAATAGATTTTTTTTGATAAAGTTATATACTGAATGTCTAAATGATAAAGTTGTCCAAGATGATTGGAAGAATGTAGTATTAATATTAATTTTTAAAAAGTTGATAAAGAAGATATCAGAAATTACAGACCTATAAGTTCTATACAAAATTTTTAATAATTACAACTCATTTATGGTTAAACTTTGAATTTTAACCAACCAAAAGAACAAGCTAGATTTAAAAGTAGTTGTAATGCAGTGGATCATATCCAAATATTGAGAGAAGTTATAGAAAGAGGAAAGAAATATGAGTTGCTATTATGCTTTGGAATTGTAAATTATAAAAAGGCATTTGATTCTATAAGCATTTCTTCAGTGATTAAAGCATTGGATCATTAAGATGTAGATCCAGTCCAGGATACTATCATATTCTGAAAAATATTTATAAAAATACAATGGCAACAATTAGATTACATAATGATATTAAAATGATTAACATTGAGAAGGGTGTATGACAGGGTGACTCTATATCTCAAAAACATTTTACACCAGTTTTGCTAAAAGTATTTTGTGAATTAAAATGGAAAGCTAAAGATCTAATAGTAAATGGAGATTATTTATGTTATCTGGATTTTGCATATGATATGGTTGTTTTTGAAAATAATGCTTTAGAGCTTCAGGAAATGCTGTAAGAGTTATCAAATGAAATTAAGAATGTAGAACTAAAGGTAAATATTAAAAAGACTAAAGTAATGTTCAATATATTTTCTCAAAGGAAGAAAATAAACATTGATAATGACGAAGTTAAAGTTAAATACCTTGTTCAGATTATTACTGTAGATAGAAACATAATGGATGAAATTAATCATAGAATTAAACTTGGTTGGAGTTCTTTTGGTAGAAATAACAGAGTAAAGTGTTTTATCAGTTTTTACTTATGAATCTGTGACTTGAATGCTTAATGAAAGATAAATACGGAGACTTCAGATCATTCAAAGGAATATGATATACATATTATCATAGTAATAATAGGCTCATTTACAACTAATTTATGGCAATATAGTTTTAAAATGAAATTTTTACAAAACTAGGTAAAATGTACTACCTGTATGCAAGCAATACTTTTTTACGTATTTATGAATAAACTAACCACTCTTTAGAAATTGTCGTTTGATATTGAGAGAAGGGGATGGGATAGAGAGCAGAAGGGGGGGGGGTGAAAATATTTTGTTCAAACAAAAAAATAAACATGGGTAATAAAAAATCAAATACTTTTAATTCAATTTCAATACTAGCATTTTTTTGTCAGACTTGTTTACATTTTTAAATAATGAATTCGAACGAAAGCCTTAATACATATCAAATAGCTTTAGTAAATGTTGATTGTTTATATAAAGTGATAGATTCAAATAAAAGCAATATTAATTTATTTCTCGAACAGAAGTTTATAAAAAAGAGTATGAAGACAGGTTAATCACAATATTAATTTAGCCATTTGAATAATATACAGTACTTTATTTTCATGTTCATTTAAAATTAATGTCTTGATCAAAAGAAGAACGTTATTTCCTATCCCTCATTTTGACGTAATTTGTTTTCAACTTGACCAATGAATTGAACGTGATTCTCTAACATTTATACTCCTGGCCGCAGTTAAATCAATATTACATCACTTTTAGAGGAATTACCACAAACTGCGGTACTCAAATATATCAAGCTGTTCAAGTAGATGAATAACAAGATTCTTTTCATTCTTTTTCTTTTTTGCTGATTAATTCCTCCTCACACACAAAAAAAATAATTGTTTCAAAACGAACGCAACTTTCAACAAGCAGGTAGCCATGTAATCATTTTCAATTGTGAATGATGAAAAAGTTAAAAGCATGATCACGAAAAGTCAAATAACTACTAATTTTTAACTAAACTATAAGACAGATCCCTAAAGCCAAAACAAAAAATAGTGCTTTTCATTAAAAAAAAAAAATCGGAAAAATATCAACTCAAGCCTGCTAATCTTATTAAACTTCACGTCTTTGCATATATATATAAATTACAAATGTAATGAAAAACAATAAAAAGACGCTTTATTTTGAACTCAATGATAACCAGCAATAAATGTCTCTTTCTACTGGCAATAAAATAATAAATAAATCAATGAAAAGTAGTTTTAAATTACATTTGTAAATAACTAAGAAATCTGTTGCCTGTCAAATGCAATAAAAGTTAGATTAAACATTAATAAATTTATTATATACACTATGTTCAAGATAGTTATTAATATTATATTAAATGCTAACTACAGTAGTGAGATTTATTTTATTTACATGTAAACGAATTATTTTAAATTACGTGCCTAAAGAGCAAGTTCAAGTGTGGGCTGCTTCGCTAGTTCATTAGGAATAAAGATTTATAGCGTAAAGATGTTTATTTTGTGCTTCATAGCATATTCCCTTGTTATGATTTGAGTGAGTGATGACTTCCAGTCCAGGCAATTTATCTTGACCTATATACAATCTTATTTTATCATTCGATAACTTGCATTTGGCGAATTAATTATTCATCTCTAGCATTGATTGGATGTTTAGTAAACTAAATACTCATTCAGAAATTTGATTAGAGATTGACGCTATTGGACAAGTCCTATTACCAGGAAAGGATTATCCTTATGTATTCAGGATAATAATAGCTGAGCAGACTATTATAAATTCTTTATCTTGGATTTTTTTTTTTAAAAAAAATAAAGCATTTACTGTAATTGCTCGCTTAAAGTAAAAACTGACTTTCCTCTCTATCATCCATTTAAAAACAATAGTTTTAACTACTATACATGTATAGAAGAAAGGAGTGGTCGTTATTAAAGTAATTAAGATATATCCCCAATAAGATTTAATTTTAGCTATTCTGATTATAAAATGCATTACCTGCCATTCGTAAGCAACTACTGCTTTGCAAAAAAAAAAAATTAAAGATGAGATTTACTATGAATAAAGAAACTAATCAGCGAACCACAAATACTCAAATATTTACTGTGTTGACTTTTAATGATTTTTTTTTCTTTTGACATTTTTGATTTTGTCGGTTAACTTCTGCAACAAATTTTATTTTTTAAAAAACTTTATTACATTCTTCCTTCAGCTATATCTTTACAATAAAAATAATCAATATTGCAATTCTATAGTATCTTTGGAAAAATGTTTATAAAGTAAATGACATCTTTTCTCCCATGAAAACGACACTCATTCTATTAAAAAAAAACCTTTAAAAATCTGTTGCCATTAATTCACTTCACCCATGCAATCCAGTGAAAAATCTGACTTTGCGATAGTAGATTTTAATATAGCATGCCATCAAGAAAATTGAAGAATATATCTGTTAACTCTTATAATATGCATTTTCAGAATCTTACCGGGATTTCTAAAGGAATGTTTTTAAATATTTTGTTAATAGGATTTCCTATCTTTCATAGCTACAACAAGTGTATTAAAATAACAGCTCTGCATATTTCTAATTTAAATGCAATATTTATATCATTATAAAAAAAGTACTTTATCTTATTTAACTTTTTAAATGCAGTAGCAGCTCTACCTCGGAATATGCTTGTATAATCTACCTAAAAAGCTTTCAAGATATTTAAATTGATTTATAGTCTTAAATTAAATACTATTCAAGTCAAAAAAGAAGCTGAAGATTTTTCTTTCATTTCTGTGATAAGTATATTTGAGTTTAAAAACATTAAAGTCTTTATAATTTACATTCAAAGTAAAAACATCCTAGAGATTATTTTTTGAATTGCCAAGAATACTAGAATCATCAACATGCTATAAATCTAAAAGCATAGAAGATGAACTTATTTATTTATTTATTTTCTCTTTAATCATTTTTAAAAAAAGAAACAAAACAGTAAATATATCATATTTTATGCCTACTTCATGAAGCCACCTATAAATTATTTCAAAGTTCACTGTCATAAAAATGAAAAGTAAAAAGTTTTACATAGTATGCATTTTTGTTTAACACCAGTTTTTATTTTAAATGCTTCAATTTTCCACCAGGACAATAAGCTTTTCCCCATTCCATTATGTAGAGTTGTATAATACAGAAAACTGACAATTTAAGTATATAATAAATTTTGAAATATTGCAACAAATCTACTTAATGAGTCAACTCTTCAGAGTCAAGGAAAGCAAGCAATATATCAATTACATTTTTACTTCTGGAACTTTGCCTGGCAACTATAAAGACTATTTCTAAAATGCTACTGATTTTCTAAAACTGCAGTGAGACTCTGGTAGATACTGGAGTAACCTATTCAATAAAATCATTGAAATTATTTTTCCACACAATGAATGCAGTCTTTTTTTATCACTTTTATTTTTTTTTTCTAATTAAATGGACACAAGTTGTGTATATTCTTAAAAAAAAAAAAAGTTCTAAAGATATTAATCACCATTATATTTTAAACCTTCTCCAGGTATCTCATCTGGACTTGTAGCTTTTCCATTTATAATTTTATAAAGAGCAGTTTTATTTTTATCAAAAATTTAAATAAATATAAATTTGTCATTAAAACGCGTCAACTCAACTCTTGCCCTGTGTGGTTTAGTGTAATGGTAGAGTCTCAGAGGAGAATAAGATCCTGGGATGGAATCCAATGCTAGTATTTTCAGCATTCAAACTTCTTTTAAATTCTTGAGCAATAAAGCCATCTGATTATTTGTTTTTATTTATTTTAAACAATTATCATTATTCTTCCAAAGAACTATTTTAATTTCATTAAGATTAACATTTTTAATTAAATGTAAATGAGCTAATAAAATACATTATCATTAAAAGTCTTTACTTCAATTCTTACTTATTATTTATAAAGTGATAAAATACTTCCTCTATTAGTTTGAAGTATTACCATTAAAATAAATTATTGAAAAGCAATATACTGCCTGGATATAAATGTTACAGATTGCTTTTCTGCAGTGATTATATCATGGAAACAGATGACTTTTTTGCACCCATATATATATATATAACAATAAAAATAATAAATATAATGGTAATTTACTATTTATATACAGCCTTTTAATTCACAGAAGTACTTTCAGTTAATTCCTTAACAGTAATTAACTATTATATACAGTCTTTCAATCTGCAAAAGTACTTTCAGTTAATTCCTTAACCCTTCTAAGGAATTAACCAAACCACATCTGTGAGTTGAAGGACTATATATAATAATTAATTACTGTTATATTTGTTATTTTTATTGTTATTACAATAGTTTTTAATTAGCGGACATTTTTATTTGTATGACATATATATATATATATATATGAATTTAATGTTTAGCAAATGCTTTTCATAATAAAAAAATATAATTGTGTAATTATTTGCCCCTATATGACATTTGAACACCTTGATGACAGATCAAGCATTAAATAAGTCAGTTTATTTATTCTGAATTATTATTTTATTTATTTATTTACATTTCTGAGGAGTTGTGGAGTTTTTAATTTTGAGTTTACCAATCAATTACTGCACTAAATCTCAAAGAGCACTAGTGATTAAAATCTATATATATATATATATATATATATATATATATATATATATATATATATATATATATATATATATATATATATATATATATTGTAACCTATAAAGAAAGGAGATGATGTGGGGAATTTGTAATCTAAGAAAGAAAATGAGAGCATGCAGGAATGTGACAAAGTACAGGCTATAACATAAAAGGAATAGGCAAAGCAGGAAAAACAAAGTAGGAGCTAGAATTGTAAATATAAAACTACAAATGGTAAATGCTATTAGCTATAGCTACACTCAGAAAGTTCAAATAATAACCTATGTCATAATATCACATCATAATAAAATATAAAGTAACACTATTAAGAATTAAAAGAAGGAGAAAGCTCAGCTCACTCTATCATACATAAAAGTGTCTTAGTATTATAAACATATGACATTAAGGTTACATTTAATTTTTTCTTTTTTAAGAACTAATACAATTAGTCTTTTTTTTTTTTATTATCCATCTTGTAAAGATTCTTTTACAAACATTTTCTAAGCATCTCCTTGCTTTGATCAAATGAAATAATGTTTAATCCTTAAAATATTTGAGATGTTCTTTTAAAATTTATGCTACTCAAAATTTGTTTTCAAATGTAAAATATCATTATTAAAATATATTTAATAATACAGTTTGTGAAATTATATAAAGTATCTCAGGGTAAGATGTTTTCATAAATCCTTTTGGTTCTCCTAATTTATTCAACACGAATGAAGTCTTAGTTAAATACAATAAATAAAACATATACTTCCCCTAAGCTAATGTCTTGACATAATTATAACAAGAACAATAATATTACTAATTTAATAAAATACAATATAATCTCTTAAATTTAGAATAAAATAAAGAATAAACTAGGGTTACACTCAGATATTAAGAATGGGTATGGGATTTGGTAGCCATCATAAACATCTTAGAGTCCACATTAACACCTAAATATGAATTAGGTTCTTGTACAAAATAAATCATCAAAATACTAACAACTATAATCTTCTAATATGAAAACGATGTAAAATGAATGTGTACAATGATTTGGCATAAGCAAATTAAATTAGTTAAAGTAATTCAAATTGATAAAACAAAAGAGTTGTGAGTTGGAGTAGTTTGAAGCCTGTCCAAGATTGGCTATCTTAATATAAAGCTGAGCACTGATTGCATATATGTGTAGAGATGGTAATCTACCAAATGAGGAGTGCTGGTTTAGCACAAAATACATGTATTGGTGATTATTTATTTTTTCAACATGTGTGTGATCAGGTGGGTCAGCAATATGAGATGACAAGGAGAGTTGAAGGTCATGTGAAAGTCTGAGTTCGTATCCTACATACATTACATATATATATATATATATAAGCCTGTATAGTATCCTACATACATTACATATATATATATGCAGGTTTAAGCCTGTATAGTGTATTAATCTACATATTGAAACATAGTGTGTCAAAAGTCTGCTCATCCATCGCATATGTATGTAAAAATGGATTATTTTCCTGTACATGAGGGGTCACAATGACATGTCAACATGGGTAGGATGACAACCTTGGTACTAATGTGGGTTTTGAACATTGCTGAAGAATTTTGAGTTGGAGTAGTTTGAAGCCTGTCCATTAAAGTATGAAGATTGGCTATGTTAATATAAAGCTGAGCACTGATTCTATATATATGTAGAGATGGTAATCTGGACCAACTGATGAATGCTGGTTTAGCACGAAATATGCATATTGGTGATTATTTATCTTTTCAACATGTGTGTGATCAGGTGGGCCAGCAATATGAGATGGCAAGAAGAGTTGAGGGTCTTATGAAAGTCTGAGTTCAAATCCCACATATATTATATATATATATATATATATGCAGATTTAAGTCTGTATAGTGTATTAATACTTTATTAAGCTAATACATCTTTCTTAAATGTTCCATTAATGCTTAAATAATTTAATAGTGACTCTTATAAATTTAAATGTTATGTACTCTATAGTAAATACACTAAAATAATTGTATAATATTTTCTAAGCATTTAATATTTTAATTAATGTTTTAAAAATTTATGTTTGATAATTATGATGATTCCTATTTAACAAGTGAAATTGTGTGATTAAACGGCTATGAGAAATTACTTGAATAACAATAACAAAGATGTCTTGCATTGGTGGTCGAGAGGTCAGTGCAACTGCCTTGCACTTGCAGGCAGTTGCCCAGGTTGTGGGTTCACGTACCGGCTGATGCTATGACACTTAAAAAAAAAACAATAACAAAGATTTATTTGCAGCAAAATAACAACAAAATTTACAAATAGGCCATCTTTAAGTCCACATAGATCAAATTTTTTCACAAAGTTGCTTTTGTAAAATTTATCAGAAGGATCAAAAATTAAAATTGTCACACTGCTTTATTAAAATACTCCATTGACTTAACAAAAATAATTCATCATATTAGCAAAATAATCTATTTCATTAAAGTAACCTTTTGTATTGTTTTATTGTCAAAAGTTCTCATTTATTATCTCATTTGTACTATAATAATAACCATCACATAGCAGGGTCTCTTATATGAATAATTTCATATTCAATAATATTAATAATACCTTATCAATCGATCTATGAAGGAGTTATAAGGAAGCTATATAATATCTATTCATGTCCAAAAGAAATTTTCAACTTTAAAATTCCAATTGTTTATCATATTTAGTCCTTACAACTAACAAAGCTCAAAGATAGCATTGACACTTTTACAATATATTTTTTATATTAAAACTGATTAATAATGCTCTTAAAAGTAAGATAGAATTCCTCAATACCTTGATAACACCACTAAAAATGACAGATAAAGCCATGGTAAAATCTTACACATGCTTTATTGACATACTAACACTACAAGAAAGATCAATCTTCAATAATCATAAAATAAGGCAAAGTAAAAGTATGATGGCATTGCTCATAGGATCCACCTACTTTTGAAGGCTAGTAAAGGATCTAGGACTTTGTCACTAGTCCAGAAAAATAATGAGAATGCACATCATGAACAAAATACTAATTAGGAATTGCTTTAAAATAAAAAGTTTAGCTACAATTTCTAAAGTATATGCTATAAGCATACAAAAGCTAGCAGAGCAAGAAATAATAAGAGAGAGCCTAAATGCTTCTATCACTTCTGGAAAATAAGCTAGAAAAATTCATGATGGAGACTAACTACCATCCATAAAATATACTGGCATTTAAAAGCTCTCCTAAATATAGAGAAAATAATTCCACTATCTATAACAAAATACTATAACAGCTAACCAATGTGAAATATGATAACAAAAATTAATTCCAAATAGGATATTATTAACATTAGGCAATAAATCATAAATAAGACTTAGGAATCAGCTTACAACAACATAATGTTTAAAGAGAAAAACATACTATTTAAAATATGTTCATATGATAAAAGACTATTCTGAGAACTTTAACTTTTAATATTTTAAAATATATAGCATATAACATGACCAATAATATATACCCATAATAATATAGTATAAAATTATAATATAAATAATTTAATCTTTTTTTTTACCATAAATAAATTATATTAAATAATAATGTCATTCTGCTTCATTCTTGACCAATAGCATTTGTGGACAGCACACATCCATTATATAGGATAATATTATTAAAATACTATAATCTATTTAGAAAATGTATAACACATTTCTTTAAATATTCTGGGCAAATTCAATTCATTCTATTATCAAATATATAATAAGGTAATGGCAGTCATTCAGTATATTCATAGATTTAAAATCTAATGAAAATTCAAAGTACTGCAGTAAATATATCACAAATCCTTAAATTTATATTTATTAAATTTAAATTCATTTATTACACAAAGTATTCTAAATCAGTATTAGTGATATCATATAGGATAATAAAACACTTCAATAATTATTATTTATTAACATTGTTGAACACTTGCAGGAGAGACTGTTTGACTTAACTATTATCTTCAAGATCTCAGCAGTTTCCATAATAATGTACAGAGGAAAGAAATTATTTATGAGTTTGAAATGTTTGTGCAGGTTTCATAAAGTTATTAAAATATAAAAAAAATATTTTAATACTTTAATTGGGATATCATTATCACAGAATAAGTCTGATATTCTCAATTATGAAGTTAACATTTGTAAATTCACATATTTTATCAATTAAATAGTTTGTAGTAGGTTAAATTTTATCACCCCACCTGAAGAGAAATTATTTCTTTCCTCTTTCAAAGAAAGGCAAATGAAAATCATTTTAATACTAAAATAACATCTTAATGTTTTTTTTAAACAATAGTAAATAACATCTTTTAAAGAAATGATGTAGCACAAATCTTTTAGTCAATTCTTTTCTTTTGCAGAAATAACTATTATTGATCATCTAAAAATATTTGCAATGCCAATTTATAGTTCTTACTTGAATTACAGTTTTTATTTCATGTAAATCAATTCCAGATAATATTGACATACACATATTATGGAGAAGCTATTAAGAAATTATTAGCATTTTTGTTAATATTTTTGTCAATAATAGAATAAGACATTTCTTGGCAATTTTAATTATAACATAGATGTTCAATTTATTTCTAAAATTGACAATTATTCTTCAGTCAAAGCAATAGCAATAATTTTCAATGTTTTCTATTGTAGATAATTTTAAAAATAATATTCTAAATACTGTAATAACAAATATTATATTACCATTTCATTGGCAGTTACTGAGATTTTAGTTCCCTTAGTGTTTCTGTTCATATAATAGTGTCCAAATATAAGTTTATCCTAACATACTGACTAATACAAAAGTTTTAAAGAAAATTACACTTTCTTAAAAATTTAGTAAAGTTTAAAATTCAACTGTTACAAAATTAAATTGATTGAGATTCTTGAGAAAATGAAAACAGTCTAGTGTAGACAACTGATGTCAGGTATCTACCCCATCTTATTTGTACTTTTGGTCATATGACCATTTTACCAGACTATTTACCTATGAACTTACAACCTCTCATCTGATTAGTTTGAATCCTTGAGCTATCTATTACCAAGGAAGATTGCCAATCAAAAATTATTTAATTAAAATTTTAATTCTGCAATAAATATGATTTTTTTTTCTAGATACTTGAATTAATTAAAAATATTTCCTGGTTCAATAAAAATATTTAATTAAAAACTACAAAATAACCAGGATAAAATAAAATATTATATGATAAAAAAAATTTATACCATATCTTTAACCAATCAAATATTAATACAGTTTTAATATTTATTTATTACAATTTTAAATGTAGACAAATCTCAAAATAGGTTTTAAATTGCTTTTAAAATTATTTAAACTAAATAATATTAAATAAATATAATATTTATTCACTTATTCAACATTTTATATTCAGCTATTAAAAATCCTAATTTAATTACTAATTTTATTAAACTTTTTTTATAATTTATTAGTTTTAAAAATATTTAATTAGAATATTCTGTTTTACATTTAAAGTTAATTATATATTATAGCTTTAGTTTTAAACCAGCAAACCAAAATATAGAGGTTGAACTTGGTTTCTCAACTTTAAAAATTAACATAAGCTTTTTAAAACAATTTTATAGTTAAATTAAAATTAAATGAGCATTTTAAACTCTAAATTACACTTTTTATCATTGCCATTACTAGATTTTAAAATTTAAAGATGTTTAACATCTGAAACATTTATTTAAACTAAAAATCGTTAGTATTTAAGCTGTAATAAAATTATTTTACAGCTAGAGAATAGATTCAGTACCCATACATTTTGGTGTCTTTGGCTCTTTAACAAACATTATCCTATTACTGTATGGAGAGTTTTGTCTGTTTTAATAACAGTAATGTGCTAGCATAAGAAATGGGGATCCTGTGATGTTTTTTTTAAGTGTCTTGGCACAATGTTTTAACTGAACATTTACCTTTTGCCAAAGCTAAAGATTCTAATATATATATATATATATGATCAATAGATGGCATTTTACCAAAAACAACATCAAAGCATATGTTTGTTTACATAAACATCAGAGTAAGCATTCACTATCTCTATCGTTAGTTCCACCTTCAGATCATGATTTCAAGTTTCTTATTCCTATCTTTCACTGATGATAGCAAATCAGCTTGAAATCATGATCTGAAGGTGGAACTAATGATAGAGATAGTGAATGCTTACTCTGACATTTATGTAAACAAACATACGCTTTGACGGTGTTTTTGGTAAAATGCCAACTATTGATCATAAATACAAGCGTTAGCAAGTTTAACTTGTTTTTTTGTTTTTCATATATATATAATGAAATACAAGCATAATTTATATACTTGGAGTTTAAATATAATATAGGAGATTTGAACATAGACTTTTAAGCTCCCTTCAGCTATCCACTCTATCTCATATAGTCAATACACATGATCAGATAAAATGAGCACCGATTATATATGTGTGGGAGATGATGATCTAAACCAACTTATGAGTTTCTGATCCAGCACAAAACACATATATTGGAGATCATTTAACTTTTTCACATGTGTGTAGTTATGTGTATTGGTTATATGAGATAGAATGAATAACTGAAGCGAGCTTAAAAGTGTGTGTTCAAATATCCTATATTATATATATAAATATTTATATCTTTACCTCAGACAGTTAGTTCAATTAATTTTTTAAAATGTCTCACAAATAAAAATTCTCACATGAAAAAGAAGCATTTACAATGTGTTTATATAAAAGAATTAATTTATTACTTTCAATCCAAAATACACCTTTACCACTTAGTGATGGAACTTTAAATGAAGATTTGTCAATTTGATCCCACTATTTAAATTTACAATTGATTATTCACTATTACAATTTTTAAAAAAATATTTGAAACTTTTTTTTAAAAACAACTGTCATTTTTTTATTTAAATGATAATCATTTTATAAGAGTGATAATGTATAATATAGTATAGAGTTTATTCATTATACAATATACAATATTGTTTTGATTATAGAATTAAAATTTGATTAATATATTTTATCTGATTTTCATTCAGTCTCTTTGTAGGACAGTCAGTGATTTTGTTTATGATATATCCAAAATAAAGAAGATTTTGAATATTAATGACTATAAAAGCAAAAAAAAAAAATGTGTTTCGTTCAGTATATTAAAGAATCAAAAACATGCTTTGAAAATATACAACAACATTAAATTTTATAAGTAAAATTAGGTAAAAAATATATATTTATTTGATCAATACTATGGATTAAAATTCTTATGAACATTATTTTGCTTACAGAAAAAGTTACATATGTTATTCATAATTGTAAATTATTTTGAGGAAAAGAAATGTTTCATATATTATGCAGTTAATAATCAATTTTTTATTGTTAATGGTTACTAAACATATATTTAAAATATCATTTATTTGTTCAAATTTGAATCAATAATCTGCAGTTGTTAAAAAATATACATCTAATATCAGCAAAAAGGAAAAAAAAAAGATTTAATTATTTAAATTATTAAAATGTCACCAGTCAGCAGTATATTACATTTTTTATTAAACTTTTATTTAATTTCACTGCATTTATATAAAATAAATATAAATCACAGAACCTTTACATATTGTTATACAAGCATGTGAAAAGTAAAAATAATGATTTAATGACTGCTTCAGTTTTCTTGGATCATGACAGGACATATAAATATAAGTTTAAGTTTGATTTTGAAAGTGTTAAGATTTTTCATGAAGAGATAAATCACAATAAAAGGAAAATTAAGAGGCAATTCTAATAAATAGAGATAAAATGAATATAATTAATAGACAAGCTGCTAACATTAAAATTCAGGATTCATGGGATTTGAGTTGATGACATTTACTTCCATTATGTTTTTTGAATTTAATTGCAGTTGAGGAGGGTTACTTCTGTAGACTGAAAGATTGTGTATAATACTTAATTACTGTTATATTTATTATTTTTATTATCACAATAGTTTTTAATTAACTGATATTTTAGTTATATTAGATATATAAATTAGCAGTGATGCTGTTAATTATAAAAATAAAAGATTTTGAAAATACAATATAAAATTTATCAAAAATAAATTTTAAAATGTATATTCTGTTATGTTTTTAATTTAAAATGTATATTGTAATTAGTTATTTTTTCTTCATGTTTATTTTAATGAATAAGAAATTAGAAAATATTCTCTCACTACTTAACCTGTTCAGATAAGAAGTCCCATATTGAATTTTGAAAGAATTGATTTGAGACACAAATTTCACAATAATTTCAGTTTTAACAATATTAAAGCAAAATGCTATGTATTGCTAGAAAATAGAAATACCAAGGGAAAAATAAGGTTAAGAAAAATAGTGATTACCATTGAAAAACTAAACTAAAAATTTTAATATCCCCCCAAATTATTACTTTATTGTTTGATCACAATTTCTAATTTATAATAACTATGTTTTTAAATTACGTTTTTGTTGATAATTTTATTGCATTAATTATAAAATTCTGATTCAAAACATATGTAATACTTTTTACCTGATAATTCATAGCTTCAGTATTTACAAAAATAAGACAATGAAAATTTTTTATTTTTTCTTATAGTCCAAAAGTTAAAAAGTCTCAAGGTATCTATAAGAAAAAATATTCTTTCTAATAAAAGATAAAAAAAAATCAATATTAATCAAACAATAATTATTATAAATCAAATATTATAAAATTATCTTTAACAAATTATAATAAATAAATAAATTAAAATTTAATCAGCATGATATTGGGAAGAGACAAAATTGCTAACTGATATTAATTACTATCATAAATACAATAAAGAAATAAAACATATAATTTCAAATTCTAAATAAAATCATCATGGTAATATACCCATGTTATATACATATGTCTGCACTGGGCAAGTCACTCTGCTAAAAGTTATGAAAATTTGATAGGCTGAAAAACAAAATTCACTACAGATTTCAGCTCTAAGTTTTTCTTTATTTGTTCAAAAATATTTTGATTTTGGACTTTTGATAAACCAATCTTGTTGAAAACATCATTTTGAATAATCATTGCCAATACAGAGAACATGGCAATAAAAATAATATTCATTCGAATGACAAAAAGAGTTTATATATTTACAATCTGAAAGAATTTCTCATTTTAAGAGGCAGTAAAAGATTTTTTTGAGAAAAAAAAATATATAGGTATTTATATAATATCACATTCAGAATTAAATATACTTTTTATTTTTTTAATAAAAAGGTTAAAAGTTTTAAGTCACATATTTATACTAAAAAAAAAAAACATTGTTTATATTCTATTTCTTTCAAGTATATTTTCCAGATAGGCATATCTATTCATACTATCTAATATACAAATAAAAATTATTAAATATATTATTTCAGATTATTAATAAAAGATAACACATGCCAAACATTCTGTTTTCCAATTAGCAAGGAAGGTAATTAATTGTTCAGTTCAAATGTAACAAGTGTTATATATGTCTTACTCACTTGAAAATGATGCAGTTATTTTAAAATGCATTCATAATGAGAGAGGGAGGTCTGATTTCTGTGCCAATAAATATTTACAATATGGCAGAGCTAAATCGAAACATGGATTGATAAAAACAAAAAACTTGAAAATAAATTAATAATACATGAATAAATTTGGGGTAATTTTTAGATTTATTAAGTTTTAAGACTGCTATAATTTTGCTTTCATATCAAATTTTTCAAAATGGTTTCTGATGCCACTGAACAGTTTTGTCAACCACCTTGACTAAACTGGAAATATTTGTTTCTGTATCTTCTTCTGTTTAAAATAGTCAGGGGCAAAGTCAAATTAGACAAAATAAACTGATTTTGTGAAGTTGAGATCAAATGACTACTGTAATAAAGCCCTGTAACTCAGCTTTAATGATGTTTTTTTCTAATTCTATCAATTTTGATTTAGAAGACTGATAAATAAGATCTACACTGTGCTTCCAAATTTTCCAAACTTATATAAAAGTGATCAGATTTTGGAACTTGACTATGAAATAATAAAACTTCACATTTTTCTTTTCTAGCATCATAAGTTTGCTAGCAATTTTTGGATATTTTCTACAGAAAAATATTGGCCATAAATATCCTACTAAATTTACTCCAACCTGGTATGAATTACTTTAAATATTCTTGAGATATAAAATTTTTAACAGCTTTGAACATGTTTTTTTAATTTATCATAGCAACATGGAGTAGTAGAATTATATTAATATTTTTAATAAATATTTGGGTATATTGACTCCAGTTATATATATATTTAAATTTCATTTCAGGTTAGATAGCTTTCAACTACAAGAATGAAGAATTAGAAAACTGATAAAGATTGCTTTATTTTACATATGGAATAAATGACCAAGTAATGGTAAAAGCAAAACCATGGACAGCATTTAAATAAAACATAAATTACAAATTTTCTCTGTGCCATATCTATCTAAATGAAATATTCTTTCTTGCTTGGGATTATAAAAAATGTGCACATTACTTAAAGCCATTCATTATAAAATTTGAGAACCTGCTTTATCTTAAACTGCTATGAGAATTGAAATTTCCTGTAAAAATATAGGATCTGGGAAGATCTGAAGAAGCAGAGTAAAGCCAGTTTGCATTGAGAAGTACATAAACAGTTCATATAAAGATATTACCTATGGAATAGTGATGCCATTTTGAACAAAGTTGTTTGCTTTGCTAGGTAGTTTGAAACAAAAGTAGTTAAGCAACCTTAGTGTGCATTTGAATGCTGTAAAACCAGATATTTTAAAAAGATGGACATTTTAGAAGAACAATAATATAATTGAATGGTTTGTTGGCTTGAATTTATAAAAAAATTAAATTCCAGAAATGGCAGCTGGCCCATGATTTATAGACACCAAGCTCCAATGTCTCTCAATCTATTACTGCAACCAAAAAAAAAAGAAAAATGAATCTCCTAAAGTACAACTATATTCATATTGCATTGTATTATTAAATTACAGGAATTTTCTTACACTAAATATTAGTTGAAATATTTTTATCATATTTCCTAATTGAAAAAAGAATATTACTCTGAAGGGAGTATATTCATTATTTAAGATGTCAAACTCACATAGTTATGTTTCAATCTGAGAACTTAAAATCTTAAATCTTTATTTTCATGGTATTGCTATCCTCCATAATACTTTTGATGTTCACATAAATAACTTTAATTATATGATTTCATAATTTAATGTCCTTAATAAGGAATTTGTCACTACATGAATTCTGATTTTATAGTGCAGAAATTAGTTTCACATACCAATGTTTGCCACTAATAAAATAAGGTATGAAAAGGCTAGGCTCTTCCACCTCTTCAAAAACAAACAAAAAAAAAAAAAAGTAAAAATATTTTTATGTTCAGGAATATTTATAAATAAAAAGACAAAGGGAGAAAGAAAAAGATCTTATTTGTTAAAGATATAAACTACTCGGACATTCGTAATTACTTATAACTATTTGAAGTCAATTTGGAACAAATAAAATAGGCATAGAATAGATAACACCTTTTATTTACATTTTGTAATCTCTCTCTCCGCATATATATATATGTGTAAAGTCGTTGAAAACTGTCAACACTTAGATAATATCAATAACAATCACTAATCTCAATCTGTTGTCAAGACAACCAACTTTTAACAATATACGAGGTACTTTAAAGATTGCTAAGTGCAGTTTCTGATTTTAGATAGTAGGTATCTTGTAGCAGTCTTCACGGCCAATTTCTATTAAATGATCATAAATATAAAGTAGTTGTCTTGCGTTGTTAGCCGAGAGGTATCGCAGCCGCCATGCAAGCAAGTAGTTGGTTGCAGACGGGTGTGGGTTCGCGTCCCGGCAGATGCTATGACATATGAAAAAAAAAAAATATAAAGTAACAGGACAGATATTTTTAAATAGCATTCCTCTAGTTTTTAAGATCAGAATAAAGAAGAATAAAACGCCAATTTTTCATCTACTTTTCTTATGCTAATTTTGGAAGAGCGTAGATTCATTAAATAATTAAATTTTTTTTTCAATATACTTTGAATTAAATTTTAAAAACCGCTTTTAAATTACATGTTTACTAAAAATATTAATCTAATAGATTATCATTATTAGCTGCTAGATTAACATTTTGTTTTGATTTTTTAATTACCTATTATTTAGTGGCGCTTTTTTCTTCTACTGTTTTTTTTAAATAATTTTCCCCCTCTTAATTATGATTATCTGTTATGGCAGGTTAAAATTTTGTTTTGATAATGTTATTTCAATTTTAATTAGTTCATTATTTTTTAAAAATTTAATAATGTTTTGCTATTTGTAGTCTTTAGTTATTTGTAATGTGTTTTTATTGTTTTATTTACTACTATATTTACCAATGCAAAGTTTATTGTTTTTTCAATTTGTTTCACAGTTTATTTCATTATCGACCCCCCCCCCCCATTGGCCACTATCATTAATATCAGTAGGATTTTATAATCGCTTTCATTGAAAGATTATCACTCTCAAATATGACCATTTTAAATGAGGTTTTATTGTGTTTGCCCCCCCCCCCCCCCGAAAGCAGATTTTATTTAATATTTATTGATGGTCTGAGGTCAGGGAGTGATTTCAAGATAGAGATTTTTAAATGTTTTGTCTAGCTTGCATTTGTCAATAAAACTTGTTAGATCAAATTAACAGAGCTCTTTATTTTTTTATTTAACAGTTGTTCTTAAAACTTATCAGTTGTTCTTTTAATCAGGAACTTCTCTTAATTATATTTGTTGACAGAGAAAGTTGCTGTAATTGAATTTTACTCACTTCAGGGGGTAGAACTTTTCAGGAAAGAAGGAACATTGTTTGCATATTTAATCTTTCGAAAATCTTGAAATGCTTAGTTTATTAAAACAACACTGTGATAAGTGCCGATGAATTTGTTAGTATTATTAATTTAAAAAAAATTAGTGACTCAAACATCAGAACATTCTTTAATATTTGACCCCCCCCCCCAACGAAAGGAATTGTCTTCTAAGATCTTTAAATAAAAGTAAAAAACAATTATCAGTTTAGAATTTTTTTAAATTTGGCCTTTTTTGTGTGAATGATCGGCCTTTAATGTTTTTTTTTATTGATGCTTAAAATTAGTTTCATTTTAAAAAGAAAAATATAACAGCTATTTTATTAAAAAAAATAATGCTTTGCAAATGCATATAATAAGTCTCATTGTGCATCAATAGAGAATACACTTCTTATTTTTATAAACTGAATTTGAACCTCGACTTGTAAAGTCTTGAAAATTTTTTTTTTTTTTATAAAAACGCTATGTAAATATATGACAGCCATTGAAATTACAAAAGATTTTTATTTACTAAGGCTATAAACTTCAAGAATGTGCGTGTGAAAATGCGAAGATAGGGACCTCTACAGGTCTTAACCACAAGCTTATTCTTTGGAAGATAAGAGGGGAACCCAAACATAAGCTTGTGGTTAAGACCTTTAGAGGTCCCTATCTTCGCATTTTCGCATGCACATTCTTGAGGTTTATAGCCTTAGTAAATATTACTTACGTAATTAATGTGCAATTAATGTGCATTAAATAATTTTATAATTAAAAGATTTCTACAGAGATTTTACCTTTTAATGAAAATTCACATTTCACTTAATTTTGTTGAAAGAATGAGAGAGACTGGTTGTTAGGAGGGTCCCCAGGGGCCTAAATCCTAGTTCTTTTGAGAGAGGGTGCTGGGATGAGGGTACTGTGGTGATCGTTTTCAATGTTGGTTTTTCTCATTCGCAAGATAGAAAAAAATAACATTACTTATGGTGATTTTTTAACGTTATCATTATGAATGATTTTATCCATGTATTATTGCAAAATAAGTTGCAGTTTTGCCTCATGATTCTAATTGCAAGTGATTCACCTTATTTAATTTTATTACTTCCAATGTTGTTACTGATAGGGCTGGCCTTTTACTGTTCATGTGATTTTCATGCTGAATTAGAATGGTTTTCAGTAGAGACATTTTGAAGCTTGGATGTTTTTTCCATTTAGTCCACCGTATTTTATGTTATCTCCAAACTCAACTTATCTACCACAAATTGGATTTCTCAATATTGTACTTTTAAAACACTATTCATATTTGAATTCTAGACTTTACAAATAATTTCTAATTGTACATTTCAATTAAAATTTTCATTACACTCAACTTTGCTGATTGAATGAGAGAGTCTGGTTGTTGGGAGGGGCCCCAGAAGCCTAAATCCTAGTTCTTTTGAGGGGGAGGGTTTGGATGAGGGTGCTGTGGGGATCATTACCAATGTTGATTTTCTTATTCACAAAAAATAAAAAAAACGCTATTCATAGTGGTATTTTAGCATTATTGTTATAAACGATTTTATCCAAGTATTATTGGAAAGTAAGCTGCAATTTGGCCTAATGATTTTAATTGTGAGTGATTCACTGTATTTAAATTTATTATTTCCAATGATATATTATATAGTCCTTCTAAATTCTTTTCTTCCTCCTTTGTTTTTGCTGTCTTCATATATAATACTGAATTTCAATCTTACACTTTACACTTTTCAGCAAAATATTTTTATTATTGATTACAGTTTCGACTGTACCATGCAGTCTTCATCAGATTTGATTAATAAGGAAAAATTTAAACTAATATTTCTTTTTTAATTTTGAAATATTAGTTTAAATTTTTCATTATTAATCAAATCTGATGAAGACTGCATGGTACAGTCGAAACTGTAATCAATAATAAAAGTTTTTTTGTTGAAAAGTGTAAAGTGTAAGATTTTTGAAATTCAATATTATATATTTCCAATGTTGTTATCTCCAAGTGTTTTCCTATTCTCAACTTATCCATCGCAAATTGGATTTCTCAGTATTGTACTCCTAAAATGCTACTCATATTTAAACTCTAGACTTTACAAATAATTCCTAATTGTAACATTCATTTGTCATTAATGATTAATCTTCTCATGGATTAATGCTTTGAGTTTCCACAGGTTGATCAATTTTTGGAAATGCTATGGACAAAAACATTCAATGTGTCATTTCAAATATCCATATTACACTATGTAAATCAATATTTACCTTGTAAAACATTTTATACTCAATAAAGTCTCTCTTTTATAACAAAAAAAAATATATTTTTTTCCAGTTAGCTAGATTATAGTCAATACAGCTTATTCTTAATTAGCTAAAGAGTAAAACGAGATGGAAAAAATCTTTAAACCTTCATTAGACATAAATTGGCAAGTCTGGTAATTAATGGTTTGTTATTCATTGTTTTTGTATAAATAGCTGGAATAGTTATTAGCTTATAGTGAGATATTTAAAGGTGTGTGTTTTATCTTATTGCCTATATATATATATATATATGATTATCTTATTGCCTATATATATATATATATATGATTGTCTAAAACTTTAATATTTTTATTATAAAGAAGTATGTTTGGCTTCTATATTACGCCCTTCTTTTTGCATGAATTATTATTATTATTATTATTTAAAATTCTACAAAATACTAGTATTTTAATTATTTTAAATAAAATTAATATTTATGAACATTACTTGAATAAGTTTTTGCTTAAATAACTTTATTGGTATTTGCAAAGGAAAAAAAAATTGCTTGAATTTCACTTTTAGGTATATTAAAGCCATTCTCTCCTCAGTCAGTTTATTCTCTCTGTATACAGTAAATATTTTATTCCCTACAATGAATACATTTTTTACATTAAATACATAATACTTTATTATTTTAAATTCAAATTGATCAAACATTTGTTCATATCAGAGGTTTTTTAAATAGTGGCAATGTCAGAAAACATGTTTGAATGTAAAAAAACTTGCCAAACATAAAAATCAACAATACACATACATATATAATATTTTGTAATGAGAAATCTCCAAACTCAATCTTCATTAAATTTAATTAAACATTTTATAATATCCATCATCTGCAAAGCAGAAAAAATGAATATATTTTAAACTACAATATATATATATATATTGAATTAAATATTTCCATGGTTATTATAATAGAAATGAGGAGATAATATGTAAATAGAGATAACATTTACCTTTGATGTTTTCAAGGGTACTTTGCTATTAGTCCTGAAACATGCACATGTATTAGACTTGCTGCACCTTTTCACATTCGTATCAATCCACTGATAACTTTGTAAACTTGTGATCTGACCAAAATAATGTGCATACAGATCCTGTACATGATATTTTTCGCAAAATCTTGCAAAAAAGTGATGTGTACCTGGATCTTGACATCATATTTTTGCAAGATTTACAAAGTTATCAGCAGGTTGATACGAATGTGAAAAGGTGCAGCAAGTCGACTACATGCTCCATGTTGCAGGATTGAAAAAACTAAAAGTATAAAAATTAATATTAAAAACAGCATTTTAAAACAAATTTTGAGAAACAAATGAATATTAAAAAGACAATTTTAAAGCAATTTTGGGGAAGAAATGTATATTAAAAAGACAATTTTTAAAGCATAAAAAATAATATTAAAAACAGCATTTTAAACAGATTTTGAGAAACAAATGAATATTAAAAACATGCTTTTAAAACAATTTTGAGGAAGAAATGGATATTAAAAAGTCCATTTTTAAACTATAAAAAATAATATTAAAAGTAGCATTTTAAATCAAATTTTGAGAAACAAATGGATATTAAAAAGACCATTTTTTAAAAATATTGATTTGCCATACACAAATATATATGATTTTCACATTAACAACTTTAAAATGTATAATGATATATATATATATATCAATATTAAAAACATTTAAATCCCCCCCCCCCAAAAAAAAATGATTTGCGAGTTTAAATAAATGATGTCATTACACAAAAAAATGTTAGTTTAACCCTTTTCTCGCCTCTTACGAAGCTCCTCGTAGACATCTGATGTCACTCTAACTCTGCCAGTTCTTATGCTAAAAAATTCATTTGATAGGTTTTGAATAGGTTTTTAAAAGTTCTGTAAGATGGTGCCCTCTTCCGAATTATTTTACAAGTAAAAAATAAAAAAAAACGCATTTAAATCTAAACAAAGAAAGAACATCTGTTGTAATTGGTTGTTAGTGAGCTCTCAGCTGAAAAAGACATTCTGATTGGCTGGAAAGAACAAAGAAACTGCCTGATCAAAGAAAATAAAGAAAAACGCTGAGATTTTCATTTCGAATGCAATTTTAAGTATTAAAAAAATATAATTTCAGAAATTAAACTAGTTTTTTAAAAAATATACTAAAAAAACAAAATTATTTTCGAAAAATATTGAAGATTTTAGTAAAAATATTAAAGAAATATTTACTTTTCTATAATGTAAAAGTCGACCTTTTTGTTTATATTATAGCTTTTATGTTGCCGAAATTGAATATTTTAGAATAAATAAATAGCAATTTATTTTTTGAAAGAACTTTCGTTCTCTTCATAACCTGAAAAATTAGTAATATACTTTTTATAAACGTATCTGAGTTGAATTTAATATTATAGGTGAATATGTTTTAACAATAGGCTTTGTCTTCAGTTTGTGAGTTGGCCAATTAAAAGATTTGATTTTTACCTCATACAACCAATAATATAATTAGCGGTTAAAAGGTTAAATATGCACAAAACAATCATTAAATTATAATTTTTTAAAATATTATTTACAAAAACACATAAAATATACACATACGCTACTTGTGTAACATATAACAGGAATTGTCATATATAATAGTGAATTTCAAAAATCTTACATGTTTCACTTTTCAGCGAAAAAAACTTTTATTATTGATTACAGTTTCGACTGTACCATGCAGTCTTCATCAGATCTACAAAATTTGAACACACATAAAAATACAACCATTAAAATACATTATATAAAATTATTAAATTCCTATCAAACTTTTAAATTTTTAAAAAATATTTCCTGTTGAAGCAACAAATTTGACATTTATTTCTACCATACAAAATGGAGATTTGAACTAAAAATTTTCTCCCCAAAATGAAGTTTTATTGAACATGTGATTGCACAAAGTGTGCTGGGATTTCCCACAGAACTGCTAATAGACATATTTTTTTAAAGAAAAAAAATACACAAAAATAAAAAAATATAAATTATGAAACTTTTATTAAATTTTCATCCTGGTGTAATTGAAATCAACAATGCAATAACTGAAAATGTCAAAATATTACAAAAAAAAAATAGCCATTAATAAAGATAAACATGTTTTTACATGAGATTGAATAACATTGCAGGGTTTATTTCCTTTCAATTTGATGTCATTGCAAGATTACACATTTATTGTGAATGTGAAAAGGTGTCATCTCCCTACATTGCAGAACTAATATCAAAGTACCTTACCAAGAAATTACCAATTCTATCAATTAACATTCCCTGAGGCTAGACTAGTTTTCTCATTAACTTATACTAGCTCTTTTATTGAATTGGTTTCATCGCCTACAATATTTAAAGTTTAAAAGGAAAAATGAATATAGGCAAATAAGACATATAATTATTTATAAAATCTGAAATAAAAAAAAAAAAACTTTTTTAACCAAATCACAATCTTAATTAATATTTTCAGAAATACTGCATATTATTTAAAGTTAATTTTAAAAAAAATCTCTATTTAATGATTTAGTTTATATATTCTCTGATTTTCATAAAAATGTAAAAATAGGATTGTTTTTTTATTTTATAGATGATATTATTTATAAAATTCGATTATCTATTTTACTTAAATTAAGTAAAAAAAACTTTTTCTTAATTAAAACTAATTAATTTTGATTAATATAAATTTTAGAAAAAAGTTATTATATTGTTTTCTTTTTATTAATCAAGATGGAAAATCTTTAATTACGCTAGATTCCTTTGTATGTCTATTAATAGTAGGTATAGATGAAGGGATTTATTATTAGATTTCTAGATTACAGTGTGTAGAAAATAATTTTTTTGTGTAGTCTCCATGCTGGCCAAGTTTGAACTTTTATTGACATAGGAACATCTTCTTTGATATACTTTATAATTCAATATATGAGAAGAAGACTGCTTGCCTGGCTGCATGAATTGAATTTAAATGGAGCTAATGACTATCCTTATTTACCTTATATATGCCTACTCCAGATATAACAATAAGAAAACAGTTTACTGAGAAATTCCAATACTATGGAAAACAGCTTATTAAGAGACTTCCATGCTAAAATCACAGGTGAAACAAATCTATTGTAATTCATTTATATATACTATATTTGCTTGAAATCTATTGTACCAATGTCATGAAATCAAGAAATCAGCTAGAAAGTAAAAAAAAAATTATATATATTTTTAAAACATTAACTTCATAGTTAATGAAAATCTATTTATATTTGCTGCCCAAAATGAAAAGATTAAAATTATACTGCTTTAAGAGTAACCAATTTCTGAATGAAATGAAGGCAATTAAATGATAGAAATAAATTTGGACAAATTTCTAAGAGGAAAATATTTAAAATAAGGGACAAACATTTTATTTTCTTATATTGGAATGAGCATATGTATATATGTTTATTATTTAATGATTTATACATTATTGACATAGAATATTAGCATATAAACAGAGCAAAACTCTCCATACAGTATTGCCACCTGTGCTAAACAGAGTAATCAATGGATGCCAGAAGGCTTGTGCATAAAATCCCTATCTAATGCCTACTCATCCAATATCCCCAGACTAGTTTCTGGCTTGTGGCCTTCGTCAGTGAGGAGCTTTGGATCTGAGAGCACTGCATCTAGATCTTAGGATCTAATGCAATCCTCTAGCAACCACCTTTTATCTCTATTTAACTACAAAACTATGAGAATGAAATTGAAAACATAAAAAATATTTCCAATCTAAGCTCAATAGCTTATATAGTCATATGGGTCTGAACTCAGTTCAGCACCCATACATATAAGCTATTGAGCTTAGATTGGAAATATTTTTTATGTTTTCAATTTCATTCTCATAGTTTTGTAGTTAAATAGAGATAAAAGGTGGTTGCTAGAGGGTTGCATTAGATCCTAAGATCTAGATGCAGTGCTCTCAGATCCAAAGCTCCTCACTGACGAAGGCCACAAGCCAGAAACTAGTCTGGGGATATTGGATGAGTAGGCATTAGATAGGGATTTTATGCACAAGCCTTCTGGCATCCATTGATTACTCTGTTTAGCACAGGTGGCAATACTGTATGGAGAGTTTTGCTCTGTTTATCAACAATTATTGTGCTAGTATAGGAAATGTGATCATGTGAATATTAGCATATATTATTAACAAATAAAATATTATTAGAATATTATAACAAATAATAAAAATCATACACAACAGTTAATATAATTTATAGATATATTAAATAACCTTAATATTACCACATATTCTTTTAAATTTATATAGATAAAGATACAATAAAAGGCAAATGACCACTAAGATATTACACATGGGAAAAAGAAATGTGAATAACTCCTTGTGTCTGTATGTTTAACTTTAAAAAATCAGATATATTAATCTTTAATTGACTTTTAATGTTTATATCTGTGCTAGAGACAGTCTCTAGTTTAGTAAATGATTAATAATAGTCATTACTATATTTATTTAAAGTGGATGGTGTCAAAGATATGAGTTGAGTTAATTTGACACTTGTAATTCAAAATGTAATTATTTAAAATAATTTATATGAAAAAACAGAATATTGTATTTAATTATTTCCATTTTGTATATTAGGATATTATAACATTGTGCATATATCTAAAATCAGTCATTATTTATATACTAAAATATAATAGTTTATATTGGCCCATTAATAATTGAAGTATTTTATATTCTTAGAGAAGCATATGTGAGCATATATACGTGTTTAATGTTTATTACAATTTGTATATCTGGAAGCGATATATAATATTATCTATATACTTTGTTGTTTTTCAATTTATGATAAGAATATCTTTATTTGTAGGTCAAAATCAGAATGATATAATTTTATTACAAAGTACTTAACAGGCTTTTAAATTTCATTTTTTTAATTATCATTTCTAATTAATAAATGTATTAATTATTATTTTTAAGTTATTCCAGTAAAATTATTTGATACTAGAATAGATTAAGTTTTATATATATGCATTTGCTTTTATAAACTATCACATTGATTAGAGTCCTTGCAATTCCATGCTAGTTTTGACAATAACAGTGTATATATATATATATATATATATATATATATATACACTGTTATTGTATATATATATATATATATATATATATATTGTACCCTCACTTCCAGGAAATAGAAGGTATCATAAAATGGGTCTATAATTGATAATAAAAATATTCTACATTAATGTTAATTGTTTTAACTAACTCAAATTAATAAAATAATAATATGGTTCAGTTTATAAATTATATAAATATTTATTAAAATCATGAGACTAGGAAGTGAGATATAAGTGGTAATAAAGAATTACATTGAGCCAATATCCTACAGGATACTACCTCAATGGCATAAGAACACTATCCCCCTATTACTATGTCAAATAATAAAAAACTATAGTATTCTTATGACTTCAACAATAATTAATTATTAAGATTACACTAATAAATACATCTTAATCTTTTATTTAAAATAATCTAGCTAAAATAAATCTCAGGTTCTTAAATTAATTTGTATTAATCAAAATTACTGTAGTAAAGCATGATAAGGGATTTAATATCATACTCAAACACACCTAACTAATAACAATAATAATAAATTCAATTTAATTCAATTCAATTCAATTTTATTCTATGAAATAAAACAAAGTACATCACAAATATTTACAAACTTCAAACAAGAAAAATCTCATGTGTGGAATTTACATGTAAAAATAAATTAAATGAAAATAAAAATACAATCAAAAACTCAAAAATAGAAAAGAACAGTTTAGAAAATAAATAAAATTAACAAAATAAATAAAATGGGTGCCAAAATTAATACATACTACACAACTATTGACATAAATATTTTTTGAAAGATACATAAGAAATATCATTCAGATCAAGTGAACATTCATATACAAATTTATTAAACAACTTTGACCAAGAAAAACATATTGTCTTCTACTAGATTCCATAAAAAACTTTGCTAAAGGTAATTGAAATTTATTAGAAAGACGAGTATTTAGAACATAAACTCTAGAATTCAGAAAAGGTTTAGCACAAAAAATATCAAAAATAACTCTATATTGATATAAGTGATTTACATCAAATAGACCAAATGCAATATAAATATCTTGAACAGAAGAGGAACGAGATCTACCAAAGATAATGCGCAAAGTATAATTTTGCAAAATACGCAAAGAAGATAAAATATGTGGAGAGGCATTACCCCAAATAATGATATTGTAAGATAAAATACTCTGATAACAGGCAATGTAAATGAAAATAAGAGCAGACCTAGGAATAAATTTAACTAAATAATAAAACATATAGTTTAAATAATAATAATAATCTTCATTGTATGATTTAATCTTATTTATCTTTCCCATTATAATTCTTATCAACAATAATAACAATAAAGAAATAATATAACATAATCTTTTATCTTTCATATGATACCATAAATAAAATATGTGGTAGTATCTTATAATCCGAAAAATATATGTGTGGCAATGAATAACATTATAACTCTGTGTAATATTATAATGATTAACTTATGACCATAAAGATAATGTAAATGTAATTTCTTAAATAAATAATCTTAAGAAAATATTATGATTCTTAAATAGTATTTTTATTTATTACTGTGCAAATATTATGTCTTGGTTCAATCCTTCTGTGGTTAAATGTTTTGCAGAGTGGAAAGAAATTAGCTTAACACACAAATTTAGAAAACAAGTTTAACAAAATTTTTATTACAATAAAAATAAACAATAATCTATTTACAATATTTACAGTTTTCAAATAAATCTTGCACCATTACAATTTCTAGTTTCTCATAATAAACTAATAAAATTAAGTCTTCACTCCGACTTTAAAAAATGATTTGTTTATTTTACATACTCATCTAAATTTTAATGATAATGATAATAATTACTTTACATAACTTTTTTAATATTATTTATCATTAAGTGTCATTTCGATATGCTTCCTTTAAACATACATCAGTTACAAAGCATAAAACAGAAAATACAAAAAAAAAATTATTAATAATACTAATATGTATCTCGTAATTTATTCTCAATCATTAAAATAGTTTCTCATAGCAATGTTGTTACTGTTAAACAAAACACATTCATTTTGGTTCATTAACAAAAATGAGTAGACACAATTGATAATCTAATTGTCATACATAATATCTCTTACTTAGTATTGGTCTAATATGAAATAGCTGCAAGTATTGATGTATTTCTTTATCACTAAATAATAACTAAGAAATATAGTTTTGCTTTATCTTATACTGTTTTGTTATAATACACTATCCATTAAAAAAATATGCAACACCTATAAGTTTTAAAATACTTAAAGTTATTCAAAATTCGTGAACAATCTCATTTATTATTTACATACTTTCATGAAATTTTTTTTATTAAAAATAAAAATATAAAATATTTCTATGATTCTTTATGTTTAATTCTGTTTGATTCTCAATTTCATTTGCATTTATTTTTATCACCATCCTAAGTAAGCAAACCTATCTTATCCATTTTCAATAATGATTCTTAAACTCTAAAATTATCTATCATTTTCATTAAAATACAATTCTGTACGATGTAATACTTTAGAAAATCATGATAGCGAATAGATGCATAGGTATAGGGACAAAATTGAATCTCAACTCAATAGTACATATATTAGATCGTCATCATGGTACAGTGTATAAATAAAATAGAGGCATGATTTATCTGTCTAATGACCTCCACTACAAACAACGATGTCCAAGCTATTTCTTCAGCTTTCTGGAACATCAATTTTCAATATAAAAAAGGTAAACACTGCCCACAGAAAATATACAAGCTACAGGGCTCTGATTCTGTACCTGCATAATTAATACGTTCATAAAGATTATTCCTGTTCCCATAACAAAACCTACATTAAAAGCACCTCTTTGGTTTCATGTTTACATTACTACCAAGTCATTACCTTTTATAAATTTTCTTATAGATTTATCAATCTACATCGACAATAATTCTGACAACATTTCAAAAATAACAAATAAAAATTTACCTGTAAATATAACGATCTTAGCTGATCAACAACAAAAGATTATTTTACTTTCTTATCAAATATTCTTGAACAAAATACAAATGACTATTATCAATACTTTAAACATCTAAAAAATACTAAAGTTCTTTATAAAAGAAACATATAATTATTCATTATTAAGTTGTATTATACCAGTAATATGGAATAAAAGTATGCATATTTTTTATACTAAATAAATTCTAGCTTCTATAAGCTTTATGTGTGTATAATGTATTCACACATAACCCATATGTTCATACTATAACATTATATAATTTTTTGATAATCTAAAAAAAAAAAAATCATAAAAAATACTAATATCTACAACTATTACCTAAGTGATATCTACTTGTCAATCACTTATATATGACATCTTCTGGTCCACAATTTAAAAAATAAAACATTGCATGGTATCCATTCATTCATACTATCATACTTAAAATATTAAAAAAATTTAAAATTATTAAGATATCTTTTATAAAAATTACAATATTATTAGTGAATAATTAATTATCTATGTACTTATCTTATTCTAATTATTAAATAACATTACAATTAATACTAGGGTTAATTTTAAAAAAATAAGTCAAAGACATATTTACATATAAACTTCTATGATAAATGTTCTTTACAAAAACAAACAATAAAAAAAAAGTTTTTATTTCCTTTAAGTTTCTTTCAACTCTTGAGGAGCAATTGAAACCACCAACACTCGTTGCTATGCTTTTTGTTTGAATGCTTGATAATGAAAACAAAATTCTCTTCCCCTAAAAATTGACGCATGCTCTGTAGACTCCTTCCAAACATGATGAATGAAGTTTAAAATAAATGATAAAAAAATCAATAAGTTACTTCTAGAAATCTGAAATTATTGATAAAAATAATCACTGATCTGTTCTGAAAAAGTTTGTAAAATAATAGTTCATTGTCTCTATTATTCAGAACAGTGGTTATTGAAATAGTTTAAACTTATAATATTTAAAAAATAACACTATGAAGCTTCCTTTCTTAGGATCCTATGCTGGCTTGCAGTGTCCTCGACATGGCGATATGAATTTGGACATCCAGTTATGATTCTTGCACATTTTAAAAAATATTTTCAGGAATTAATAATTACTTATTATCCATAATTTTATCATATATAAGGTTTATTTGTCAGGATATTCATTATTACTTATCCAAGTATATTTCTTTTCCATTATTAGTTTCAGTTATCGGTCTTTCCAAAAATTATTATAACGCATGTAGTCTTTAAAAAATAGTAAAGACTTATTACATACGGTTTTAGTAACTGTCTCCATTTAACTATTATTTTATGACAGTTTTAAAATTATTAATAATGTTCTCTTCAAAAAGAAAAACATTTTCTGCATTTTATCTTAACATAATTTTACTTTCACCTTATTGAAAGATTTAAAGTTTTATCGTATTATTTTTTCAGTTTCTAATACGATTATCTTTCCAAAAGAAAATGCATTACTATTTTAAATTTTCTATCAATTTTCCTGTTCAGCTCTTCACACAATGTCCAATATATAATTTTAGCCAATAAAATAATTCTTCCTGTTAAAATTATTAAGAGTATATTTTTTAATTATAACTTTTACTTCCAAAATCCTTTTAAATAATTCAGTATTTCCTCTTGGTACTTTCATGTTTTAATGTGACATTTAATTAAATTTCGACAAAAAGTCCAGTAAGGGAATTTAGCTTTTTAGCACTGCATAATTTAGATAATAAATTTATAATTTGTTTATAATACTCTCTTTGCTAAATAATTAAATTGGTACACTTCTAGGTTTCAAATAAATTATTAGAGAGCTATTATAGCACTGGATTGATTAATTTAAAGCGGATTAAATTTACAGAAGCAGATTTTTTTAAAAAGAAGCACAAAAATTTTAAAAGAAGTACACCAAAAATAATTAAGCACCAGTATTTATACCCCAATAAATCAGGCATCGGATTGGTGGATTAAGATTTCACCTGATAGCTTAATTTACATATAACTTTAATATTACACAATTAAAATCAAAAATAAAATAATGACTCATTCTTATTTAAAAATATTACTTAAAATATTAATTTTAAATCAATTTTTATACTTTATTAAAGTTAACTAAACATTTTAAAATAACTTTTAAAAACAAAATTTTATAAATTTATTCCATCTTCAGTTTTTAATGTATCTATTTTCTTAAAACAAAATTATTTAATTTTGCTAACTGCATTTGTTTCTTAAAACTATTTAAACATTTTATGATAATTAATTTTAATATTTTCTCTTGTGATAGATAAATAAATATATTCAATTCTACAGTGTAATTTTTAAAGTAAATTTTGAAACTTTGTTAACAAAAGCACTAGTAAGCACACATGTATAACTGTATACATGTCACATGACTTACAACAGAAACAGAATGTATCAAATTCTGTCTGGGAATATTAAATGTTTAATTGCAACAGTTTTTATTTTAAAGAAATAATATAATATAATTTGAAATAATAATTTTGGTACCATAAAATTAAATATACTTTTCTCTACCACAAAGACTACTTTTAAAACATGCAATATTAAATATAATTATTAAATAAAATTTATACTGTAAAATATAATATTTATTTAATTACAGGTTATTGCTGTTAAAATTCAACTTTTAATACATATTTTAAACATTTATTACTACACTATTTATAATGGCCAGCTTTTCCAACCATATATAATTTATACCTTTAGCTTTATTTAACTGTTTTAAATACATTTAGCACAATTTTAAGCATTAAACATCTTTATCTTGCTTTAATTGAACTTTTAAAAGATTGTCAGCATAACATCATCATTATATCAAGAAAACATATCCCAAATTTAAAATTTTTTAGTAAATTGATATTACATTCAAAGATCAGCCTTTCAAGCTAATTGCACATGCATCTTTTGCGAGTGTTAAATAATAAATGAATGCTTCACTCTACAATACAAGATATAGTATTTATGCAGGAATAAAAGGAATCCTCTTATTCCTATGACTCAAATTCTTTTAGATGAGCAAATCTGAAGTACTGTTGAGTAAAGCATGAGAGTAGAATTCTCACTTTAAATTACTATCTACGATGTTTGGATGAATATAAAAATTTGAGTCGTAGGAATAAGAGGATTCCTTTTATTCCTGCATAAATACTATATCTTGTATTGTAGAGGGAAGTATTCATTTATTATTTAACACTTGCGAAAGATGCATAGGCAATTAGCTTGAAAGGCTGATCTTTGAATGTAATACAATTGTACACATGGCGTCATATAAAAATAAATGCTTATTTACTTATAAATTGATATTATAAATTTATTCTGATCTAAAGAAAAGGACACAATATATATATATATATATATATATATATATATATATATATATATATATATATATATATATATATATAAACCATACACAATATGTAAGAATATATTCTATAAGGGTATATAGTCTACACAAATACTGTTATTAATTATTTTTTTTGCCAAGCCAGGCTTTTCATACAGAATATCTTTACCAAAATAAAGCTACAATAAACTTAGCAAACTTGCATGCATATAATCTATAAATTTACCATTTCTAAAGAAGGCCATTGGCTAAGCCATTGCATTAAATAACCAGTTCTTATCAAAGGGAATATTATTGGCTCTAACATTAATGGTATTTTTGGAAATAATTATATGTCAAGTTTTATTAATTTTACATTTTTTATAATTATTTTTTAGCAAAAAAAAATTGAAATATTTATTGCCACATTTGAATTGTTTACATACTCTTGTAGAATATGTATTGTAACCTTAAGTTCTGACTGCAGAACTTTATATTAAATTTTTATGATAGTATATCTAAAAAAAATTTACATAGTTTATCTATCAAGCAAATGCTATTACTATAGTAGTGATGATAAGTCATTCTGAAAGTTTTTTATCCAAGTTATAATTATCATTATAAAATATTACTATTTAAAACAGACTTATATAAGTAAATTTCAATAATTTTAGTTTATTAATCTAGATTGTAATTGTAAGTGTATAATCATAAATCATTATTTATTTTAAAATATAATCTATTCTTAAACATTATTAAAACAGGCAAAACCCTTCATACAGTAGTATTATACAGTGTAAGACAGAGTAATCAATGGGTGCCAGAAGACTTGTGCATAAAATCCCTATCTAGTGCCTACTCATCTAATATTCCCAGACTAGTTTTTAGCTTGTGGCTTTCATCAGTGAGGAGTCTTGGATCTGAGAGCACTGCACCTAGATCTTAGGACCTAGTACAACCCTCCAGCAGCCACCTTTGACCTCTTCTTAACTACAAAACTATGAGTCTAAAATTGAAAATATAATATTTTCAATCCAATATCATTAACTTATATAGTCATATAGGTCCCATACATTTTAGGGTCTTTGCTTCTTTAGTAACCACAGCCACCATTGTCCTACTAGGCAAGATTGGTATTAAACCACTAAACATCACATGATCACCATTTTTATGCTTGCTCATAACTGTTATTAAAACAGGCAAAACTCTCCATACAGTAGTGCCACTCAGTGCAAGCCATAATAATCAATGGATGCCAGAAGGCTTGTAATAAAATCCCTATCTAGTGCCTACTCATCTAATATCCCAAGACTAGTTTTGAGCTTGTTCTCAGATTCAAGGCTCCTCACTGATGAAAACCACAAACTAGAAACTAGTCTGAGAATATTGCATGAGTAGGCACTAGATAGGGATTTTATGCACAAGACTTTAGGTATCCATTGATTACTCAGGCATGCACTGAGTGGCACTACTGTATGGAGAGTTTTGCCTGTTTTAACAACAGTTATGAGCAAGCATAAGAAATGGTGATCATGTGATATTCTTAAACATGTTATAGTTGGAAGAGTTAAAAGTATTCTTGACTTAATTATTACATTTTTTTATTAAATTATCAATAAAATAAATACTTAAATAAGTTTAAACATTTAGGCTAATTTTTAAAAATTAATTAATTCCCAGTAATGTAATTATTTAACTTGCAGTTTATTTAAAAGTACAGTTTATAAATGTTAGTGAAATTCTAAATTGTTAGTTAAATAATATATTCCAATCTTTTATAAATCCAGTAATTAGTCAATAACTTTAGAGTTAGTTATTTTGAATTATTAGTTTAAATATTTTAGTGTGTGGAGTGCATGCATGTAATTAATTTCAATTTAAAGTACTTCCTCATTTAAAAAAAGTTAGTAATTCAAAGAAAATTAAATGTTTTTATCTTATAATATTTTCTGGTAAAAATATTTAAAATTTTATAACAACTAAGATAATAGTCTAAGAATTGCTAAAAAAAATTTAAATAAAAGTATTTATTTATTTTATTGATGTAATAACTTTCATTTTTAGTAAATAATGTCTAAAATATTTAATGTAATAATGATATAATATTAATTATGGTTTTGTCTACTATCTCTAAACAATATAGTTAATTCAAGTTTATTTTTAGAATCTTTAATTTAACAACAGAATAAAATCACATAAATTTATTAATCATTCCCAACTAATTGTCAATCATCTAATTGATTAGCTATCACATGACTTGATATATTTAAGCTCTGACCACTTCACTTTGTTTACATATTTCCGTATTTTCCTTACTGCTTCAGAGTAATAAGTTTTTATAATTATTATTTTTGTCATTTTAAGTTACTATGCAGTTATATAATAATTATCTGATTGGGCTTTTAGATTTGGATCCTCTGACATGCTTCAAACTTCTCAATATTTACACTATTAGAAAAACTCCTTTAGCACATAATTTCCAAAAGCATTATGTTGTCTCAATATTATAAGAAAACAGGAAACTCATTTGGAAGGTATATCATATTGCTAGAACTATTATTAATTTCCAATTTAATTGTTTTGAACCTGATTAAATTATAACTGAAAGTAAGAATTTTATTATTGAATGTCAAAACTTTTTTATTATTTTTCATTAGTTTTATAAGGATTGTATATGTTTTATTCTACCAAATAATTAGATGTTAGATTTTCTTTAAAATGCTTAATGTTGCTATCATTTACAAAATATTATCTTTAATTAATTTGATTTTATTATCAAATTAGGACTGTTAGCTGAAATCACAGAACTATGTAAATAATAAATAAGCTAATAAATAACAATTATAAATGTATAAATGCTTGCTTCAAAAACAAATGTTTAATTGTATATTTATGTGTTTTGAAATAACATTCATATCAATTATTATTGCACTATACTGTTATCTGAAATGGAACAAAATGCTTGTTTCACCATTTATAAAATGGGTATAGGATATATTCTAGTTATTAAGAATTATTTCTTGCTATGAAAATATTTTGTGAATGAAAAAATGTTATTTCTATACACTTTACTATGAAGGAAATTATAGAATACTATTATAAAAATTTTTGCTTCGCTCTAGTAAAAATAAAATAATTATGCTTAAATATTTTATCTGTCATTAAAGATAAAATATAATATAAAATCAACTAGATGTTTATCTTAATTTACATACTGCTATTAAAGACTTACATTCAATAAGTATGCTTTTTTGTTTTTGATAATATTTTATTACCAAAAAATATGAAATATTATTTATTGTTTGTTTACAAAAATTTGCTCTTCATTTTATAAGATATAATTTTTTAAAAAGATTATTGTGCTCATGATAAAAATTTATTTGTCATTCAACAACATTGTTCAGTAAAAATATGTTTGCTCTTTGCTAATGTTCATCATGCAGTCATGCATTATATTTCCAAAAGAAATAATAATATTTATCTACAAGTATTTAAAATACTTTTTGAATTTGTTTCAAGGAAAATTATCTTTCTTCTTTTTTTTCCATGTGTCATAGCATCGGCCGTCTGCAACCAACTACTTGCTTGCATGGCGGCTGCGATACCTCTCGGCTAACAATGCAAGACAAATTATCTTTCTTCTTGTCTTGTTATTTAAACAAATACTCTATTAATACTTGATTGACTTGTTACGTATGTCATTGTTTAATCTTTTACGTCTCAGTTTATTTGCTTATTTTGCTATTAATATTCAATGTTGTCTGGATACTCTGCAAAAATTTCAGCAGATCCAAGGACTCTTATTAGAACTATTGTGCTGTTAAATGGTGTAGAAAACTAAGATTTAAGGACTATTAATTGGTAAAAGGGTATAAATATTTAATTTTAAGATTTACTCATATATGAATTATATTCATAATTTTTCCGATGTATTATTTGTGTATAATTTTAATATGTTTATCATTATAGTTCTCAGAATATTACTGTTATTAGATATATTATTGGAGTGTGTCATATTAGTCCCATATGGAATTATTTAAAACATGAATAAATGAATGTCATAATTCATGAAGTAGATGTATATTTTTCTTAATAAATTGTTGAGCCACAAATTTATATGTTCAGCTATGTTTTGCTATTATTGCAATATTTTATCGGTTTTGCAACATCATTTATTTATTGTTATTGTATAAGATAATAGTGTTATTTCCATTTTTATAGATTGTTTTATTATGCCAGTGAGGTTGTATTATATTTTAAGTGATTTTTAGCATAGAATTCTGTATTTAGGCAACCCCCTTTTTGGTGGTTTATTCTTGTATTTTTAAGATTAGAGACAAATTTTAACTCTTTAGTGTATTCTTGAAAAGTGTTTATTCCATTATTTCATGTTGTCTTGCTTTTAAATCCTTTGATGCTTATTTCTGTGATATTTTATTAAAGTCATGTGTAATGCCAAACATGCCTTTATTTGTACTCTTGATAAAAGAGTAGATTTGATGTGTTGATAGTGTTAATATGCCTAGTTTAAATATCAGATATGTTTCAATGTTATAAAAAAACAGAAAACTCATTTGAACAGTTCAGGAGTGATGTGGAGAAGAGAAGTTAGAGATCAGAGAAGATGGATTGAACTTGGAGGGACCTTCATTCTGCAGTGGATTGATAATACTTTACAATGATGATGATATATTCTAGTCCACCTTTTTGATGTGATTTCTTGTTGTTTCAAATATTTCTCCATAGATTGTCAGAAGACAAATTGTTTAACAGAAAATGTTCAAATGTATAAAAGTTTACCAAATTTACATTATCTAAATATATAACTCCATCAACTTTGTGCTTCAATCAATTTTTTTCTGAATGCTCCCCAATGAATTCTGCAAACAATTAAAATATAAAAAAATTAAATTATTTTGTGATCTCAAAAATTTTGTTTTCTAGATTCAACTGAAAAATGAGCTGGATTTGATCTTCCTAGATGCAAGTAGACTCATCACAGAGTCTCATGACTTACCACGATTTCTATGGTTATCTGCTTCAGAAAGAGAATTTAATAGCTTTTGACATATGCAGTTGTAATCGACCCAAAAACTCAAACTATATCATTAACGACTGTCAAATCTATTTATAAAACTATAGCATTATGTAAGGATTTAATAAAACATTAGTGAAATTATGTTTTGGATAAAATCTCTATGGATTCCTTTATAATGTTCATAATCAATTAGTTAGTTAATAAAAAATCAATAGATAAATAAATACCTATGTAAAAAATGTATTTCCTTATTTATATTCTAAGAAATGTGAGTTAAAATATTAGATTTAATTACAAGTAATACAAAATCCAAATACATTGTATATATAAAGTGCAAAAACAGATTTTGTCATAAGCAATAAATGGCTGTGGCATAAATAAATAAATTTAGGTTGTTATCAAAAATGAAAGTTAAAACTTACGTGTATTATAAACTAGCATGCTGCAGTTTTTTAAATGTTGTTTCTAAATAATAAACTGCTTTGAACAATTATTGTATTTCCTTGATAATTTTTCATAATTAGAGCACTATTCGTCCAAAGAATATTGGCTAAAATCTATTATACTGTCAATGTCTAGTGTACCATTTTTAATATTCTGTATTTTTTTTTTTACTGTGTTACTGCATATCTTTTATTTTTAGTTTTTAATCATAATATATGTATATACATATGTAGCCTGGTATGACATAGGGAAGAGCAATAAAATTTATCATGCTGATAGTCTGAGATCAGAATCTATGTCAAGTGAAATTTGGAATTGTTTTCAGTTTATAAGAAGGCTTATGATTTATCTTTTAATTTAATTAATCATATCATACCAACCTAGCGAGAAATTCAATTATTAGTTGGTAAATAGGTATCTAATAAATCTTAGAGAAAATATATAATGACAAACCAGCAGTTGGCTAAACTGGAGAGGAATACATCTTTTTTTTGAAAGATCGATGAAGAAAAGTGGGATCTTTAAATGCCACTTTACTTTTTACCTCTATCTATCTATCTATCTATCTATCTATCTATCTATCTATCTATCTATCTATCTATCTATCTATCTATCTATCTATCTATCTATCTATCTATCTATCTGTCTGTCTGTCTGTCTGTCTGTCTGTCTGTCTGTCTGTCTGTCTGTCTGTCTATTTATCTACATATATTTAAATGAAAGCAGTTCACAGTATTTATCTATCTATCCTTTTATATTTTTTACCTATATATATATAATTTTTATAGAATATAAGTAACAAGGAAAGTGATACAGACCAAGGGCAATCTTTTGGATTTATGGATTTGATGAAAAATCCATTTCTGCGGCTAAAATCTTTTGTTATGTTTTTTCTTTGGTAAGATTTAACTTTTATTTATATTTTATTTTTTTGCTATTTCAAATTTTTAAACATTGTAATTAAAATTATGAAAAGAAAAAATAAATAATTGTAATTACAGTAAGATCAATAAAAATTATAGCGGAAATAACATTAAAAAAAAACAAAATAAAAGCTTTTATTAAAAGACGTGTTCAATATATCTACTAATGTTTTTAATGTACAAATTTAGACATTTTATATAGTAAATAAATACATGAATAATGATGTCATCATCATTATATTTCAATAATAGGTTGATGCAAACGTCAACATTTCTATTTTTTTTCCTTTATATAGTTGACTTTTCAATTCTCATCTCATAATCAGTCATGTGTTCGTCCAGAAATTTCCTTTCATAGATATTTTAAAGTATAGAAATGTAATTTTTTTAAAACCAAGTTGCAAATTCTATATTCTCATTTATAAAATTAAAAAAATGTTTCTTCTTCAAGCTTATATTGTTTGCTTTTTAAAAAGGGCTACTATTTGATATTTATCAATAGTATATTATAAACATTGGCCATTTTATGTTTCTTTCTTTAAATTAGTATAAAAGTTTAGTTTATGTTATTAATTCAGTGTTCTGCGACTTTACCCAATTTTTAATAAATAAAAAAAGAACAGTTTTTTGCTACACAGACTAATGGATGAAAAATGAGCTTTCTGAGTTTTTTGTTATGTATATCATTTTAAAATTCTAATTTGTATAGGAGCTAAAGATTAGGCGGATGCTATTTGTGAGTTCTAAAATTTATATTGTTTATTATATATATATATAGATTACGTTTTTATACACTTTACAAAAAGCAGCTCTGTTATTGGATTCTAATCTAGGTATAATTTATTAAATTTTGTAGCATCTATTTGTTGATTCCAACATCATATAAGTTGAATTATTTGGAAAATTTATTACACCATTAAAACATCACATGACCACCATTTCCTTTCCTTGCACAGCTATTAAAATAGTAGCAAATCTCTCCATATGATAATGCCACCTAACACATACTATAGTAATCAATAGATACTAGAAGGTTTGTTTATTTAAATTTATATCTATTGCCTACTCTTCCAGGATCTTCAAACAAGTTTCTAGTTTAATGCTATTATCAATAAAGAGTTTTGGATCTAAGAGCAATGCACCTAGACCTTTGGATCTACTGCCTCCCACCAGCAACTATCTTTTACCTATTTATTCAACTATAAGGCAATAAGCCCAGATTGAAAACACAATAATGTTTTGAATCCAAGATACTTTGCCTTTACAACTTACATATCTGAATCCAGTTTAATATTTATATATTTTAGTGTCTTTGATTTTTTTATAACCATAACCACCAACATCCTTTAGCTAGGATTGGTATTGAAGTCCACTCAATGACAACAGTCTGTCTTCTCCTGAAAGATGTTCATCATCACTACAACATACTTTTTCCAATCAAAATATTTATTTTTCAGCACAGTATTCATGGATGGTCATCACTTACAAACAATGCTCTTTACCAGTGGTTACCTATCTGCTGTTTGTTTATCAGTTATTTGTATAAATTCTTTAAAGCAATTGTGCAGCTACAGCTCTCTTTTTTGGTATTTTATTGAGACTCTTTTATTTGGCAAATAATCTCTTGGCTGTTAGGGGTAACTTCTAAAAAGATGTAAAATTGTAATAATACTCTGCTTGCAATTCAAGTCAATGCAAATTTTCATGAGTTGTGAAACCAAAGGCATAGCACATAAATAAACAATGGTGGCAGAACAGACGAATTGCTAAAGTCTGCCTATTAAAGTTTATTATGCCATTTTACATATAAATATAAAATATTAACTGGAAAAACTATTATTATCTTTAAAATGATTAAAGCTTCTAAGAAAGTATAAACAAAAATGATGCCACTTTTATTTACAAAATAGTTGAAAAAAAAATTTTTGGAAGCTTAATGAATTAGTTTGTATTATTGTTACAAAAAAAAAATAATAGAAAAAATTTAAGAAATTAAAGACCTGAAAATTAATATCAGGCTTACTTCTGTAAATTGTTTACTAAAGGTTTCATTTAAAAAATTAAAAAGTTTTACTGTATTTTGTTAAGAGAGAAGGCATTATTTGAAGATGAATTTTGAATTGATTTTCTTAATGTTTCCGTGTGTTATAAATTTAAAAGACTGTTGTAATATGAAAAAGATTTTGATGCTATATGTTCATTAGTTATCATAATATTTTAAAATTTCCAAGAACTAAAAGTATTAAAATTACTAAAAAATAATTTAAATATTAAATGACCAAAAAAATTAAAGATACTCAAATATATTACTTTCAAAGTTAAAAAAAATTGAAGTTTTAAGTTAAGTTAGGAAAAAAAACAGATTTTAGGATAATAGGATTTATCTTATATTTGTTGATATTATTATTATTATTATTATTATTATTATTATTATTATTATTATTATTATTATTATTATTATTATTATTATTATTATTATTATTATTATTATTATTATTATTATTATTATTATTATTATTATTATTATTATTATTATTATTATTATTATTATTATTATTATTATTATTATTATTGTTGTTGTTGTTGTTGTTTTATAAAAATGATTACTTTTTTATTACTTTTTTATTGCATTATTTTATTATATTTAATACATATATTAAACGATCCACTATACATTTATTTTCATGCAATTTTTATTTGTTCATAACTGTGAAGATTCTAGATGTGCAGTCAAAATTGTAAGCTTTAAATAAATAAAGATTTATTGGCATTTATTTAAATATTATTTTTCTCCACACAATTAATACTTTGTAATAAAAATTTTATTATTTTAATTCAGTTAGAACATATATTTCAACAAAAGTAATATTTGACATATTTTTGTTTCGTAAGAAAAAATTAAAGTAATAAATTATTATTTTTATGTGAAAAAAATAATATCAGTTTAAACAACAACAACAAAAAAAAATAAGCAAATAAATAAAAAAGAAATAATATACATTTTATTGCTGTGTCTTGTTAGTTTTTATTTATAAGTATAAAACACAGAATTTAATTAAAAATAAATATTTCAAGTGATATAAATGAGTATGACAAAAGGACATCAGAAATAACAGACAAAAATATGAATAGCTTCATTGGATTTGTGAAATTATTGTGGAGATTAAAATAAAAGATAATTGAGGGAGAAAATGTACCATTGTATGAATTAAAAAGCATCTTTAAAAAATCTTAATTTAAGATGGAATTATTAAAATAAATTTACTGAATAATTATAAAATCAGATTTGTAATAGATTGGAGGACATTTTGTTGTGAATTGTAATTAATGGAATAGATATAGTTCTTAAAAATAATATAATAAATAGACTATAAATAAAAGAATATGTGGAAGAAAATTAAGATGATTTCAAAAATGATGTAAACATGACAAATGATTAAAGTATACTTAAAAATAAATTAAAATAAGTAATTAATTAAAAACCAAATGAATTGTAGAAAAAATGTAAATGTAAAAGCTCATTAAATTAGGTCATGTGACATCTGACTTAATTTTTTTGTAAAGAATGTAAATTTATATAAAATATAAAAAAGGAAGATTTGACTTTAATGATAGGATAACATTCACTCTTGTTTTTGAAAAAGTAAAATAAGTTGCTAAAATATTAAAATATAATATAAATTGAATGTGTATGTGATCCATTTTTTATAATACTGTACCTAATAAATCAAAAACTGAAAGCAATATGAAGTTGTTTCAAATAAAGTGAAATATAAATATTAAAAGTGACAATATGAATTGGTATAAATAACTAATGAAGCTTCAGTAAAATATTTGAGAGAAGTAAATGATAATTAAAAGCTTCTATCACCAGATGGAATATATGTTGCTCAATGATTTTCTCTCAACAACTTTTTTTTTTTGTGTCATAGTATCGGCCGGGACACGAACCCGCAACCTGGGCAACTTCCTGCAAGTGCAAAGCATTCACGCTGACCTCTTGACCACCTATGCAAGATTTCTCTCAACAACTTTGCTTCCTTAAATATCAAAATATACATCTAAGTAAGAAAATATCCTATTCTAATTAAAGTTAATTACATGTCCTGAATGAGTAGTTGAATTTAAAAAAGATGAAAGAACAAATGAAAATATTTGCATTTAAAAAAAAATTATTGCAATAAGAAATCTACAACTTTTCCCTCCCTTAATATGATCTAGTTGTTATATAATGAGATGTGTTTTAAGAATAAAATACTTGCTAAATGGAGTAGCCCAAAGATATTTAAATAAAACTAAACACATATCAAGAAAAGTATGATGTTTGTTATTATTGTTTGTATTATTATTTATGTACCCATACACATATTTATAACTTTGCTTTAATAAGTAGAATGTACTAACTGAAAGGAATTGAAGATAATACATGTTTATATATATATATATATTATACCAGTTAACTTTTACTCCGTTGATATGAGCATGCGCATAAACTGAACATGAGGGAAAATATGGCAACATGCCAAAGTAAGAAGAGATTCAAAACTCTACCATAACAGTGTTACGGACACAGAAGATACTTATGGAAAGGTTGACTCTTACATACCTTTGGGGGATGACTCTAAATCAACCCCTCGCGCCATTCCCAGAAGGAAATTTAATTCTCCTCCTGAAAGGATATGCAAGTTTAAATGATATTAGGGCATGTGTGCTGATAAATAATTATTCATAAAAAAATAATAAATAAGTATCCTCATGCTAAATAGAGATTTAAAACCCGGTAAGATGATTTCCCAATTGCTAGCTCAGCGTACTCTTTTCTCAGTTAAAGAATGGGGATCGGAAAACTCGCATAATTAACTAATATGGGGTTAGAGAAAGTAAATGACAAAGAGAATAAAGAAAAATTATGGCAGTAGTCGCTTTAGAATTATAATATAAATATTTTATTACCCCATTACCCATACCATGTATAATATGAATACATTCCCAGATCTATTAGATATACGAAACAAATGTTACACTACATAAATCCTATTAATACAACAAAATCATAATCATAAAGAAATACTTAATAAAGCAATAATTAAATAAAGGAAAATTTCTTTCTTAATAAGAAAATAAATCAAATAATTATACTTGAGAGGTAGTGATCTGTAGATTATAAGTAAACTCACACACAAGCATTACGCAAATAAGGAAAAATTAACAAGTTATTATGTACGTATGTACATGAGATATATATTTATGAAATGGGTATTAAATTTAAAATAAAATAAACACAAAAAAATAGTGTGCCCGATAAAGTCTATGAGCTTCATTCTTGTATGAGTTTTGAGTGGACTATACGTTCATCTAGTGCGGCAAAGGCTGGACTTGACTGCGTTATAAGTTTATAGAATTCATCATCACCTTGGTACTTGAATCTTAGGGTTTACATTCCGTTGGGACAGTAGGAGTGGAGCTGGACGGATGCACTGAAGTGGGCTTCTATTCCATGATCATTTTATCTGCAAGCGAATGCTTGATTTGCATCTTTAAGTTGGAGAATGGATATTCAACAGGATATTAAATGATATCAATTGTCCTTTATTGGTTTAAGGATACTAGGTTAACTGCAGGCTTCAATGGCATGTTGTAGTTATGCTTCCATCAGACCAACTGACTGGTTAACTGCTAGGTTATTTCAATGATGGCAAGGTATTAGAATCATCATGATTAAAACAGTTGCATGACTTCGCGTTTTTCAGAATAGCATTAGCTTCCCAATAAGATTTGCAAATGTGAACTGCTCTCTTTGACAAGAAAAAGTTAGACTGCCTTCTTTGAAAAGCAAAGGTGAACTGCCTTCCTTGAAAATCAAAAGTCAACTGCCTGCCCTCTTGCAATTTCAGAACAGATATCTCACCTCCATACACAAAAATTAATTAAATCTCATTGAATTGGTTTGACTAATTGTTTTAAGAATTTGATTTCCAATTAGTTTTTTCTTATTTTTTTATATCTCCATTCAGATCACAATTAAGAAATGATAACATCTTTTTACTCTTGATTAATTACCTCATCAGAATCGAAGTTTTTTCTGTTTTAACAAACAATTGTTTCATATAACTTGAACATTCCTCTCTCCACACATTATTGCAAGTCTAATTAAACTCTTTTGTCCTGTTAAAATTAATTTAGCATGGACAGGAAGCCAGAATGCCTTTAGGCTTTTCTTAAATTTAAGACAATGACTTGCTCAAATGCAACTGAAGAGAAAAATGACCATTAAAATCTCGATTTACATTTTGTACACACTGAAGAGAAAAATGACCATTAAAATCTCGATTTACATTTTGTACACACTCAAAAAATATAAATAGAGAATAAAAATTTGTTAAATAAACGCTGTTTCTTCAACAAACAAAAACATTTAAAATTCTAAATACATTTTGGAGTTATCTTTTTCTCTTTTTTAAAAAAATAAAAAAAAACAAAAATCAAAATTGCAAATACATATTTCTAAGCCTTTAAACATTGGCTTTAATCATATGTGTGTGTGTAAGTGAGTTTATGCTATAGACACAGTTCTCTCTCTTAATTTATAACAAATTTTAATTATATAAATAGTATACTCATCCCCCATTTAATGGTTTTTTACGTATTTTCAACCATTAATTTAGCTGACCTTATCTTGTGCTTGACCACATCAAACGTGCCTGGCACAATACCCTCCTCTAACATGAGATGTTTAAATGGAGTTTATTATTTTAATGTCTTTATTATTAATCATATTTTTCAAAAACTTAATATTTTATACTACAGATTTCAAGGCTCTTGCATTGTAAGTGCCTTTGATCCCTTGCTCTGTCTTAACTACTTCAGCTTCAAGCCGCCATATTGAACTTTTTAAAATAATGGCCTGAGACACAATTTTCATAATAACTTCAGTTTTAATTATGTTAGAACAAAAACAATTACATTGCTAGAAATTAGAAAAATTAAGAAAAACAATAAGCATAAAATAAATAGTGATAACTATATAAAAAATAAGGAAAAAGAAGAAGTTTTCACATTCGAAATAATTATTATTTTATTGTTTGTTCATAATTTGGAAATTATCATTAACTAAAATTCAAAATTCATCTTCAGTGATAATTTCTTTCTATTCCTTACAAAATTATCTTTCTAAACATGTATAATATGTCTTACCTGAGATAATCCATAGCTTCACAATCTCCAAACAAAGTCGGATATGACTTGTTCATTTCTATCTTGTACCCCAAATGTTCTAAATGTCAAAGGCGTCTATAAAGAAAAAGATTCATCCTAATAAAAGATACAAAAGAAATCATCATAGCAATTGGCTTCTTGTATGTCTAAAACTAGAAATTGTAGGCTACTTTCTATATCACTGATAAAATGAGTTTTATCTCTTCATTTTATATTTTTTGTGTGTACAATAGTGATGTTTATATTCATTGTGATCACCAATGATGTTTATATTCTTTATGCAGTGCACAAGTGATGTTTATATTTTTTATGTACAGAAGTGATGCTATCTTGTTATATTTCATATAGCAAAAGCAAAGCATGATCAAGCGTAAACATAAACAAGAATCAGAATTGGATTATATGTTTGTGTATGCAATGTCTGGCAGTATACATTTGTTTATTAGTCTTATAACTCATTGCTTGTAAACCATATAATATAAACATAATTAATGGTTTTCAAAAAGTATACTTTTTGAAAATCATTATTTTTATAAAAATAAGAGGATTAGTGTACATAGAACTTTAGAAAATTACGATATGAATTATATGCTAATAAGTTAATTACGATATGAATTCTATATGAGTAAATATATAATTACAAACTAAATCACACAAATTTTTCGATAAATATGAATTCTATGTGAGCATAAATAAATGTATTACAAACTACCTTTAGAAAATTATGATAAATATGAATTCTATACAACCATAAATATATAATTACACACACACCAATTTTTCGATAGATATGAATTGTATATGAGCATAAATAAATAAATATATAACTACAAATTAGCACACACTAATTACAAACTAAAATTAATAAAAAATATATTTTTTCAAAAAATTAAAAAAAAAAATTAAAAAATTTTACTTACTGAATAATTACGTTCTTAGTCTGTTGTAAGCCTTGTTTGAGAATAATACCGAAGAAAACTTCACTTGCAGCCGTAAAACATTTTATGTCTTTTATCGTTTCATGATAAGTACAAAAATTACCAAAAAAACAAAAAAATTAAATACTGTGGTTGATCAAAAAATTCGCCAAAAATCTAAATTTCGACCGATTTTTTTGAAATAAAGATCGTTTGAAAGCTAACATATATAGCTAAAAACAGCCATATTTTCTTCAACATCATCATTATACTTTTTACGTCAGCAAAGAAAGAAAATAGCACATCATCAAATGAGCACCGAAGGGCACAAATGATGCCGACAAACTGGAAGTAGTTAATCCGAATGCATTATTCCCTTTGCATTCCACAATTTCGAATGGACCTTCATAAAGGTTACAGAATTTTTTAAACTGGAATTTCTCCAGTATACTTACATGGGAAATCCTTATCATCACTCTATCCGCCATTTTGAATTGATGCTTTGATGCACCCTTCCGTTTCTTTCTCATAGTGCTCATATGCTGCATTCAGGTATAAGCCCTCTATCTGTTTCCATGTCCAAAGTTTCACCTGTACCTTCGAGTAATTTCATCTTAAACACCTTAGGGGCTAGTTTTTCAAAGTGAAGGTGTATTGGAGGTAATCCTGTGGATTCACTAATGGACCAATTAATAAAGTCTAGTACTCAAGGTAACTGCTTGACCCACCCTCTATGGTTGTCAGGTAGATAAGTACGAAAAAGTCTCCCTAGCTCCCACATAACCTGCTCGCAGGGGTTTGACTGAGGGTTACGGATGGAGGTGAGTATATGTTTGATTCCCTGTTTATTTGTCCACTGTTTCCATTCTTCTGATATGAAGGGTGTCCCATGATCTGATAGAATGGTCTGAGGTTTCCTGATCTGTGGGAAGTGCAGGGATCGCAGTACTTTAATAGTTTCTCATGTAGTAGTCCTAGATAATGGATAAGCAGCCACAAATTTGGAGAAAAGGTCATACACCACCAACAAGTATCTTTTCCAATTGAAGTGTGGCAGAGGACCATAAAAATCGATGGCTATTATCTTCCTTGAGTTTGAGGTATAATCGACTCCATGGGGTTCACATAACTTTTGTTGGATGGTTTTGCCTTCTAGCATATTTCACACTTGTTCCTCACATATATTACATCCCGGTGCATCCCTGGCCAATAAAACCAGTGCCTGAGGCAATCTTCTGCTTTTGGGGTTCCGTAATGCCAGTATAAGCAATGGATATATTGAATGAGAGAGTGCCTCATCTTCAATGGTACCACAACTCTCCATTCATCTTTTCCTTCTTGAACTTGATAATGCAGTATATCCTCCATCAAGTGTATTGTTGCATGGTCCTTTCAGATATTGAATCATCTCTTAGGGTTTCATCCTGGCACTGCATTATAATTTGATTTAAACATGCATCGTCTCGTTGCTCTACAGCTATCTGAGCTAGTTCATGTGCTATGGATTCATCCACACATAAGGTCATGTTCATCATGTATGCTTGGTCCACATTCAAATGCCTTTGCTGGGGAGGCACAGGATGGTGACTTAAAGTATCAGCAACTACATTTTCAGCCCCATTGAACTCCTGGAGGAACAGACTCCATCTCACAAGGCGGCTATTAGTGAGGTAACTATGGTTGAGGAGCTCTAAACTCTTGTGGTCAGTGACCACCACCACTTCAGATCCCCAAAACATGGGCTGAAATTTCTGGAAAGCCCATACAATGGCTAGAGCCTCCTTCTCTGTGACCGTGTAATTGATCTCAGGCCCCTTCAATAAATGGCTTATGAAATACAACACCCCTATTCTCCCATCCGGTTGGATCTGAGACAAGGTGACACCCAACCCATACCTGCTACTGTCAGTTTGAAGTAAAAATGATTTGCCAAAGTCTGGGTATGTGAGCACAACCTGTTTTACGAAGCTCATCTTGACCCTTTTGAAGGCTTCCTCTTGATCTGCAGTCCAGTTCCACCTTGTTTCCTTTCTGAGCAGCTTCAAAAGAGGTTCCATTTGGTTGGCAAATTTTTCACAAAACCTGTTGTAAAAATTACACATTCCTAAAAACAACCTAATCTGGCATTTAGTTTTAGGCACAGGAAATTCTGTGATGACCTTTATTTTATCAGGATGAGGTTTAATCCCTGTCTGGCTAACCAGATGACCCAGGAATTCAATCTCCTCTGACACGAACACACTTTTCTTCATGTTTATCTTAATCCCTTTTTCCCTGCACTCTCTGAAGAATAATTCCAACTGCTGGAGATGCTCCTCCAGTGATGTGGATGCCACAACTACATCATCCACATACATAGTTACAATTTTCTTTGTTTCTGTCAACAAAACTTGGTCCAGGCATCTTTGCAAACTGGCTCCACTGTTGACCAAACCAAAAGGCATTCAGTTAAATTGATAAGAATGCCCTCCGTATCTAAAAGCTGTGTACTGATGGTTTGCTGGATGCAACTCGATCTGCCAATAATTGGCAGTCAAATCGAATGTTGAAAAGACTTTTTCCTTTAAACTTCATTAATAAATCATGCATGGGTGGAGGGATGGTACAATTGGGTATTGTGGCCCTATTGAGTTGCCGGGCATCTAAACATAGCCGGATGGCTCCATTTTTTTCTTACAATAACTAGGGGATTGCAATAAGGAGAACATTTTTCAATAATTCCCCACTCCAACATCTGCTCCAACTGCTTTTCCACCTCCTCTTTAAACTGATGAGGTATAGGGTATGATCATGCTTGGAATGGTTCCCCTGGCTTGAGCTTAATTCTTTGTTGGTACCCCCCAATAATCCCAGGATTTTCTGAGAATATATCACTATAGTTCTGCAGCATAGCTTTAATTCTTTCTTTACTTTCCACAGAGACCGATCTCACTTCATTCACCTTTTCTACCAGCATATCTGGGGCAGCCTGATTAAGGCAACATGTCCGTTTGTCATGATATAGCTGAGGGGGTAAAAATCTGGTTTCTTGGCCATTGCATATGACAAGTTCTTTTTCGTAGTCTAGTATACATTTGCTCCTATGCAAGAAGTCTGAACCGAGCACCACCTCATGGATTAAACTGTTCATTGTTAGAAACACATGGGGGGTTACTTGACTGTTGATTTCTAATTCCAGCCAGATTTGTCTCGGTGCAAGTTTTACTTTGTGATTGTTTGCTAGTGTTACTTGGGTGAGTTTCAATGGGAGGATCTCAACCTCTGGATTTTTTTTTAATATGCACTGGTATAATTCCTCCAATATCATGGAGATTTGACTCCCTGAGTCCAATAAGGCTGTTCCCTCAATCCCTTCCAGCAACACTGTTATCTTAGGACAGTTCTGTGGAGTGTAGTTCAGTACTCTGTCTTCCCATGAACATACTAGATTTGACATTTCTTTCCTTGTTATTTTTTTTGCTTTCTCCTCTTCTTTTTAGCCTTGCTATGGCTGTACTCTTGTTTTGTCTCCTTTTCTGACTCCTCTTTATTACTTTGTTGAAGGTATTCACCCTTTCTCTCCAATCTCTCTTCTATTTCATTTGATGTTTCCTTTCTCATCTCTTTTATCTCCCTTGACATCTGGTTGAAGTAAAGTCTCATGGTATTGATAAACCTTTCCATCTTTGCCATCTGTTGTTCAATCTGGATAACTGTCTGACACAGATCCCCTATTTTATCATTGCTTGCCGCTCTGTGCATTTCTAATTTCTCTATCCTGTCGCTATAACTTTTTTCACTTTCTTCAACCTTTTTGCCTATTTCTTGTATTCTCTTGCAATCTGCTTCCATTACTTGCTGCCTTGTTTGGATTTCTTCCAACCTATCACTATTAATCTGATGGAGGCCCCTACATTTTTCTTCTACACCTTGAAACCTTGTTTCAATCCCTAAGGATATTTCTTCCCTAAAGTCATCAAACCTTTTAGCTACATCTCATACTATTTCCTCTGACCTTTCTTTTAATTGATTAGACATCTGACTAAGGGCGATTCTTATAGTATTTACAAACATCTCCATCATTTTCATTAAGTTTTCATTTTTCCCCATCGGTTTTCCTTCACTTTGAGGCTCTATTGCTTCCTCTATACCACTTTCAGTTATTTTAGGCTGGCTTACTTCCGCCCTTTCCTCATTTATTTCATTGTGCTCCTCACTCATATCTAACTTTTTAATTCTGGACTGTGATCTTGTCCACGTATACAGTATTATTTTCAATTGATTATAAATTTGCTTTGTTATACGACTTTAACTATATTTTATTTGATTAACTCTTAAGACTATGGTTTAACACTACTTTGATTAACTTAATTCTCTTTATTTTTTTTTTTTCATAAAATAATTCAGTGCACGCCATACCGAGCTTCTGTTATCCCTACCATCATTTATTTTTCCCTTACATGTTATATTTTTCTCATTTATTAACTATAAATTACAAAATTATTCCAAGATCGCCCTTCAAACACCATTAAAAACATATACAAACCAAGCTAACATTAAATTGTGCATGTATTGGGATTGTTTTCAAAATGAAACGAAAAGAAATTGATCGCGAATAGTCTTATGATTCTGAACTGTTTCTGCTGTCAAAAACTAAATTCCCTATCATGCAACTTCACAATTCTACTTTATTCAATAAAGATTTACTTTCCCCTTTTACAAAAAAATCTTTATTTCCGCAGTCCGCCGCTTGTTTTTATACAATACGTAGTTTATGCTTGTATACTATCATTTATTTTTACTATAACCACTTATATATAGCTAAAACAATTTAATTCAATATTACTGTAGTGATGAAAGGTCACTTCAAAAACAAAATACAGTTTTTAAAGTTATTATTTATTAAGATTCACCGCCTGTTTTTATACAATACGTAGTTTACGCTAATATACTGCAGTCTATTTCTTTCTACAATTGTTTTATTTATTTAACTTTTTTATTTATTTATTTCTACTATAAATATTTATATATAGCTAAAATAATCTAAATCAATAGTATTGTAGTGACGAAGGTCGCTTCGAAAACAAAATAAAGTTTTTAATTCTTATATATTAAGATTTGATTATACCTATATACTGCTGTTTATTTTTATTAAATGCGCAGTTTATACTTTTATACTGCCTTTTATTTTTATTAAATATGTATATACGACAAAATAAACTTAATCAGTATTATCGTAGTGACAAACGTCACTTCAAAAAAACAAAACAAAATTTAGAATTCTTATTTATAAAGATTCTCAATCGTAAACTTTTTTAAATATGCACACACGGTAATATAATCTAAATGAGTACTACTGTAGTGACAATCGTCACTTCAAAAACAAAACAAAGTTTATACTTTTTTATTTATTAAGTTTCTCAATCGTAAATTCTTTTCTTTTTTTTAAATCTTGTCTCTAACAAAAAAAATCATTCCCAATATTTTTGAGATTTTGTGAGATTTTCCCATTTCTTTAGTTACATTTAGCGGCCATGTCTTTCCTATACTGGCCACGTTAAGTAAGGCTTACACGTTAGGCGCCAAAAATTTCTATTCTATACTGGTTAACTTTTACTCCATTGATATGAGCATGCGCATAAACCGAACATGAGGGAAAATATGGCGACATGCCGAAGTAAGAAGAGATTCAAAACTCTACCATAACAGTGTTACGGACACAGAAGATACTTATGGAAAGGTTGACTCTTACATACCTTTGGGGGATGACTCTAAATCAACCCCTCGCGCCACTCCCAGAAGGAAATTTAACTCTCCTCCTGAAAGGATATGCAAGTTCAAATGATATTAGGGCATGTGTGCCAATAAATAATTATTCATAAAAAAATAATAAATAAGTATCCTCGTGCTAAATAGAGATTTAAAACCCGGTAAGATGATTTCCCATTTGCTAGCTCAGCATACTCTTTTCTCAGTTAAAGAATGGGGATCGGAAAACTCGCATAATTAACTAATATGGGGTTAGAGAAAGTAAATGACAAAGAGAATAAAGAAAAATTATGGCAGTAGTCGCTTTAGAATTATAATATAAATATTTTATTAACCCATTACCCATACCATTTATAATATGAATACATTCCCAGATCGATTAGATATACGAAACAAATGTTACACTACATAAATCCTATTAATACAACAAAATCATAATCATAAAGAAATACTTAATAAAGCAATAATTAAATTAAATAAAGGAAAATTTCTTTCTTAATAAGAAAATAAATCAAATAATTATACGTGAGAGATAGTGATCTGTGGATTATAAGTAAACTCACACACATGCATTACGCAAATAAGGAAAAATTAACAAGTTATATACAGGTGTGTTTATGTACGTATGTACATGAGATATATATTTATGAAATGGGTATTAAATTTAAAATAAAATAAACACAAAAAAATAGTGTACCCGATAAAGTCTATGAGCTTCATTCTTGTATGGGTTTTGAGTGGGCTATACGTTCATCTACTGCGGCAAAGGCTGGATTTGACTGCGTTATAAGTTCATAGAATTGATCATCATCACCTTGGTGCTTGAATGTCAGGGTTTACATTCTGTTGGGATGGTAGGAGCGGAGCTGGATGGACGCACTGAAGTCGGCTTCTATTCCATGATCATTTTATCTGGAAGCAAATGCTTGATTTGCATCTTTAAGTTGGAGAATGGATATTCAACAGGATATTAAATGATATCAATTGTCCTTTATTGGTTTAAGGATCCTAGGTTAACTGCAGGCTTCAATGGCATGTTGTAGTTATGCTTCCATCAGAATCAACTGACTGGTTAACTGCTAGGTTATTTCAATGATGGCAAGGTATTAGAATCAGCATGATTAAAACAGTTGCATGACTTCGCGTGTTTCAGAATAGCATTAGCTTCCCAATAAGATTTGCAAACGTGAACTGCTCTCTTTGACAAGAAAAAGTTAGACTGCCTTCTTTGAAAAGCAAAGGTGAACTGCCTTCTTTGAAAATCAAAAGTCAACTGCCCTCTCGCAATTTCAGAACAGATATCCCACCTCCATACACAAAAATTAATTAAATCTCATTGAATTGGTTTGACTAATTGTTTTAAGAATTTGATTTCCAATTAGTTTTTTCTTATTTTTTTATATCTCCATTCAGATCACAATTAAGAAATGATAACATCTTTTTACTCTTGATTAATTACATTATCAGAATTGAAGTTTTTTCTGTTTTAACAAACAATTGTTTCATATAACTTGAACATTCCTCTCTCCACGCATTATTGCAAGTCTAATTAAACTCTTTTGTCCTGTTAAAATTATTTTAGCATGGACAGGAAGCCAGAATGCCTTTAGGCTTTTCTTAAATTTAAGACAATGACTTGCTCAAATGCAACTGAAGAGAAAAATGACCATTAAAACCTCGATTTTGAAATTATTCTTAAATATTTTTAATCAACAGTAATATTTAAAATTTTCCTTTTTACATTTTGTACACACTCAAAAAATATAAATAGAGAATAACAATTTGTTAAATAAACGCTGTTTCTTCAACAAACAAAAACATTTAAAATTATAAATACATTTTGGAGTTATCTTTTTCTTTTTTAAAAAAAAAAAAAAACAAAAATCAAAATTGCAAATACATATTTCTAAGCCTTTAAACATTGGCTTTAATCATATGTGTGTGTGTGAGTTTATGCTATAGCCACAGTTCTCTCTCTTAATTTATAACAAATTTTAATTATATAAATAGTATACCCACCCCCCATTTAATGGCTTTTTACATATTTTCGACCATTAATTTAGCTGACCTTATCTTGTGCTTGGCCACATGAAACGTGCCTGGCACAATATATATATAAACAAGTATGTAAAAGCATTTGATAAAATAAAATGGGACACCGTAATGGATATATTGATATAAAAAAATGGAAGCAAAAAATCTTAATATTAATTCTCTATATTAAAAATAAAAAATATTAAAATAAATTAGCACTATATTTTGACTAAGACTACTTAAACTAAATAATATATAGAGTGATTATATTAGAATGTAATATTATACAGGGATGAATTTGATCTTTTGTTTAATATATATATATATATATTGTAACCATATATTTTAGTATAAAATATATTAATTGATGTAACTAGTATAAAAATTTCTCTTTCTTCTTTTGGTGATTTGATTGGCTTGAGCTGCACTTTGAACAGATTACTTTCTTATATTATTTTAATAAATTTAAGTTTGCTTCTTCCCATATGCTAACTCATATCAAAATGTTTAACTTTTTAAAAAAACTGACAACACATTAAAATTTGGTAAAATAGTATTAAAAATAATATTTTATTTTTATTTATTTAAAATGATCTTAAATTATTATTTCTATTGAATTAACAAAAAACCATTTGTTCAATTAAAATAAATTATTAAAAATAAATACAGTAATTACGTATGCGTCTCAATGTAATAAAAGAAAAGAGCGCGAATTTAAGGAACATCGTCTGTTAGTTTGCTTTTGGAGGGAGAGAAAGAAAAGAAAATGGTAAAGGCAAATGGTGTAAATTTGATAAGCTTATTTTAAAATAGTTAACAAGTAAACTGATTACCAAAAACTTGCTATAAACGTAAATATAACATGGTGGTAATTAATTATAAGATGAATTGCTAAATTTAAAAGTCTGTTCAAGTCGGCTGGCCAAGTGGATCGAATCACCGGTAATAATTTCCCAATATTACATTTTTAAAATGTCGGAGCTTCCCAGTTTAAGTTTGAAAGAATTAAATACAAGATTTTGGTATGTTTTGAAATATTTATTATTCTACAATTTGGAAAAATTAAATAAGTATTTTAATTACAGAAGTTTTATGAATATGAAAATTTGTTTTTTAAAAAAGAAGAATTTTAAGTTAAAGTAAAACGTTAAAGTTATCAAAATATTTTAATATTACCATTTTTTAATTCTAATAAAATATAATATTGATTGATATTTAACTTTACAATGCCAGTAATATTTGCTAGTTAATTTGTTTAACATTTGGATAATAAACATTCTTCAAATAATTAATCAAAGCTATTTTATAATTGTATCGTCGGTTTGAAATGAATAAATTAATTGCTGTAATTAGTATTCCTGGATTAACGCGTGGATAAATAAATACTTGCATGGATGTGATAAACTTGGAACACTTTTGATAGAGAAATGTAGAGATTAATAACTTTATGAAAAACATTTTCATTTAAATTCTGCGTATCATGTTTTAAAATTGTTTCATGTTTGGGGAGCCACGCAAAATCGTTAATCTAATATTGCTTATAATAACTAATCAAATGGATAGAATTGCATGTATGGAATTTAACTACAGTTATAGCTATTACCTCGTATACTTATTATTCTACACATCGTACATGGATTCTATGGATCACATTAGGAGTTATAAAATGCTATACAATCCAATTTGTGATACACACATCTGCTAATATTCATGTATTGAACTATAAAATGCTTTACATTTAGTTTTATCACACACACACCGTTAAATTTTATATATATTATGAATAATACATTAATTTAATTTTATCGTTATATGAACTCGCATATGAAGTTCAAAAGTTATATTTATTAAGTTTAAATTAATAGGGGTTGAATAAAATATTTATTCAAGAGAATAGCGCTCGCGAAAAAGCTTAAACAGTACTAAATGAATTCATGAGATAGATCAATCTTTATGAGATATTTTGTGAGTCTTTCCAGATTTATATTCCTATGCCAATATTACTTATATTATATTACACATGTTTATTTTAAGCAAGATAAGTAGTACATTAGTTGTCCTGATTAGCGTAACATTTTATTATGCAAGAACCCACATTTGCTAAAGTGTTAGTGTATTCTGAATAGTCAGAAGAACTGAGGAGGATGATTTTGCACTTTAATGTGAAGTAAATAATAATGTTGTTTTAGAATGTTAAAGGGCTTTAATCTGTGCTGGTGGTTAATCCGCAGATTATTTTAATTGCCATTTTTGTATTTTACACACATTCCTGCACTGGTGGTTAATCCGCGGAATTGTGTGATTATACGTATTACTTTATGATGGTGTTTAAATACACAAAACGTTTAGTATTATTTAATTCCTACGTGTAGATGAATGCATCCACAGGAATATGTTTTGCTTCACAGATATAAGTTGGGCAAAGTATTTTAGTTAATCTGCTAAATCATCTTCTTCATTTGTAAGCATAATTTATCGGTTAGATTATTAAATGGTAACAGGACATTCTATTCAAGTACTTCATAATAATTAACTGTTGGTTGATTATTATTTACCGGAACGTAAGTTTAAATTGTCACTTTAATTAATGATTACATTATAGCTAAATCATACAGACATCATATTATTTATTATATTATTATAGGTGTACAGTAGGGATTTATTGAATCTGGAAATGACGTTAAATATTTCATGAGTTTGATGCTGAATTTCGTATAATCTCATCAATATTCATTATATTAGATTGAAATAAGGTATGATTAGATTTTAAAACTGTACCTATGAGATGTTATTGAAGAAAGTCAATGGAATTATCATTTATTTATTTTATTTGTTTATTTATGTTTTATTTAGAATATTGAAATTAATTACTTATTGTTCATAAATTTGTAAATAAACGTTGATTTATAATTAAACTTACTGTGCCGTTGCTATGTGTCATTCATAACATCAGAAATCATAAACTTTGGATAGAGCATACATTGAAGAGCATACATTGAATTACATATTATCGTCAACATGATATAAGAGTTTATAAATATTTTTTTTTGAGAAAACATTTAGATGCTTTTCGTCTTTGGTAGTTTATGATGAGTAAGGTACAATAAAATCCCATTTACCTTTTCCATCATTGTGGCTTTGCGTAGTTGATTCTAGTATAAAATACAAATTAATTATTAAACAGATTTACCAAATAATGATATGATTAAATATATTTACTTAACGTTTTTAAATTGTCATTTGTCAGTATAATAAGAGTCTCAGTAATATGATAAACTACAAAATCAGAACCCAAGTATTTATGTTTATTTATTGCAAAGCTTTACCTGGACTAGCATTTGTATTAAAAATCATATAGATGATTTAAAATTTCATAATCTTATGTAATTCCACAAATTATGCCATCTTGTACATGGTCGGCCATAGGGTCGCATACCATAAAAATCGCAAATTAAGGTTTAAAAGTAATAACATTGCACTTATAATTTGTTTAATGTATTTATAATACTACTATGATAGGTCCTCGCGGTATACCCTGGCTGCGATTAAATTAAATTGTAAAAAGTTTATGTTAGATCATTAGTTTGGTCTGTAGTTGTGGTCTTTGGTGCATAAAATAGATAGCATGATATGCTTTTGGATACAGCTCTTAATAGCTGACAATGTACAGCAGGAATTGATTAGTGATCGAAGTTACAATTCCTAGTACACTTATATTACGTAATTGGGACCACACAATTTGCGGTTACAATTTTGTGCCGCAACGTGTTCATACACGATAGGTAGTTGAGAGGGCAATGGCCTTCGGTGGCCATTAGCTGGCCATCAAGAATTTACGGTTACAATATATATATATTAAACCAAATGCACTAATTCAAAATTAAATTACTAACCAATATCAAATTAAAAATTCACTAACAATATTTTCCCTGACAAAAGCAATCCAAAATAACACCCATGCACATATATTTATTAATTTTTGCACTTGAAAAGTCTGCTTTGGAAAGGAAACTATTGATAATGAATTTTTAAGATGTTGGCTAATAATTTAATTTTGAATTGGTATATTAATTTATTATACTAATTAGTTTATTTTTTAGTATTTGATATTTTATGTATACATATTCAATGTTTGCATATATATGAAAATGAATATTGTCTAAAAATATTTTAAAAATTTGGTGGAAAATAAAAGTTAGTTATTATTTAATATGCTTAATTTTTAATTAAATGTTTAAAAGATAAGCATATTATAGGAATCAAGTTTTAATTTTAACATGAAGTATATAAACTAGTTTCACTGTTAATTATTTCATATATATATATATTAGTAAAAATCAGTCATATATCACATGACTTATATAGCTTGTATTACCAATATGTAATATATAAAGAGCCTGCTAATAGCTCTAAACAAGCTTAATTTTTTTTTATGATAAATGCTACAAGAGAAAATACATGAAGCCTTTATCTATGATCGTCCCCATCCCCAGATCGGTTTCGAGCTATGGCTCTCATCAGTGAGGAGCTAGGACATTAGATTCAAAATATTAACTCAAGCCAAGCATTTATCTAATTCTTAAATATTAAGAAAAAGATCCAAATCTTCAGACACCTACATGTCTTCAAACTCAGCTCTTTAACCAAAGAAACTATGTGAGCCTGAACTAAATTCAGAGATTCCATATATTAGTAGGCTTAGCAATTTAATATAGTCAAAGCCCTAATAGCAAAATTATAATATTAGTAAAAATCAGTCATATATCACATGACCTATATAGCTTGTATTACCAATATGTAATATATAAAGAGCCTTAGCTTGAAAACAGTCTGGGGATGAGGACCATCATAGATAAAGGCTTCATGTATTTTCTCTTGTAGCATTTATCATAAAAAAAAATTAAGCTTGTTTAGAGCTATTATCAGGCTCTTTATATATATATATCATAATCGATTATGATAGTTTTAGGTTAGTATTTTATTTTATATATTGAGAGCTTCACTAATATAAAAAAAAATTTGTAACTATACTATGCCTCTTCAATATATAATTACTAGATATTTTAAAAAATAATAGTCTTTTATGTTTCATCTATTTTTTTTATTACTTTTACAATGTTTTTTTTTTTTTTTTATAACCTAATATGATAGTTTCAATTTCCCCAGCAATCTTCTTCCGATATAAGTAGGAGTTCTGAAGAAGATTGCCGGAGCAATCAAAACTGTCATATTAGATTGTAAAAAAGCATTATAAAAGTAATAAACAAAATAGATGATATTAATATTACATGGATTTGGCAATGCAATAGGAAAGATAAAGTTCTTTTATGTTTCCTGAAAACTACGAATTTATATTTTAAGTTTTTTCCTCCCTAGATAGTTTACAGAACCTGGAATAACTAACATTTATTCATCTATTTTAAATGCTAAAGCAACTTCACATTTAAAATAAAACTATCATTTCAGTTCCATTATATTTCATTTAATTTAATAACAATCAACTTCATAAAGGTAAGAGAAAATAAAAAATTAAAAAATTTTGGTTGTATGAAAAAGATTTTACTTGTAGTCTTCTTTAATTGGCATCATAAGTTTGTAATAATTATATTCAGATTAGATAAAAATTATAATTTTATATCATATTCTAACCACAATAATAGTATATAATAGAAAGATTTACTTAATTCAACATCCAATAATGTGTAATAATTAGAATGGTAAACTTAAGTGATAGTCATATTAATGCAACAGCTTCTACTATGATAAAATTGCATGATTTCTTCCAAGTTGACATTCATCTTAATAGTTTTCATACTTTAATCCACTATCCATATAAGATCAAAAATGGCAGATAAAAGTGAATTTGTTTTTTGTCAGCAACATAGATTACTTTAACACTCGAGGTTATTGCATTAATATTAGTAGTGCACTGAAGTTTATTATTCCACTTAATATATAATATAATACAAAAATAATTACCAAAGATGTAATTTGACACCATTTATATACAAAATAATACAACAAATAAATTCTCCACTTCCAAGTTGCTGTGTGCTTGTAGTTTTTTATAAACAATAATCTTAAGTATTTGGCTGACTGCAAAATTTTTAAAATAATAAGAATTTTATTTATAAATATAGGTAAAAAAAAATTCTTATTATAATGAAAAAAACATCTACCTGTGTTTGTCTATAATTTAAGTTCAAATCTGAAACTTGAAAAACTTGTATAATTTTTTAAGTTCTAATCAGGCTAAGAGATGAACAACCAGTATTGGATAGTTACTAGACATCTGTCTATTCTTAATTTAATCTTTACCCTCTGCACAATTGATAAACCTGGCAAATAACTTTCTTTTATTGTTGCTGTTGTTGCAGGGGTCCCCAACCCTATGCCTGCGATCACCATGGCACCCGCAGACCATTTTATGTGTGCCTGCTGCTATCCAAACATGATAAAAAATTATTTATCTAATACAAATAAATTTAATTTTTAAATTTTTTTATAAATTATTGTATTATATTGTAATCAAATTGTAGGGCATATCATACTTTTACAGTGTAAAAATATAAACGTTAATTAGATGTTAAAATTTTATTTTTGAAATAAATATTTTTTTGTACATTATGTGTATTATTAACAATATCCAACTATAAATTTAGATTGAAAAAATAAATGTTGCCCTCCATCTGGTTAAAAAAAAATAAATGGTGCCCGCCACCTAGATGGTATTATAGAATGTGCTCTTAAGTGCAAAAAGGTTCGGGACCCCTGGCCTATTGTAAAGGTTTTACTCTGAAGTAGCAGATTATTTTTACTATTTATTATATTTTAATTTTATTGTTTATATACATGTAGGTATATATTGCTAATATGAAGTTATTATCATAGTTGATGAAGAAATGAAAACTTTGACCCAAGACTTTATTGCTGAGTCAGTTTTAAAACTTTAGTAAATAAATGGAGTAAAAGCTTTGTAACTATATTTTTATATTATTCTATGTTTAGTTTTAAAAATAATTTTTAGTTATATTTTAAATGATTGTAAAGTATGTACGAAATTAAGGTAATTCTACATATTTGCCTAGATTTTGCTGTGGATTTTTTATCAAATCAATAATTTATAATTATATGTGAAATTCTTGCATAAAAAGATATGAAGTACCATACAGTATCTACATAATTAAAATTAGTCTTTTATTATTAGTAAAGTAATTTCAAATTTTAAATAATTCTATTGTCAATAATTAGTATAAAAATGATTTTCAAAATATATATAATAGATTGCAAAAATTGCTTCATATAGGTCAAATAAAGCTAGTTTTCTTAGAGTTGAAAGATTGTTATTTTTAATAAATGGTAAACAATGATTTTGTTTATATGCTTGATTAATGTTGCCTTCTAAAAACAAGTAAGTTCTATTATCTGGGAAACGGAAAAGTCTGTAATGTTTATATTTTTTAGATTAAGTTAAATTGTATACTGTTAAGTTGTTTTTAAATTAATAAGGATAGTTGTAAATTATTTACTTTTAACATTTTAGCTTAAATTAATATTTAAAAAGTTTCATAATTAGTCAATTACTCAACGGTCAAATCCAGAATGAATCGAAAAATATTTTGTAGATAGTTGACCCATGGCTATTGCTATTAATTATTTTGTATTCACTAGTAAAACAGTTATTTTTAGTTAAAAAGTTAATAAATCACTAGATAATCTAGGTTAGCCAGATGTGTTCCAACTCATTGACTATAAAGAAAAAATAATTATACTATAAATTTGGCTATGAATAAGAAAAATATTACCACTTTATGATGAGTCAATGGTCTGTTTTTTAAATAGCTATTTCTTTTTTTAATACATTTTCAAAAATTATGCTTTATTGTATATATATAAGTGATTATGTAAAATAAAATAGTACCTTTAGTAATTAATAGATGTCAGATGGCAGTACTTAACAAATCTTTATCCAGTGTTATCTCATAACAACTTATAATTTTCATCAGCGAGGAGCTTTTGGATATTTGAATAGTACACTTGATGACACAAAATAGTGACATTAGAAGAAATTGCTATTAGAAAGCAAAAAAATATAAGCAAAGATCATTTGATGACTTGTTGGGTTAACACCAGTTCTTGCCAAAATATTAAGATGCCCAAGGTTGTTAAAAAAACTATTCAAAAATTGAACTGGTTTCACTTCTTTATAATCATCAATTAATTTTCTTGGAATTAAAAAAAAAATACAGACTTTTCAATTTGGTCTGATAGCTTAATAGTATAACAAAAAAAATAAAAAATGGCTGCCAAAAAAAAAGTTCATTAGCTCCAAAGATACAAGTGCACTGTTTAAAAATCCAAAAGTTTCTCTACTGATGAAAGCTATAAGCCAAAAACTAGTCTTTTTTATTTGGATGAGATAGCACTGGATAAAGATTTATGAAGAACTATCATCTACTATATCGATTAACAAAGTTTGCACTAGATGGCACAAACATGGTTCTAATCATTCCCTTTTTTTGTTTTATAATTTTTGTTTGTTATTCTAACTTTGTACTACGTATTGGAATTTCAATTTTCTTTTTTTGAATGTCACATTAAATTAGAACAAAATACTTAATTTGTATTAAAAAAAACATGTGTCATTTTCTGCTTGACAGAATAATAAATTAAATGTGCAATTTTATAAAAATCGTAATAAAATAAAAAGATTATTTCTTATTTATATCATGTAGTTAGTGAGAGCAACATAGTTTAATGTGCTATATTAAAAATAAAAGATAATATACTCAGCTAAATGTTATAAAATACAATTTAGTGCAATAAAATAAAATTTTGCAAGTATATAACTATAGTCACACATTCAATTTTAAATATACGGAATTTTATTTAATTTTTTTTTTTTTAAAAAAAGGGAGCAAAAGTTTTTCTTAAAATCAAAAAAATTTGATCCTTCAATCCAAAAAAAAAAAAAGATCTTTGAAAGTTTTAATTAATTTGAACTAAAACAACACAGGATGTATTCAGTTTGATTAAAATTTAACCTTAAATTAATTAAAATTTAAAAAAAATTAGAAATGAATTTATATGGTTTTATAATAATAATAATAATAATAATAATAATAATAATAATAATAATAATAATAATAATAATAATAATAATAATAATAATAATAATAATAATAATAATAATAATAATAATAATAATAATAATAATAATAATAATAATAATAATAATAATAATAATAATAATAATAATAATAATAATAATAATAATAATAATAATAATAATAATAATAATAATAATAATAATAATAATAATAATAATAATAATAATAATAATAATAATAATAATAATAATAATAATAATAATAATAATAATAATAATAATAATAATAATAATAATAATAATAATAATAATAATAATAATAATAATAATAATAATAATAATAATAAATAGCTACTCTCGGTATTTATAATTACAATCTTGAAAGGTGTAATATAATCACATTTTTTTGTTTCCTTTATTGTGAATCTTTCATTTATTTCCACATATAGAAAATTTGCTACAATAACTTTTCTTTAGTAATTTTGAAATTATTATTCTCTTAGGAAAAAAAAAAGTCTGATAACAAAAAGCAATTTGTCTTATTCTCCTTGCTGGTCTTCAACATCTTAACTATACATCAGAATGTAGTTAGAAGTCTGACAAATATATACTTTCTTATGCAGGCTGAGAACCTTTCATACAAATTGCTGATTTTTCTGTGGGAATTCTGCCCTGGGAATAGAAACAATTTCAGTAAGAAAGATCTCAGGAATATTAATCAACTATATGATACTTTATTAGAAGTTAACTACTACTAATATGAACCAATTATGACAAAACCAATCTTACCAACATTTATTGAAACCTGATTCCTACAAAACTAATGATGTATAACTATGGAAAACCCAGAATCCTGCATCATAAACCTGAACCCATGAAATTTCACATAATATAGAGCTCTGAAATATAAAAGCATGTAAAAGAAATAAGTATTTCAAAGTTTAATTCAATAAACTTTACTTATTTTCTTATTATTTGTAATTCAATAAATAGAAATAGTTCACTATGCAGAAAACAATAATAAAATTATATATACACTACAGCTTAGCACTCTTTTCAAATAGATAGGTCATATTCATAGCACAAAATCAGACTTGTAAGCAAATGAACATATAAATTAGTTAATATGCAAACTTATCAATTTATATATACCACTTGTGTGATAAAGTAATGCATAAATTTTTTTTATTTATTGCATGGATGTTTTTTTGTGACAAACCACAGTTCTTTATATATTTTCTCTTACAATCATGTGATCAGCACAAACCACTTTGATGTTCATCAGATCAAAATTGTGAACAGAATCAATCTCTTGCTAGAATTATACCAATTTTATGTTAGAATCAGTTTTACTATGCTTATATATATATATTGTAACGAGCACAGACGTTCGTTACATTGGTTTTTTTTATATTTATTAAACATGAAAGTAAATTAAAAAGTTCGCATTTAAAAATTTTCTTTAAGAATTAAAAATTGAAATTAAATATCATCTTAAACTCGTATATATTACATCGCACAGATAATGAAAAATTATTAAAATAAAACTTTATTAAAGAAAAAGTATTTTAAAACTAAATTTTAAAAAGATTTGGAGATAAAATTATATCTTTAAATTTATCTTTAAATATATCTTTGATTTGGAAAACAGGTTAATTAATCAGAAATGGAAATGATAAATTTAATTAGTCAAATGTAAACCAGCCTTGGGCATTTAAATGTAAAAACATTGGTCAGATAGGAAAACAATAGAAACTTTTAGCAAATGAAATAAATCCATTAGGAAATCGGACCTCAATGAAAAGAATCATCACATCGATGACGTAATGTTAAGTCAATCTTTCAAAGTAATATAAAAGGACAAGTTTGGAAATTATTGGTTAGTGATTATGGTTATTACGATGTGACAGATAGGTGTTTGTGCGGAGGTGCGGGAGAAGGGATTGAAGAGACGCACGATTCAATCCCTTCAGTTTTGCTAAGAAAGAAAGAGAAATGAACTATCGTTTTTCTACATTGAGGACCAGTTAAAGCAAAAACCTCCAGATGGATAAATAAATCGGCCAACAGAATACCAATCTTAGGATGGCATGGGAATTCACGTTCATGGCAAGCAATGGATAAAGATGAACTGTTTTAAACCGTAAGAACTTTATAAATAATGAACATTAAATTAAAACTTTCCATATTTAAATGATTGCAATATTATCCTATCTGACCAACTTAATTTATTAATAATGTTATTTGATATATTTCTTTTTTTTTTATATATATTTAAAATCATTTCCATTTATATTATTTATTTTTTGTTCTTTAAGTTTTATCATGATTTTTGTTTTTCGTTAAATTAATTATATAAATGTTAAACTTAAGTCGGGCATGAATGGCTGTATAGATTTGTAAAGTTATATTAGGGGAGGGTAATCTTAGGTTATTTGTGTCGTTGTTAAATTGGGTCAATGGATTGGATATATTGATGTAGTTAGTAGATGTAGTCGGAGATTCGCTACTGGCAGAATTGTTTATATATACGCCGCACTCACCCGTTTGCCTATGGAAGGAATTATAAGACGAAGAACGCAGTTCCTTTCTATGGAGTTTTTTTTTATTGTTCTTCTCATTAGATAGATGTAATATTCCTATCTGATGAGAGTCAATGTCTTCTCTTAATCTTTTTGGTGCTGCCGTATTCCGTATTACATTGAATACATCGATATATCTGATGAATTGATGCCAGTTTGACTGCGGATTTAGCCTAAGGTTAAATAGGGATAGAATGTTTATTTTCAAATGCGAATCTATGTAGTGTATTCATACTCGACATTAAACAAAAATGCATTAAATTTAAGTTGTTTATAGACATTTGCATGGATTGGTTATCGGTTAGGTATGTTTTGGGTTTTCATATTTGATCAAAATATATAGACATTCGATAAATAATGATACCTTACAGTGAGTATCTAAAGTGTATTTATTCTGATGTCTTTTAAGTTATTGGTGACAATGCAAATATCTTATGCTGAATACTAGAGGGTTTCTTATATTTCCCTATGCAATTGTCAGTAATCAATAATTTTGTATTTTGATCGTTTATGTTTATTTTGAAATGTTTTTGACCGTTGAAATCTATGTAACTGATCTATAGCAACATATTAAAACAAGCTTTTATAATCCCATCTGTGCGAACTTAATTAAAATGTAAACTTATAATATAATAGAAATTAAAATGTAAATTAAAATCTAAGGTAAAGTTAAAAATAATGTTAAATGTTAAAATGTAAAACTACTACTAAAATAATTTTAAATCTTATATATATATGCATAAATAAATGTTTGTATGTTAATTACTGGCAGTGGCTTATTTTATTCCTCTTATATATATATTCTTATATTATATTTTTACATCTCTGCTATTCCACTGAGCTAGTGACATGGGCTAACGACCGGATGCAAAAAAAAAAAATTTTTTTTTTTTGACTTACGTATCGGCCTACTCTATAAATTTTTCTAGGTTCAAATGCTTAGATGGCGCCCGTAGTGCGGATATGTTAAGTCTCCAATTTCTCCAGATCGTTATAATATATATACTTGTGCTAATCTAGTGGAGCTATTAGCATGGGATTCTCCTTAATAAATAGCATTGCAAGTAGGTTCTTACAGCTAATTTTGTAGATGATCTGAAGAGTCTTATCCAGAGGTAACATATCTTTGGTGTTATTTATTAATTGATTTAGATTAGGAGAGGTTCTAAAGCTAACATTGAATTCTTCAGAGCAAATTTTTAATTTTTGTGATACACTTGGTATGAATGGAAGGCCAATCCATGCAATAATATTGTTATGGTTTGAATACCTGATGTTTGTTGTGAAATAAAATTTTTTGAGGGATTTTATTAAACAATTATAATCATACCATACATTGACTAAGTCTTTGATGTAGTTTTCAATATTATCTCTCCTGTCTGCCTCAAATTTGCAAAGCTTTTGGTTCCTATGAAGAAAACAAAGCCAGATAATTTGTGAAAAGTGAGAGTGTGTAAAAGAAGTTGAATAGCACTGGGGCAATAAGAGGTTTATCTTCATGCTCTATGGTGCAGATCAAAGATGAAAGCTGATTCAGCTTAGCTTGTATTTTAATGATAGTTTTTCTCTCAATGAAGAGTATGAAATGAAAGTTGATAAGTAAATCACTAAATTGAAATTTAAATGCTTGAAAGCACATAATTTGAAAAGAGCAAAGAATAAATTTGTGCCAATTTTAGTAAAAATAGCAAAATAAACTAATCAATAAATTTGAATACTGAAGAATTTGTCCCACTGCTGTCAGTCCCCCAAGAATCTTTGCAAACATGAAGGTGCATAAAGTGAATTGTCCCTCAGATTATCAATAAATTTTGATACTGTTTATTTCTACAAGACATCTAAAATAATAGCCAAATGATTCATACATTACATAAAATTCATGAATTTATCTTCATTTGATTGTTCATAGCTGTTAAAATCACAAATGTTTAACCCCCAGTATAAGCTTGTATCATTAGATATAATGGAATTATATGATTCAATATCACATTTATAATTCATAGACATAATCCATGACACATTAATTGAGTGAAGTTTAGATTTAAACAGGACCAACTTTATTACCAACACTCTTAGTTGGATAGATGGTGATGTCATGGCTCTGTTCCATGGGAGATTTTATACAATGGAGCATGCATGGCCATGGGATTGCCACTTAGTGGCATAGTGTGCAGCATTATATTAAATAAATTTGAGATCAGTCATTCCCAGACTCTGTGCCACAGCCACCTCATCTTTATAGATAGGCTATATTGATGATGTGTTGATTTATGCTGAGAAAAAAACTATAATTAAAATACAGGTAGAACTGAATCAGCTGTCATTGTTGGTCTGCACTATACAGCATGAAAATGCATCTAAATGAATAGAATTCTTGGATATATATATATATATTCAACAATCTATTGATGAAATAAACTATAAAATGATCATTAAATCTCTTAATGTCCATGATGCTAGTCAAACTTTTTAACATATTCCCACCTTACACAAATTAGCTGGCTTTAAGTGTTACCTTAATAAAAACCAAAAGCTTTTCAATTTTGAGGCAGACAAAAGAGATAATATCAAAAATTTCATCAAAGATTTTGTCAAGATAGGGTATGCTCATAATTGTTGAATAAAATTCCTTAAAATTTTTTTTATTCCATGACAAACACTAGGCCTCTGAACCACAACAATACTAATGCATGGATTAGCATTTTATTTATACCAAGTACATTACAAAAATTAAAAACAATTTGCTCTGAAGATTTCAATGTTAGCTTTGTGATAACTCCTAATCTAAACTAGTTATTAAATAATATCAAAGATAAGTTACCTCTGAAACAGGCAGTGATCTATTAATCTTTCAATGATTTTAAAGTTTACATCTGCACCAGGAATAATATGATAATCTTTAGTGTAATAAATAATCAACAATAATTGTTAATATATTTATCTAAAATAGATGGAATTTAAAATGTGAATGTGCAGAAATTTGACACTTATAATTCGTATTATAATTAATTACAACAATAATAGAAAAATATATGTTAATAGAAGAACATAGTTATTCATATGTTTCAAGAATTATATTAGATTTTTAATAAGTTTAAAACCTAAACATAAATTTAAAAAATATATAAAAATGTCTACCCTAATGAAAAGAGTTTTAAATAAATATTTGCTAAAAATGCAGTACTTAATAACGTAAATTTGAGTAAACTTATACTCATACACACACATAAATATATAACGAAAGAATATTTAAACACTATTACCTCATTATTTAATTAAAATATGAAATGTTATACAATACTCAAATTCTGAATTGTGAGCTATGACAATGTAATGCTTAATAAAAATCTATTTCATCAGCTGCTCCAAAATGCTTGCTTGGCTATATACATTATAGCCAGCATCCATTCTTGTCTTCCTAACCTTATCTCAACAACAAATGTTTTTGACTATAGTATTTAAATATTTTTTTGACATAACTCCTATACCATCACCCCTTTTTCTTTTTTATTTATATCCTGCCATACCAAATCTTACAGTATATGTTCTTATCTTAGATGTGTTTCCACTACTGTTAATACCTCAAGTCTTTCATTTTTAACTGCTTTATTTAATTTCAGCCATTTTTTCATCTCTTAATATCCAATTTTAATAATTTTTCTTACTTGCTATCCTTTTATAAATTTTTTTGACCCTTTCTTCTCTATTACATTTGTAATTAACTTGTTTATTATTAGTTTTCCCTCTCCCCATCTATATTTATATCTGATAATCAACTATCTTTTGTTTAGTTCTTACATCCTGTCCAGTCTTAACCTTCTTTTTAATAATACTGTAATTTAAAACCTTACTCAACTTTATATGTTTTCTGAACTATAATATTTTTCATAAATCAAATCCCATAATGCTTCACTTTCTTGTTTTTCCAAGTGCAATCCATCTTTAATTTATAACTTCCTCTTACTAATAAAAAAATTCCACAAATCCATAAATGTAACATTATTTTTCTCACATAGTTTTTTTTCAATCTCTCATTTAAAGAACGTGCCTTATCTACCATATACCTATTGTCAAATCTTGGTAGTAATCCAATTATCCCTATTCTTCTTTTAACCTTATTTACCATTACTAATCAAATCTTTGTACTCATTCATTACTCTCTCCAAAGGCTTTGACAAATTATTTGTCCCTACCATAACATACCCATCTCTACTCCCCTGTTTCTTTATCTGTAACATCCCTAATTCTAGCTCTAGGCAAACATACTCTTACATACCTATTTCTATTTCCCATTGCAATTACATCTCCACATCCTTTAATTTTCAAGCCTCTTATCAAGATAGTCTCATAGTTTATTTTCTTTACTTCATCTAACTTTATTTTCCACTTTCTGTATATCCATAAATACTTCTTTCTTATTGTTTCTAATTCATTGATCTGCTCACACTTCATGTCTAATGCCTTTATTTTACTTCTACATCCTTTACCTCATCTTCTACCTTACTTATTCTTTTCTAACTATCTCCATTTGATGCAGTAGCACCATTCAGTGCAAACCAGAGTAATCAATAAACACACTGAGTGGAGCTACTGTATGGAGAGTTTTGCCTCTGTGTTAATAGCTTGTATAAGCATAAAGAATGGTGATTGTGTGTAATGTTTAGTGAACTAAATCAGAAACATACAATATACTTTCACTAGATAGACTACTCATCTAAATATTTGTAACTATGTATCCATTTGCTTAATCTTTTTTCCACTGAAAATATGTTTCACTAAAAGCATTCATATCAATCTTAATTTTGATATTTTAGTTATAAATACTATCTCATTTTTTGAGTTATGAAAGATCCACATCAAAGTTGTATCTTTCTATTTGTCTATACATAGAAAAAGATTGAGATGTTTATCTTTTATTATTATCCATTTTCTCTTGCATTGCTGCCACTGTTATTATAGATATAACAACTGTTTCCACTGTTTAAATGAGACTTTTACTGACCATAGTGATCTACAAGATTTTGTATGCTAAGCTTTTAGTCTCTTTTTTGATCCTATAATCATTGGGTGGGGGGGGGAGAGAAATCTTTGAAAAGGGTTGCCTAACATAGTGGTAAAATTATTGTTACAAATCTAGTTTCATTGAGACTTTTTATTGATCGTACTACTCTCTGAAAATTTGCAACTAAGAATTTCAATTTGTTAATCATCTTTCTATCACTGCTTTCTTAATAGATAAAAATAGACTTCCTTTTACTTACTCATTTATATTTCCTTACCAAAGAAGATTGAAAAATGATTGTTCAATGTATAATTCCATTAGCCTGGCAGAGAGATGACTGCATTTTATACCAGTCTAATATAAAGTATTTAATTATAAATTTTATTAAACGCACATTATTATATTAAGTAATATTTACTAAGGCTGAAACCTTTAGGAATAAGCATCTGAAAAATTCGAAGGTAGGGACCTCTACAGGTCTAAGCCACAAGCTTACGCTAGGAAGAAAAGAGGGAAACCTCTTTACTTCTTAGGTTGAAGTAAAGAGGTTTCCCTCTTTTCTTCATAGCGTAAGCTTGTGGCTTAGACCTATAGAGGTCCCTACCTTCGAATTTTTTAGACGCTTATTTCTAAAGGTTACAGCCTTAGTAAATATTATTATAAAGTATTTAATACATATTGATTGATAGAAGATTGATTATGATGAGTTAGATGTTAACAGCTACAAATACCTTGTTCAGATTATTAATACAGATGGAAAAATAATGGATAAAATTAATCATAAAATTAAACTTGGTTGGAGTACTTTTGGTAGAAATAATTTGATACTAAAAAAAATATGCTATGTGTTTGAAAAGGAAGGTTTTTAATAAATGTGTTTTACCAGTTCTTATATATGGATCTGAGACTTGGACACTTAATAGAAGAGCAATACAGAGACTTCAGACCACTCAAAGAAGTATGGAGAGATGCATGTTGGGAGTAATAAGAAAAGATTGAAAATGCAATATATGGCTAAGAGAACAAACAGGTGTTACTGACCTCATTGAAAAAATTAAAAGACTGAAGTGGAGTTGGGCTGGACATATTGCTAGAAGAGATGATAATAGATAGACAATTGAAATCTTAAACTGGATTCCAATAGATTGTAAAAGATCCAGAAAGAGACCACATATGAGATGGATGGATGAAATAAGAAAATGTGCAGGGGTGATGTGGAGAAGAGAAGTTAAAGATCAAAAAGGATGGATTGAACTTGGAGAGAACTTCATCCTGCAGTGGATTGACAATAGTTGATGATGATAGAATTACATATTGGGGAAATAGTAGTTTTATAGATAACAAAAAAGTGATTGATAACAACTACAAAAGAACCATGTCACTTTGACATTAATTGTGAATATAAATATAGAAAATATAATTAATGCTACCATATTTCAAATACTTTTTTTTTCTCAAGTGTTATGATAGCATCGGCCGGGATGCGAACCCGCAACCCGGGCAACTGCTTGTAAGGCCGTCACGCTGACCTCTCGACCACCAATGCAAGACACATTGATATTTAGAAAAAAATACGACAATATTATTTGTTGTAAATAAACCTGGATAAATGTAAGCATTAGGAAATTAAGTTTGCGATATATAAATAAAAAATTTTTTTAACTGAAACAAATAAATTAAATTTAAATTGTTGATGATATAATAATGGTGAGCAATTACATAAATGAAATAACTAAAAATATATATACATATATCTATAAATAATGTGTGTGATGGAGATGTGAATAAAAAAAAATATTTTTAAGATGTAGATTTTACTATAATACTTTATGTTTTTAAAAATGTTCATTTACTTCTTAATTATTTTTTAAAAAATAATAGCAACAAAATTATATTTATCATTGCAAATTAATAATCTTAAGTTTTTCTCTAATGTTTTCATTGATTTCATTTTATAGGTTTTCTACTGGTCTAGGTTACATGGGTTTGTCTTATTATGCAGCTGACTTGGTTGGAAATATTTATGCAAATTATATGTTGTCCATAGCGATTGAAATTCCTTCTTACATAATAATGGGACCAATTACAGGGTTATGGGGAAGACGCTGGCCGTGTTCAATAACTTTATTTATTACTGGAATTGTGTGTTTTTTGCTAATTGGAATTCCAAAAGGTAATTTATTTTATTAATGACAATAAAAACAATTTCTCAATAATATAGTGTTAAGTAGCATCAACTATCACGTACATTATATCATCATCATCATTATTATTTTTATTATCATCATCATCATCACCATTATTATTATTATTATTATTATTATTATTTAATTGTAATTTGTATTTGTTGAAATCTGAAATTATTTATATACAAAAAGCATAATTAAAAAAAAAAAAAACAAATAAAAAAGAATAGGTGAGTGATTAATTAAGACATATTTTTAATTATAAGCATTTTCTATTAGATTGTTTATTTATTAAGCAAGGGATTTTTTTTCCTACGATATTTATTAAGCAAGATTTTAAGCTTTAAAATATACAAAAAACAATAACGTTATTAAACCTCCACATAAAAAAATCTATATATTTTATGTAATATGAATAAATTTGCTTCTTCGTGTTTTTTAAAATAAGAAATCAAATTGTTTGAATATAGAATATATACAGATAGAATACAATTAATCTGAAATAGCTATTATTGAAAACCTTCTATTATCCAAATAAAATTTTAAAGACTATCATAATTTTTTTCAATAAATAAATAAATTAGCTGTAAATACTATTATATGAAAAGAATACATTCAATAAGCTGATTATAAAGAAGGAAGTAAATCTCCCATAATGCTGTTTCTAAATATAAATTTTCTTACACTCACCCCCAATAAGAGTGTTAAAAGCTTAAATAAATCACTTAAGCTTAAAGCATATTTATATATAGACCACCTCTCTTTCTAACCTTTCTTGATTTTTTTAAATAAAACCAATCTTGCAGTATTTCAATTATGGATATTAAAGAATTGTAAAAATGAACTTATTTTAAAAAAGTAAAGTGTTTTGGAACAGTATGATGCTAATTCAATTGGAGCAGTCCATAATAAAAGCAAAAATTCTCATTCCTTTTCTCTTCACCAAAGTTAAATAGTTAGATAGTGCTAAATTTATACAATTCAGTAGTTGATTATAACTTTAGGCACATAATAAACTCAAGTTCTGGTATAAACCAGTAAGAGTTGGTGTATATATAAATATGCTTTAAGCTTAAGTGATTCAATTAAACTTTTAAAACTCTTACTGATATGAGTGCAAGAACAGATAGATTTTCAGCACTTTATAATAATAGATTATGCAATTAGAGAAATTTATACCCAGATTTTCAAGCTCCCTTCAGTGCATCTTATACAACCTATACCCATAACCACATACATGTGAAAAAGATAAATGACCTCCAATATACATATTTTGTGCTGAACCAGCACTCATCAGTTGGTCTGGTTCATCATCTCCACCACACACATATATAATTAGTGTTCAGTTTATCTTAAGACAGCAAATCTCCAAACTTTAATACATATGTGAAGTAACTGATATTTTGTGGTGAATTAGTACTCATCAGTTGGTTCAGATCATCAGCTCCCACATATATACATTAAAGTTTGGAAATTTGCTATCTTAATATAAACTGAGTGCTGATTCAGCATAAAATATGTATATTGGAGATCATTTATCTTTTTTACATGCATGTGGTTTTGGATATAGGTTATATAAGATGAAGTGGATGACTGAAGGGAGCTTGAAAGTCTGGGTTCAAATCCTTTCTGATTATATCTAGATTAAAGTATAAATACTATACATGTATTTAAGTAATAGATGTCTGATCACAGGTGATTAAAATGAGACCCTGTCTTTCTCCTGTGAGAGTTTAACTAAATTTATACAATTCGATAGTTGATTATAACTTCGGGTATGTAATAGACTCAAGTCCTGATATAAACACAGGCAATAAGAGTTTGTGCATATATAGATATGTTTTAATCTTAAGTAATTCACTTAAGTGTAAGGAAATTTATAATATTTAGAAATGGTGCACTATCAGAGATTTACTTCCTCCTTAATAATTTCAGTAAATATTTGTAAATTAATAAGCTTCATTGGAGGAGCTGCCTGTTTTTTTATTCCTTCTCCATTTTAGCAGAATTCAGATTTACAATGAGGAATAAAAAATCTGTTCTTGAGTTATGAAAAAAAATCACAAATATGTAAAAGCTTTAGAACTAGAGATCTCATATTTATAGTGTTTTATGTATATTTCAATTAAACTCATTGTCTGTAGTTCTTTTGAATTTACTAGATAACAAGGTTATACAACAATTAGTGGTTTTGCTAGGTGATAGTATGCCATTTTTTTTAATGTAATTTATTTTAACAATTCAATTTTAAAACATTGAGGTAAATGCTAAATTAACATAAATTTTATTAGTGATAATTGTACAACAATTAAAAAAAAATACATATTAAATAAATAGTAATTGATTGTAGTAAAATACAATTAAAAGTTTTTGCTTCTGGAAATTATTTGATGACTGATCTTTTTTGCAGTCATGGAAACTCACTTCATTGTCTTGCGTTTATAATAAAACAAACATGCATAAAATTAAAATAGTAACAGTTCAAAGTAGATTCTCGTCAAAAGTAATGAGAGTAAAATATGCTCTGAGTTGTGAATGTAACCCAGTGATTAGATTATTCAATTTAAAGCTAAAGCTTCTAGATCAATTTTCAATTTTAAAAAAATTACAATGTGGCAACTGAGAGCAACTGATATGATTTTATTCTATTTTGATGCTTAAGCGTCATTTGTTTTATGAACAGTTGATGATATAATAAATAAATAAATGAAGACTTGTTGAATATGTTTTTAATTATTTTCTAATATAGTAATCTCTAATACAAGTATAGTGTATATAACTATCAATTATCACATGATTCACCATTCTTATGCATCCATTGATTACTCTGGTTTGCACTGAGTGGCGCTACTGTATGGAGAGTTTTGCCTCTGTGTATAGAGTAAATACTTAAATTAGTTGTGAATGACTGAAGGGAGCTTGACAATTTGTGTTCAAATCCTTATTAATTAATATAGTAATCATATTTTTGCACACATATGTATGCAAAATGATTTGGATAATTTTTATTATGTTGTGGGTGACTGAAAGGAGCATGAAAGTCTGTGATCAAATTCCTTTTAATTAACATTACAATCACATTTTTTTGCACAAATATATATGTAAAACGATTTGGATAATTTTAATTATGTTTATGTAAATATGTATGTTAAACGATTTGTATAATTTTAATTATGCAAGCTAGATCAGTAATATAATTATTTATAGAAATATATTATGTTCTAATAACGACCATCCTAATATTTTATTTAAAATAAAGCAAGAAAAAAATAATAATACTAATAAGATAGTTACTTATGTAAAGAATAAATAATCACAATAAATAAATATAAACTCTAAAATGAAAAAAATAATTAGCATCTTTCATTGTTTAACATAAATTATTCATCATCAATCATCTTCTACGAGTCAGGTTTTGCACATCATCCCAAACCATTTTCTCTATTGTTCATTTTTTCAAAAGTTTAAAGTTACCTTTTTTTTTTTTTTTTTAAAACACGCCTATCAATTTTTTTTTCTTTCCTTTTTTCTCACTATTCTCAGTTTTTTATTATGTACTTTTATAATTTTTATATTTCTAAACTTATGTTCATTTCCTATTTATCTTAATTTTTAAAATATATATATTTTTAACATCTTCAGTTTTTAATTTTGTCCTTTTGACTTATTTTTCTATTCTTCTATCTGCTTCTTTTTTCTTTATATATAATAACAATTCTGTAAAAACACTTTATAAGTTGTTTTTTTTTTTTTAGTTCAAATTCCAAAAAGTCTTATACAATAAATTATTAGCGTTAGATGACCTCATTTAGTATCTTCTACAGAAACCACACTCAAGTTCATCTTAAAATACCTTAAAAAAATTTATCATTCAAATTATTTTGTACACTTCATTTAATAAAGCTATACTCTTGTAATATTATATTTAGTATTATCTCATTTATTAAACTAAAGAACATATCAATTAGTTTAATAACTTATATTTAATTTTCAGAATCAACTGGAGTATTTTTAAATAAAAAAAATGTTCAGTGTTTTTTATACCAGAAACATAGGAAGTCTGTGTCCCACTGTCATACTATAAATTTAAAAAAAAAAAAGCTTTCTATATAACTAATTTAGTTGAACTAATCTTATTATCTTTTAATTTACAAAACAGCAGTATAGTGGATTCTGTGTTGGATTTAAATATCTATATTTTTACTCAAATATTTAAATTAATACACTATACAGACTTAAAACTGCATATATATAATGTATGCGGGATTCGAACTCAGACTTTCACACGACCCTCAACTCTTCTTGCCATCTCATATTGCTGACCCACTTGATCACACACATTGAAAAAGATAAATAATCACCAATATACGTATTTTATGCTAAACCAGCACTCATCAGTTGGTCCAAATTACCATCTCCACACATATATACAATCAGTGCTCAGCTTTATATAAAGATAGCCAATCTTCATACTTTAATGGACAGGCTTCAAACTACTCCAACTCACAACTCTTCAGCCTTCCATTTCATTGAAAATCTGATGACTGAACGTTCAAAACCCACATTAGTACCAAGGTTGTCATCCTATCCGTGTTGACATTTAGTCATTCCAACCCTTCATGTACAGAAGAATAATCCATTTTTACATACATATGCAAGGGATGGGCAGACCTTTGACGCACTATGTTTCAATATGTAAATTAATTATCATTCTCGAGTTGATAAACATTCAGACTAGAAAATTCTGATTTTTTTTTTCTATTATTGACTGATAATGCACATTGATATTTGCTTCACAAAGCATTTAGAAAGTCTTTCAAGCACTACTGTTATAAATGTAGAAAACACAATTGTACTATACACTCTTGTTTAATATCAGTTTTTATTTTAAAAGGTACATGCTTTGTTATCTGCAGTAATAAGATTTTTCTCTCCTATCATCACTTAGAATTTGGTTAATATAAATAAACTTCAGCGAGCAACTGGTTAATTTCAAACAATGTTAATTTTTTTAAAAATTACAATCAAATTAACTTTAACCAATTGAAAAAGAGTAATATATAAATCACGCCTTTGCTTACTATACATTTTTGCATTTGTCTCGCATTTGAAGTGCTTTTTAATTCTCTTAGATTACACGGAATTTCTGGTAAGGTCTCCTCTATATAACAGGGAGTAAAAATTTTAAAATTAATTTGTTTAAAATAAATAATAATAATATCCCTTGATAATTACTGCAATATTTTCTATTTTTCTGATTTTTTTAAAAAATATAAATTAAAATCTAGAAACATTTTAAAAATTAGTTGGAAAAGCTTTACAAGTCCACTGAATTTCCAAAATTTGTAGTTATTTTGAAACAAACACATCATTTCAACATTTAATTCCTACTGGCCAAGTGAATTGAAGTTTTAAACTTTTAATTGGTCAAAAAATTTAAACTACACCAGTTATTCTATTAAAACTTGCAGACTTTCCATATTTAAGATTACAAATAGTTCTAATCATGATTGGATTGCATGTTCAAAGAAGTAGTTCATTTATTTATGTAAAATATTAGAAATTATATTAAAAAATCATATATATTTATTTTATAAGATTTTGAAATTTCTCTGGTGTATATGTTGCTTTCTATGCATTTAAAATTAAAATAAAATGACCAGTATCAGCAAATAAATTCATCTCATTTGCAGTTTTCATCCAGTCTTTTATCAATCATTGATCTTGTGCTTTCATATTCTTATATTGATTACAAACTTTATAATTACTTAATTATTGTGGCAACTAAAGAATCTCATAAATACAATTTATCCAAACTTCAAACACTTTTTAGCAAAACTTTATTTTTACATACACCTATGTTTCGACTGACCGGCAGTCTTCTTCAGAGTAAGGTTATTTTGATCTTCTAAATAAAAACAAAAACAAAAACCTTACTCTGAAGAAGACTGCAGGTCAGTCAAAACGTAGGTGTATGTAAAAATAAAGTTTTGCTAAAAAGTGTTTGAAGTTTGGATAAATTGTATTTATATGATATTACGGCAAACATAAAAAAAAGTGTGATTTTGGTAATATTTATAAAGAATCTCATATTTGTTTTTTTAATCAAGTCCTTGATAACACATTAGATTTTTTTTCTTCACACATCTCTAATATAATATTTAATGGAATTTTATGATTTCAGAAATATGATAAGATTGAAAATTATGATTGGCAGTTATATTGTTTAATTTATAACCCTTACAATTCATGTTGAATAGTAGATGCTGTTAAAAAACAATTATTAAATTTTCTGCCAACTTATTTGGAGTAGGGACTATTTTCTAATGCAATAATCTTTTTAATTTTGAAACATACTAACCTATGATTTGTTCAAATAATGATATATATAAGTGCGTATATAACATTATCATATTTTATATTCTGATTCCTAACTATAACATAATCCATATAATGCAATTATTTTGAAAAGGATATATATCCATACTAATTTCACTGTTCAACATAGTCAATCAATGGATTTTGGAAAAATTCAGTAATAGTCTATTTTAGTTATTTCCATTATTTTCAGTGACTTATTTGACTATTGCTACCATTATTAGTCTTTGAAAGATTTTTGTTATGATATTGATGCAATAATGCTATTCTATAAAGAATGAATATTTCTTTCACTTAATTTTGTGAATCGAGTACTGAAGCATACGAACTAAAAAATATGCGCAGATTCTAGTGTTCAAAACAATTACTGATATTATTAATCCTTTGTTGATATATCTAGGAATTACAGAAATGACTGATATCTGATTAGATCTTACTAAATCCAACAACTTTCAAAATTTTCTTAGCTTTACTACGAGCAGCTTTATTGATTTTAAACCATAACAGATTGATAATTGTGATGCTGTCATATATTTAGGATTTTAAACAGCTTATATCATTTAAAATTTTTACATTTTATGTACTTATATATTACTTAAAAAAATTAAAATAATTTTATTATTTTTACACTTTAATAAGAAATGTACTAACCATAGTGTTTTTGTAAGGCAGGCTATTTTTTTGACTACTTTTTATAGATCCTTTCACATTTATGGTAGGAAAGGAATTTTTTAAATAGATATACAACAAACATAAATCCATATTTATAGAAAAATTCCTACTCAAATCCTGTGTTAAGGTGACTAATTATTTAGTGTCATAATTCATGAAATATTACAACTAAGGTCTTTCCCTTCATAAACTTCTCATCTTCATCATTGCTTTCTCAATACCTGAAGACTTTTACATATAAAAAACAGCAATGAAAAAAGAAAATGCAATATTAAATTCAGAATTTGTTTGTGTAAATGATTAAAGAATGGGCATGTGGTTACATAAGCATGGGGGCATATATATAAAATTTTCCTGGGGAGGGGGAGAGATGAAGCTTGCAGTTAAATAATTAACATTCTATTTTTTAATTAATTATTTGTTTTTATTTGTTTTTTTTTTTATTATCACAAATAGATTATAGAATATAGTATTGTATCAATATAAAAGCAAATAATTATTTCTCTATCTGTTACTTGCAAGCCTATTGACATTTTTAATAAGTTCTTATTCACCTTTTCCCATTCTAATTCTTCCTGTGCACACTAATCATGCATAAATTTGATATGTGTATTTAAAACAGGCAAAACTCTTTATATAGTAGTGCCACTCAGTGCCAACCAGAGTAATCAATGGATGCCAGAAGGCTTGTGCATAAAATCCCTATCTAGTGCCTACTCATCCAATATCCCCAGACTAGTTTCTGGCTTATGACCTTTGTCAGTGAGGAGCTTTGGATCTGAAAGCACTACACCTAGATCTTAGAATCTAATTCAACCCTCCAGCAGCCATCTTTTATCTCTACTTAACTACAAAACTATGAGAATAAAATTGAAAACACAATAATATTTTCAATCTAAGCTCAATAGCATATATAAGCTCCACACTGACGAAGGCCACAAGCCAGAAACTAGTCTGGGGATATTGGATGAGTAGGCACTAGATAGGAATTTTATGCAGAAGCTTTCTGGAATCCATTGATTACTCTGGTTGGCACTGAGTGGCATTACTATATGGAGAGTTTTGCCTGTTTCAATAACACTAATGTGCTAGCATAAGACATAGTGATCATGTGATATGTGTATTTCTGAGATAATGAACTTTAACCATATTTTCCTACTCTGGGCTGAAATTTCTATCAATAGTCAAACAAGTAATGTATTAACAATACTTATTGTTGAATTAATAGAAGAGATATAGTAACAATTTTTCAAAACTTTTGATAGAGTTTAAAGAATATCAATCTGAAAATAATTTGTCCTTTTTTATATCATATTGTTGCCTCTATTTGTAAGTATTGTAAATTATATTTTTAGCTTACTCTTTAAAATTGTTTTAAAACTTTATTTTATTTACTTTTAGAATATTGTTGGGGGATAAAATAGAAATACTGGAAATGCTATTGGTATAGCATAAATAATGATTGCTGATAATAGTCTTCAGACTTGATTACAGAAGTTAATTCTAAAATATTGAAATATATATTTCTTTATGAAATATTATTACTTATGTATTTATATTTTTATAATTATTTTTTTTACTCATATTTAAAAAAATTTATAAACTTCTTTAAATAAGTTGTCAATATGACAGTGAGAGGCTAGTAAACCTACATTTATATCTTGTAATATTTGGACTTAGAGCATAGCAGAATATTTTGATATACACAAATAATATATTGAAGGACTACAAAATGTTATTAAGGAATATATTTCTTGATATGTTGATATTGTCCATTTTATAGATATTTTTTCTTATTTATTGAAAATGAGTTGAAAATTTTTTGAAAAATTGATATATTTTAATATTTTGAAGTTCATCTAATTTGGATTGATGGCATAGTGGTTATTCACTTTGGACTTGCTCTAAAAAAATTTCCTATAGATTTTATAATTCCTATTATCTAGTGAAAAAAATGATACAATGTTTAAATTCACAAGTAGGTTTAATATGCAAGAAGCACACTTTACATATGTACATAGGTTCCCTTGACAACTGGTTGAGATTGCTGATTGTTATAGATATTGGGATTATCTAAGTTGATTTGGCTTGAATATCAGCTTCCTTTTCTGCAATATTTTCATAGCTATTATATTCTTGTTCAACTTGTTTGTGTCCAAATCATATTCAATCCATTTTTTTAATAGTATCAGAACTAATACTTTTCAATTCAAGTTACAGAGTTTAGTAAGTTCTAAAGATTTTACTTTTATATTTTCATTTCATCAGCTAATTTAATTCTAAGTGAAAGCTGCTTTCTTCCAGGAATATCATCAAATCATCTCTTGAGATTAAAAATCTAGTAGATTTATTATTATAGATACAAAGCTTTCTCTATTTTCATTTTACAAAGTTTTGATAAGTGATATTCAGTTCTAATAGAAGTGTACCAGACATTTACAAGAGCTTCCATCAAATATTTTATATTTTACTTTTATTAAATAATCCTTTAAAATTAAATCCATTTGAAATTGAAATTAATCATATAAAATTTCTAGAATCACTCTTTTTCCTCATAATAACAAATCATATGTAGCATGTAATTAGACTGCTAATAAAATAAAATAAAATGTAATTCAATTCTATTGGATTCTTTTTTGGATGTTTATGGGTTATTATAAATTTATGTTAATTGTTAGCAGCTTCTTTGTGTCATTAAGATTACATGATTTCTGGAAGCTTGATTAAAATTTATATTTTATAAATGAAATTTTGTAAATGCATATTAACAGCCTTAACACACTTTCCATGAAGCAAAATGCAATATTTGAAAAATTAACCTTTTGTAAGAATCATAGTGAATATTTTTCTAACCAATCTCTTACCAGAATATTTTTTCTAACCATAGATCTTATAGAGAACATTATTAGAAAGATTTTTAAATTTTAAGGTTTATGTTATTATAGTGGAAACTCTAAAGTAAATATCATTATTATGCTCTAATAAATTCTTTGATAAAATTGACTTGATATAGTCATTTTGCTTTGATGATTTCTTAAAGATTTGTGATGATGGTATTTTGGTTGTATTTATATATTGGACTATTTCTATCATTTAATATTAAATATTGAATGTCTTTAGAAAAAACTAACTTTATTTAAATATTCCAATTATATTCACCTGTTTGCAATAGCACTCAGGTTAGTAGGATATGCACAATGTTTTCAAGAGGTATTATTCTCCTCTCTTCTTCAGGTGTTGCTAGACCTTTAGATTCTTGAATATGTGCTATTACTAACAATTGAATATAACTGAAAAATTTAAATAAAATTAAAGACATTCAATACTTAATATTAGATTATGGAAATAGTCCAATATATAAATGCAATTATGATTCAATGTTACCAAGTCAGATCATCTTATGTATAAAAAAGCATATATTTTTCCTTCTCAATTTCTATTTTATGTCTTTAGTATTTTTTCTTAAGGAAGAAAAATAATTCTTTATATCCATTCTGAAAGAGAGAAACACACACGCACACAAAATATTTTTGAGAATAAAACTATATATACATTATTTTCATTTTATAAATTTTAATGATTTTTTAATTTTTGCGGGAAAAATATGCGAATTAATATAGTGTTTGGTACAATTTCATATATAAAACAATAGATCAGAATCTCAAAATCTTAAATTATTTTAGTTTAAAAGTCAAAAAATAATAAAACTAACAAGTAAAGTGGATATTAAATTACCAGCACTTACCTTTTAAAAAAATGTATTTTTCTTTTAAAATTTATTTTGCTATAAATTTACAATTCGCACTTCACTTAACTCTCTAGAAATAATGGGCAAACGATCTGATCATTATTCCCAACAGTAATGAACATTTTTTTCACAAATCATAAGAACCAAAAATAGGAACATATGTTTTATTGCTGCAATAGATGAAACATGTTCTGTATACCTCCATCTCCTACTAAGTGCTGAAACTGGCTAATCTGTGATAAAAATTTAAGACAGACAATTTTTGCTAAGGTCGAGAATGTAAATTTCCATATCTCAATCACTTTTATAATTATAATTTGTGGAAATTTTTTACTTCATCTTGTGAGGCTGGTATTTTTTCTTCTGCATGTGCTCATGCATAAGCACTCAATTTTATTGTTACGGATTGTAGGTAATGGAATTCTATATTAACCTAAGTTTATGAAGATACATATTAAAGTAATAATAGTTGTCTATCAGAAATCACTGTATGCTGTAACAATATATGTGAGCCAAATTAGTTTGAGATGTTTAGGTAGCTCATCTCTTTTATACCTCCATCACTTTTCTTTCTTTCAAAATGATTTAAAAACAATATTTAAAAGGCACACACATTCTATCTTTTCTTTTAAAATTTGTTTATTCATTCCTGAATTATTAATATCCATTTCTTTCTTCCTGCATTTCAGCCACTTCATATGGCCTTTATCAAAGAATTAAAAAAAAAAAAAGTTAATTGTTGAGAATGTTTTTACAACTTGTCTTTTATAGACTTATATTTATAATCTTTTGATGAACCCTTATCAAGTAATTGAAACGTCAAAAAGGAAGAACTAAATATTAAAGATTCAACACTGAATTAATATGTTTTAAAAGAAAAGATAAAATATGCATGTATTATATATATTATATGATCACCATTCTTTATGCTTACACAAGCTATTTACACAGAAGCTAAATTGTTTATACAGTAGCGCCACTCAGTGCAAGCCAGAGTAATCTAATCAAAGAATGCATATTTTTGGATATATATTATAGTAGGATTTATGCACAAAAACGAATTGTTTTTTGTTGTTGTTGTGTAGTCATAAAAGTGAAGTTTCTAAAACCTTATCAACACTTAAAAAACAGTAATCGTTTGACAAAGAACATATGAAATAGTTGAAATATCAGAAAGAAAGAAGTGTATAGTAATTGTTTACAATTTTAATTTCATTATCACATAAAGTTTAATCATTACATCTTTATGCCTTCTGTTATAAGTTTGTGTATGTGCATGAAAAATATTAAAAAATAGTTATTTAATGATTCATTGCATTGAATACTTTATTAAAGCATAAATAAACGTGTGTGTATAGATGTAGAAATCCAGAAAAAAAAAAGATATACAGAAAAAAAGAAATAAAAAACTGCAAGAAGCAACAGACAAATTTATTTATTAATAAAAGTCTTGATTTATGCAAATTAGAAAAGCTGATAAAAAATTCTGCAGAAAAAGAACCGAAGAAAAAACAAATAAACAATGCAAAAATGGTGTCCTGAGTTCTGAGTTTAAGTTTTGTTCTGCTGTCAGCTCTGATGAATCTAATTCTACTATCTCAGAATAATGTGCTTACAAAAGTTGCAAAGACTTATATATATATATATTAAATCTCTACAGATATGAACTATCAATTGATCTAAGAGATCCTGTTTTCAATTAGCAAATAGCCAGTCAAATTACTAATCTTTACTAATAGCATTATTATATTCAGAGTAAAATAAACTCTTGAACTTTGTATTGTTGTTTTAATAAACCATCAAAATTATCTAACTGCTAATTGAGTAGATTGCTCTGGATGCATTATGTGTCATAGTCTATAAAAACATTGGATAAAAATATTAAATGTAGTAGTTTGACAAGATAATTTAATTTGTGTGATATAATTTACTGGTGCAATTGACATGACAATGCAAGACAACATGACAGTTACATTTGATATAAAAAAATCTGGGTCAATGACAAATATATGTGAATCTTGCCTATGCATGAAGTAAGAGACAATAAACTTTTATGGAAGTCTGGCAAAGATGTATTAAATGTGATAAATCATTTATGAGATCCAAAACCACCTAAAGAAATATCCTATGAGTAGTTATTAGTAACATTAAATACATAATTCAAATCTATAATATTGAAATGTATGGTATGTCTTCATTTTCATGGGTGGATTCAGTTGCAAAATGAAATTATATGTGAATATGACTTGGTTCTATGAAGTTTAATGAAGGATTGCAAATTTCAAGACATTTATTGATAAAATCTTACTTGATTAGCTATTGTAGAAGATATGAGATGCAAAGCTTAGAAAGATATTACTAAGTATTACTAACATACAAAATTGTTAGCTTATGAAGTCATGGTAATCCATGTAGAAACTTTTTAAAAATGCAATAGTGTACAATACTTTGGAAATGAGTAAAAATGTGACAAAGCCATGAAATATATGTAGAAAGTTAACACAGACCCCTCAAATTTGTTATTGCTGTGGGAAAAACATACCACATCAAATCAAAATGCAGATTTAAAAAAAAATTTTTTTTTTAAATATCAAGGGGAGGAGCTGTAAAGTACGTCATGAATGTAGATGTTTGTGAACTAAATGTCGGAAAAAATTTCCCACAGCTATATAAATTAAAGTCTGAAATAATTAACAGCAAAACTTTTCCAAATAAAAATAGAAGAAAAACGGTTATTTGGAAAATGTTAAATGTACCATTAATCAAAATATATGGATTAATGATATATTAACAAGGAAATAATATCTACATAATTACATGAAATACTTAAATTATTACTTCACTAAACGTTATAAACTAATATATATACATGCGCTGTATGTACAGATAATGAAGCTAGAAACGTATATATTTTAAAGCGAATTTTTTTACTAAAATATAAAATTATTAAATTATACAGCTTAGCGCTTTCAATAGACTGCTTGCTTTTATACTCATAACTGTTGTTGCTGTAACTGCAACTCAACAGAATTTTAAGCTGCTACATAAACCATATCAAGGAATGGAGAATAGAAACTTTACAAGATGTAGTGGTAATGCCAAATTCAAAGAAAAGAAATAAGACTAGTGTTTTTGTTAAAATGGAATTAAAAACACCAGTTAGCTCTCCAGTTTTAAGAAGTTATAGAATTAAATAATGAACAAAAAGAAAAGATTATAAAGGCAGAGGAATATAGAACTTCAATAAGACCTATCTGAGTATGGAAAAGATTGACAAAGCTACAAGATTATGTTGTGAATAAAATTGATTATATTGTAATTCCAGCATAACCTGCAAAAAGTATTAGTGAAAAATAAAATTGCACATTTCTGGACTAAAGAGAGAGAGAGATGTTATGTCTGTATATGTATATTTTATTAAAGCATAAATAAATGTGTGTGTACAGATATAGAAATATTGATATTGCTAGAATATTCCAGAAAATAAGTAATTGATATGCAGAAAAAAAAATCAATAACTGCAAAAAGCAATAGACAAATTTGCAAAAAGTCTTAGTTTATGTAAATTAGAAAAGCTGATAAAAACAGTCTGCAAAAGAAGAATTGGAAAAAAAAAAAAAACAATGCAAAAATGGTATATGAGTGCTGACTTTAAGTTTTGTTATGTGGTCAGCTCTAATGTTCTAAAAGTTAATAAAGAGGAGCTCTAGTCAAGAATCTAATTTGACTATCTGAGAATAATGTGCTTACAAAAGTTGCAGAGTTAAAGAGACTTATTAAATCTCTACTGCGATATGAACTATCAAGTGATCTAAGAGATCCTGTTTTCAACTAGCAAATAGCCAGTTAAATTACTAATCTTTACTAATAGTATTATTATATTCAGAGTAAAATAAACTCTTGAACCTTGTATTGTTGTTTTAATAAACCATCAAAATTATCCAACTGCTAATGGAGCTGGTTGGCCCTGGATATATTATGTAGTATAGTTTATAAAAGCATTGGAGAAAAATATTAATTGGAGTAGTTTGATAAGAGGATTTAATTTGTATGATATAATTCACTGGTGGCAGTTGAAATGACAATAAAAGGTAACATGACAATAACATTTGATATAAAAAATCTGGGTAAATAACAAATATATGTGAATCATGCCTATGCATGAAGTAAGAGTCAATAAACTTAAAGTTGCAATGCTATTATGGAAGTCTGGCAATGATGTATTAAATGTAGCAAATGATTTATGTGATCCAAAGCCACCTAAAGAAATACTCTATGAGGGGTTACTAATATCATTAAATACATACTTCAAATTTATAATATTGAAATGTATCATGTGTCTACATTTTCATGGAAGGGTGCAATTGAAAAATGAAATTATATATGAATATGACTTGATGCTATGAAGTTTAGTGAAGGATTGCAAATGATAAAATCTTACCAGATCAGCTACTATGAGAGATAAGAGATGCAAAGCTTAGAAAGGTACTACTAAGTGAGAAGGAACTAGCATACAAAGTTTCTATTAAATGGGCATTAGCTTATGAGGCCATGGTAAACCATGTAAAAACTTTTAAAAATATAATAGAGTACAATAGTTTTGGAAATGAGTGTAAATATGGCAAAACCATGAGATATATCTAAAAAGTTAACACAGATCCAACTAAAATAAAGAGTGTGCTAATGGCTCTAACAAGCTTTATTGATAAATGCTGCAAGAGAAAGCATTTAAAATCCCTATCTAGAAATTGCTTTCTCTTGCATATCAATAAAACTTGTTAGAATTATTACCATGCTTTTTATTTTAGTTGATAACTACAAGTTCATCAAATTAAGTCATGTGATGTGTGGCTTTATTTTATTTACTATTATAGTTTTGCTTTTAAGTCTTAAGTGATATTATATTGCAATGCCTATTAATATATGCTATGACTCAAGATTTCTCAGCCCCATATAGCTATTTAAGTTAAATTGCTGGATTTGAAGACATATGGGTGTCTAAAAATTTCAGATTTTCTACCTAAAAGTTAACTATCAAATAAGTGTTGGCTTTGAGTTGGTATTTTGGACCTAGTGTCTGAAATATTCTCATGACTCACTGAGGAAAGCCAATAGCTTGAAACTGGTCTGGAAGTGGGGATAATTTCTAGATAGAGATTTTAAATGCTTTCTCTTGCAGAATTTATCAATAAAATTTGTTAGAGCTATTATCATGCTCTTTATTTTAGTTGATTATTACAAGCTTATCAAGTTAAGTCACAGTGATGTATGACTATTTTATTTACTATTAACACAGATCCCTTTGATTTTTATTTACTATTAACACAGATCCTTTTGACATTTTATTACTGTAGAAAATAGGCCACATAATATCTAAATGCAGATGTAAAACAAAAAATGTTTTAACCATGGATTGGAAAGTTATTTATTAAAGGTTTGTAATAACAAATGACAAACATCTATAATTGATTTACCATCTAATAATAAATCAGGGTGAGAAGCTGTGAAGTATATCATGAATGTAAATGTTTAGAAACTAAATGTTTTAAAAAAGTTTCCACAGCTATATAAGTTAAAATTTGAAACAATTAATAGCAAAACTATTTCAAATAAAAATAGAAAGAAAACTGCTATTTGGAAAATGTTAAATGTACCATTAATCAAAATGTATGGATTAATGATGTATTAACAAGGAAATGGCTAACAAAAATAATTATAAAAATAGTATCTACATAATTACATGAAATAAAATAAGAACTCAGCAGAATTTTAAGATGTCATATAAACCATATTAAAGAATGGAAAATAGAAACTTTATAAGATGTAGTGGTTATACTAAATTCAAGGAAAGGAAGTAAGACTGGTGTTTTTGATGAAACAGAATTTAAATCTTCAGTTTGTTGTCCTGTTTAAGAAAAAGTTATAGAATTAAACAATGAACAAAAAGAAAAATTAGAATTAAAGGAAGAAGATAGAACGCAACTTAGTCTACCTGAGTATGGAAGAGACTATGGTGTGAATAAAACCGATTATATTGTAGTATGAGTAAACTTACAAAAATTATTAGTGAAAAATAAAATTGCATATTAAAGGAATAAAGAAAGGAATGCTATGCCTATACATGTATATTTTATTAAAGCATAAATAAAAGTGAGTGCACACATATAGAAATATTGATATTGCTAAAGTATTCCAGAAAAAAAAAAATCCGATATGCAGAAAAAAAGAAATCAGTAACTGGAAAAAGCGACAGGCAAATTTGCATATTAATAAAAACTGATAAAAAAGACGTAACAGCGCAAAAATGGTGCAATGAGTGCTGAATTTAAGTTTTGTTCTAATGTTCTGAAAGTTAGTAAAAAATAACTCTAATCAATAATTTAATTTGACTATATCAGTGCTTACAAAAGTTGCAGAGTTAAAGAGACATATATATATATATTAAATCTCTACAGAGATATGAACTGTTAATTGATCTCAGTGATCCTGTTCTCAACTAGCAAATAGCCAGTTGAATTATTAATCTTTATTAGTATTATTATTATATTCAGAGTAAAATTAATTCTTGCATTTGTTATTAAACTTTGTGTTGTTGTCTTAATAAATCATCAAAATTATCCAACTGCTGAGTTGTTGGCCCTACATATATTAAATTTCAATTTTTTTTAAAATTATCACATAGAGTTTGATGATTATATTTTTTATGCCTATTGTCATAAGTTTGTTTACGTGCATGCAAAATATTAAAAGAAATAGTTATTTAGTGATTCATTGTATTGATTGTGCTAAAAAAATTGTAGTATTAGATTTGCCCTCATGATTATTGGAAATCATAACTAATTGTGTCAGTTGTGATAACTTATATATGTATTTGAGTATTCTCCATACGTTACGTAATGATATAATGTTAAATATATATATAAAAACCACACATAATATTCTTTATAGATCTTGATTTATTATAATATGAACTATTATACTGCACAATAATATACTCCAACGTTTCAACTATATCATTTTATAGTCTTTATCAAAGAACAACTAAAAAATACATAAAAAACGATAAATACAAATATTCCGTAATACGTATAACAAATAAAATACTATAAAAAAATATGGTCGAAATGTTGGAGTATATTATTGTGCATTATAATAATTCATATTATATTAAATCAAGATTTATAAAGAAGTTTGTGTGTGGTTTGTATATATGTTGAAATTAATGGGCTATTTTCAAAATAGAAGACTTTATTTTTTAATGTTGAACATATATAAATAATCTTTGATATATTTATCACGTATGTAACTTATTTATTAGCAAATTTCAACAAATTAGTTTATAAATTAGATAATTTTTTCTACTTTTTTGACATCATTTTTTAAATACAAATATAAAGCCTAATCATTTCTTGTTTGCTGATTCCTAATCATAACAATTTTTATTATAGTAAAATATATTTGACTATATATGTGTATGTATATTATTTATAGAAATGGATATACTTCGTCTAGTTATATTTTTAATTGGTAAGTTTTGTATAGCTTCAATATTTGCTTCATTGTTTGCTTTTACCGGAGAAACATTTCCTACAGTAGTTCGGGGTATTGGATCCGGTGTTTCATTACTACTTCAATATTTAGGATATATAATAGCATCGCTTAAAGACAATATGGTAAATATAAAAAAAATATTTTTTAGTTTTATTTTGAAATGAACTTGTTTTTTTCTCTTTACTCCGGATTCAGTGTTTATATATTTGCAACTAGTGAATATAAAAAGTTTTTATCGTATACTTTCTCACTATTTTATTGTCATTAGTTTAAATAATTTAAAGCTGAGATCCCCAAACTTTTTTATCTTGTGGACCACTTTCACAATTATTTTTGTGCCGTAACCTCCCCTCCCCCCGACTGCCTAATATTAAATCTGCAAACTTTATATCATCAAATATGTTTTTCACAGCTGATATAATGCTGTTCTCTTTGATAGGGTTTTGTGAATAAAGAAAACGAACTTAAATTTTTTATTCTGATCATTATTGAATTAATTAAATTAAAAATCTTAGTTTTATGTGAAATAAAACAAAATTAAATGTTAATAGCTCAAAATAAAAAAAAAGGCTAAATTAAAATTTTCTTTAAAATTTAGCACAAAACTGTAAATATTTGGATTCTAGACAAAAACCAGAATTTAGTGACAAAACCCTAAAATAAAGCTAAGGTTCAAAACTAAAAATACAGTAATTAATGGTGTTAATAGAAGGGATGAACTCGCTGCTCTGATCGCAATTGCTTAATATTTGGAGTCAAATGACTGATATATATATATATATCCTCAAATCTCCTCCTTCGGTTATTTGCATACGATTTCTTTCTTTTTTTTTTTTTTGTCAGCAGATTAGTTACTGCGTTAAAACCCCTTTCCATGAGGTATGAAGATTAAAAAGCTATCAAAAATTTTCTTGCAATACTCCTTAATGCAGGTTAGTATTAGCTACACTTTTTAAAGCCAGAACTGCTGATACTCCTTTTTGAATTGCATTTTAAGTTCTTCGTTAGTGCTTATTTCGATGAGTTCTTCTTGTAGTGCGATATCCGATTCTTCAATTGCACTGTACAGATAGATAACACAGTGCTGTATTTCCATAGTTAAAACATCATCAAATCTGGTATTAAAGTCTGGAGGGAAATTTGTTGAAAATATGCCAAAAGGTTATCATGTTGAACGTTTGTCAATGATAAGTTGTGGAACTGCGAAATTTTGCGCCTTCCGATGTTTTGTTTGAATAGGCTATTTCTGGCAAGAAAAGCTGAAATTATGGACTTTGGTTTTTATTAAATTCAGGCTGTCTCCTTGTAACTGCAAGCAAGTTAACCTCATTAAATTTAGCAAATAAATCTGTTAAATAAGCAATATCTGGTTTCCATTTTATTAAATTTTCTTTCAAAATGGGATTCTTTTCATCCAAAAACTCTAAAATGGGTTCAAAAATTGAAAAAAAATCTTTTCAAACATAAGCCTTTGGAGAGCTAGTGTATTTCATTGTGAAGAAGTAATCGATGAATGTCCTCATCCTTCTCTTCATACAATTGCTCAAACAACCCAGAATTTAATGTGTTACTACAAATCTTATTTATTGCTGTTATGACGAATTGGAAAGATTGATGCAGTCTGACACTTAGATTTTTAGCTACTATTTTTTGTTTTTAATAGCTTATAAAACTGTGATAGTAACCAAGTATGTTTGGTATTCCATCTGCTGCTACCAATATTATATTTGTTAAGGGGATCACTTTTTTCATAAAATAGTCTTTTAAAACATTAAATATTGATTTGCCTTTAGCATCTGTTATCAAAGTTTTCACAAAAAGCAATTCTTGGTGGATTTCTTGGTCCATAACAAAACAAACATATGCCATTAATAGTGCTTCATTACCAGTTAAAGTTGACTCATTGACTGAAAGGGAAAAATGGTTTGTTTTTAGATAATTGCACAAGAAAAATTCCACATCATGACTCGTTTAGTCAATATGTCTTTGAGTGGTGTTGTCACTCAAAGGAGTTTTTCTGATTATATCATATGCAGGTTTATGTAGAACACTTTTTAAAACTCCCTCAATGGCAGGAAAAATCAGGTGTTATGATTTGGCTATAAGTAATGAAATATTCTAAGATGCTAGCAAACCATCATCATCTTTTTTTGGCATTGAAGCAAACATGCTGCCTAGTGTGATTCTCTTCTGAAGTTTTTCTTTCAGTGTTTTAAAGTAAATCAAATCTTTATCTGTTTTATCAGGATGCAACTTTCTCAGATGATCCTCCAGCTTATATGGTTTCATAGCATTTCTTCTTAAAAACTTTGTTGCACAAAAGGCACATAGGCAAATGCTTGTCTGATAGTGATGGAATAAAGCCAAACTTCAAATAATCAATGCTATACTGCCTATATTTTTTTAAGCTTCTGCCATGTTGAGTAGAAGATATCTGTTGATAAAAAACAAGCTATTTAATTCTCATAAGATAAAAAATTTTTAAATACTTGACTGGAATAAGATTCTATTGAGGCATTTACATTAAAATTAATTATTATGAAAATTGAAAAACTATCCAAACATTTCCTACTTCTTTAACTCAAAACCTTTAAAAAAACTCCTACACAAACAAAACAAACCTTAAAAAGTAGAAAATAATTATTTTTTACTATATCTGAAGCATTGACTATTTCGTAGTTTGGATATTAAATTTTTTGTTCCAGCATGCAATTATAATTTTTGGTCATGTTTTAACAGATATTATCTTTATTTGAAATATTTTAACTAAAAAATGCAGCCAAGATTGCAATCTGGATGACTAACTGTCTAAAAGTTCGTGAAAAAAAAAAAAACTAACTAAAAGGTTGTATTTTTTTTTTTATATACTACTGAACAAGATGTTTTTGATTCACCTTCATTTGTACCTGTATTTTGCACTAAATAAAGTTAATATTTTTCAACCACTTTTCTTCTCAAAATTCAGAATAGAAATAATCAATGTTTGATTCCAACCATCCTATTTATAATTGCCTAATTTAACATGTCCATGTAAAAGTTTTGGTCTAAACAAGTCTGAACAAACTTTATTCACTATGCATGGATGATACTGATATGAAAACTTGTAGAAACTTGTACGTAATCATAGAACACTATGAAGCAGATACCTAAAGAATCTCATGAGCCAATAATTATTTGATTTTGTCATATTTTAATAATACACAGGAAAAATTAGGTTTAAATATCAGCAAGAAATACAGTGATAATTCAAAAAATTATAATTTTCAATAAAAAACATTGTAAAAATTACTATTATCTTTAGTTTTAGAAGCTATATTGTAATTTTTGTGATTTTCAAGAATTAGAATAACAAAATTCAAAACTTATCTACCTATTCATTTAATTAATTATTTCAAATATCTACTTAAAAGTTTATGAAATGCCTGAAATAATGATTTTTGGTGAGTGGACCCCCAAATTTTTTTGTCATTGACACAAACCTCCTGAAAGTGGAAAACAACTCCTGGAGATTGATATTGACCACTTTAAAACACATTGATTTAAAGCCTTCTAGAAGGTTTTTTTTTTTTAATTTGAAATAACTTTTATAATTTAAAACCTTCTATTTTTTCTCTAACAATACTTACTTTTAATTATTTTTTTTAATTGTAAAAACCAATTAGTATGACATGCATGCTAGTAAATTTAGATTTTTATAATTTCTATTCTCAGCTAGCATATTTCATCATTATCCTTTCAGCATCTTACTTTTTGCAAATATTTTTGCTTTCACTCTACTCTTCAAATGCTCACAATAACCATCATCATAAAAATAATTTTTATTTCTTTAAACACTCTTTTTTAGCCTTTTCAATATAATTTTTATGTATGTTTTTTTTTCTCTTCAACATAATAATTTTAAAAATAAATAGCTTTTTTCTCTACTTAATTATTTTAAAACTTCTAAATAATTCATATATTTAAATACTCCAGTTTCCCTTTTCATTTTGAATCTAGATTTCAAACAGAATATTTAATAGATACCAATCTAGTTAACTATCTACATTTTATTTTTTCTTTAATTGACTCTTTAATCACTGTTTTGACATGAAACAATACTGGAATGACCAATCAATCAATTGAAGATTCTTTTGGAAAAAATGTGATTTATCATAATAAAGCTATTATGACTTAATTTACAAAGTCAATGTGTAATCTAAAACCTCTTAGTATTAGTTTTCATTGTTAAATCTTTTTTTTTTCGTGAATTTTTATTTCTCTTTTCAATTTTTTATTGCATTTTGAGAAAAGAGAAGAAAGGAATGTAGGTATGGGAGAGATATGAGGAAGGGATACAATAAATTTTCACCTTGTTTTCTCATAATATTAACTATCTAATATTGACTTACAAAATGTGGATAAATTACAAACAATCTTTTCTTATTGTAATTGGAAAAAAAAATGGTCTGGAAATTTTGATTTTTCTTTTTTTGCTTTAGAAATTTTTAATTTTTCTTTTTTTTTTTTTGCTTTTTCAAACATGAGAAAGGGGAATAGAGAAACATAGTGTATTATGATTTTATTTATAAATTCAATGTGTGCCTAAAATCTAGATTTGTAATGTAATAAAAAAAACTAAAAAGGAAACAACATTTTTTACCCCACCACATGTTACAAGATATATTTTTTTTCCTCTTTAACTTATTAGAAATAATTTAAAAATAAACTTTGTGTTCTACATAGATCATATTGTTTAAAATGTTTTTATTTGAAAAGATGGAAACATTAGAATTGGAGATGGTGTTCATTTAAATTGTTGTATTATTATTTTTTAACTTTAAAACAAATTCTAATTAAGTTCTTTATTTAGAAATGATCTCAGCTCATCTATGATAAAGAAAAGAAGGGCAAGGGGTTTAGAAAGATTTTGCATGGTCATGCACATGCTGCCAATTAATTACTCAGTTCCCAATGACACCTTTGATTTTTGTGAAGTCAAGAAATAAACAAATATTGGGCAGGCAGTGGCAATTGAAGGAACTAAGAAAAAAGCTTTGATTTGAAGCTTTTTTTATTTAATTTGTTATTGTTGTTTCAGACCTAGTCAGTTAATTTTGATTTGGGTTTGTACTTTGTAGTGACTATAGCTGACAATTATTATTTTTATCAAAGTTGACAATACAAATCACTATCTTACTTCCTTATCTTTCCTCATTTTTTAATAAGCCAATAAGAAAGAAGAAATTGAAATTTTTAAAAGACAAATAATAAAATTTCTAAAACAATTCTGTCAATTACAAATCAAAAAAGGTTGTTTGAAATTCTATATCAATTAATTTTGTAAGTTAATATTTTTTCCTTTTTCCATTTTCTCAAAACCAAAGAAGAAATTAAAAAAGGAAATAAAAGTTTGAAAAGAAAAAGACTTGTCAAAGAAAAGTAAGAAAAGGTTTTAGATTCCAGTTTGAATTTATAAATTACAACAAATCACCATTTTTCCAAAGAAATCTTCAATGGATAGATTAGTCATCTCAATATTCTTCCATGACATCAAACCACTATTTAAAAAGTAAATTAAAAGGAAAATAGAAATATGGATAATTGACTATATCAATATTAAAAAAAAATCCTAGTTTATGGAAAATGTAGTTAGATGTTTTATCATTAACCCATAATCCATCAAAAGGTTAGCTATTCAATAAAATATTTAAAAAAGGAACTCATATCTTATTATTTTTTATGTTGTAGATATAAAGACAAAATTATTTTAATGCTATGAATGTTTAAATTATCTTGAAATTCAATGCACTGGTAGATTATAGCCTTTTTTGTTATTTTCATGTTTTAAAGCCTGTATAAACTTCAAGATCTACAATTTTCACTATTTAATTGCCTTTCTCATTTCAGATTTTGCTAAACTTTTCAAATTTTAAGCTTTCTGTCACTATAAAAAATGATTTACAGTTCTTTTTTTGCCACTACTAAATCAATAACTATAAGCTGGAATGAAGTTCAATTTATACTTTTATCCATATCACAAGATCATTATGGAATTATTTGATTATTTATTTTAATGCTTGAATTGTATTTTGATATCTGTTATACAAATCTTTGAAATTTGTAATTAATCTACTTTTTTTTTTAATAGTCAGAAAAAGATCCAAATGTACCACTAATCTTATTTGGAGTAGTAACAGCTATTGGAGGAATTTTGACATTTTTACTTCCTGAAACATTAAATCAACCTCTTCCCCAAACTATTGAAGATGGAGAAAATTTTGGAAAAAACAGAAGTATAAAAGAATTTTTCCACTGCTGTCCTTTGAGGTTAGTAACGTTTAATTTTTTATTTTAAAGTAATTTGAACATTATTTATAAACTTGTATGTATAATATTATAAATTGGATTATCCAAGTTTATAATTTAGTTGAAAGATATTCAAGCAATGATCTTTTACTTCATTCACTTATCAAATAGGTTAATAAAGTGTATAATATTTGATATTTAGTTCCATATCTAGCATCTCATTAATATCATAAATATATGTTATTTTGTAAGTAACATTTCAACATATGGTATATATTGTACTCATTTGAATATTTTCCCTTTTTTAATTATTGGCACACAAACATTAAATATAGTTCCATGTAGTGATACTATTTTATTTTGCTTGAAACAAAAAACTTTTTGGGCAATATATCTGCAAGATTTTGTCTTTTCCCTCTTTAGAAGCTTCTAATAGTTAACAGGGAAAACACTGGACAATGTACCAAGAATGAGAACCGATGTGCTACTTGCTTTGGCCTAGAGCTCTATTAAAAGAATATCTAAATATAATGAGTATTTTTATTGATTAAGTAATTAAAAAAATTAACACTTCTTGTACAATTTTTAATTTGATAGTTAATTCTTTTCCTCTTTTACTTGTTCAAACAAAAGTATGAGAGAGAGTCACTCATCTTCTTTGCATATTATTGACTTCATTTAGATAAACCTTTTGCTTTATTTATAAATTTTTTAGGATGGTCTCCTCTATGAAAATTAGTTAAATGAATATATCAGCACATATTTACCAAATAAATAAAATCTCTATTTACATAATCATTTTCTGCATGTGAATATTTTATTCCTCATCTGTTTATTTCCATTTTGTATGTACATACATGCATAAGTAAACACATACATATTATTTTTCAAAATATACTCACAATGTAACTTTGGCATCACTATGACAATAGCTACTTATTCCCTCTCTTAAAGAGGCAATGGGACTGAAGCATTCCATTTCTCTTCTTAATAGCAATACTCAATTTTTAAGTGCAATTATTTTTATAATATTTTTGTCAAATAAAATTTTAAAATTAGAAACATTCTTGCTTTTTTTCACAAGCTGGTAATTTTTAATATTAATGGCTCAATAATTTGTCATCTTGAGGATGCAAGCATTATATAGTCCTTTTATGTTTTTGTCATCATGAATTTTAAAAAAAAGCATTTTCACCTTGTTTCTTTGCACTCTCATAAGGTTCATCATATAAAATCTTAAATTTTTTAAGACCTGTTGCTCAAGATGGCTCACATTAACACCTTCACAAACATTCTTGTTTATGCTTCTTTTTTCCTTGGATACACATCCTCTGATATGCTCAATCCTAATCCTCTTCCATATTAATATATCTTCTGGTATTACCTCCAATGTTTTTTTTTTAATCAAATTTGAGATGCTTACCCAAAATGAAGATGGATAGGATCAAATTTTGTTGGATTCATTCCAGGTTCTATTAATATAATAACTATGGTCTTGATTTGCTTAACCCATTCACAATGACTTTTATGAACATAAACACCCAATACTTTTCCAAACTCTCTCATAACCCTTTCACATAGAATAAATTGCAGATTTCAGATAGAGGTTAGTATATCTTTAATGCTATTCTTTAACATTCAATGCTGCCATTCTGCAGACAAAAAAGATGTCCCATAGGCTGTCAGAATATGTTCCAGTTTTCTGATTGTAGGAATGTGTTATTTTTTCAATACATTATAGTAGTTCTTGAATTAGTGTTTGGGTAATGAGATAGGTTGCCATATATTTTTAAGAAGACTTCCTAAGTAATTATTAAATATGTCTTCCATCAAAATACTGGCAATGAATCACAATAATTAATAGCTAAAATTTTATTAAGCCTATTAGGCAATATGGGACATTAATGCTCCTGCATATGCTACCATAGATTTTTGGTGAATAGATATTTTATTTTACAAGGACTCTAACAATCCTCCATCTGTGTTCTTTTACTTTTGCTATGACTTCCTTTTCTCATGAGGATTATTCATTTTTTTGATCTGTCCTTTTTCCAAATAACTAATTCTCTCTTTCAATTTGTCATTGTTTCTTTGTATCTGAGGCAAGATCTTTAAATTGTCTTCCATGAACTTATCTATTTTTAAATTAAAAGAGGTCATATAAGCCTCATCAACACTTAAATGTTGTTGTTTTAAATGACTTGGATTCTGAGCGAGATATCAGCTATAGTGTTTTCTACACCCTTGAAATATTGAACTGAATACTAATATTCCTGAATGTAGAAACTCCATCACACCAACTGACTATTCATTAAGTAGTTGTGACTCCAGAATTGATGAGGACCATTCATTTTTGATCTGTCCCTTTTCCACATAACTAATTCTCTCTTTCAATTTGTCATTGTTTCTTTGTATCTGAAACAAGATTTTTAAATTGTCTTCCATGAACTCATCTATTTCTAAATTAAAAGAGGTCATATAAGCCTCATCAACATTTAAATGTTGTTGTTTTAAATGACTTAAATTCTGAGTGAGATATCAGCTATAATGTTTTCTACACCCTTGAAATATTGAACTGAATACCAATATTCCTAAATGTAGAAACTCCATCACATCAACTGACTATTAGTTAAGTAGTTGTGACTCCAGAATTCAAGTCTCTTGTGGTCTGTAAATGACTATAGCTTCTGATATAAAAAGAAATTGTCTCAATTTTTGAAAGGTTCATATTACAAACAAGGCCTCATTTTTTGTGACTGTATAATTCAGCTCTAGAGCCTTTAATAATCTATTCAGGAAATAAAAGAACTCCAGATTGTTTGCTCTCATGCATTTTAAAAAGAACTATTCCTATCTGATAGCTACTATTATCAGTTTGACATTAAATGGTTTACTGAAATCAGGATAAGCTAACACCACTGTATTAATAAATTTTTCTTTTAATGATTTTTCAAATCTTCATCATGATTAGATGTCTAATTCTATGTTACATTAATTTTCAATAATCTTACAAGAGATTGCATATACAAGGCTAAATTGGGAAGCCTAAGAATGATCTGACTTGTTTGTGAGTTCTTGAAATCTCAAATTTGTTTTATGGTCATTATTTTATCAGGATGTTGTCTAATACCATATTTTCCCACTATATGGCCTAAAAATACCACCTCAGAAGTCAGTAAGGTACCTTTTTATATTAATCTGTCGATCTTTATTTTTACATTCCTGAAAGAAGAGTTCCAAGATGTTCTTGAAGCCTTTGAGATGCAATCACAACGTTGACCATACATAGTTATAATAGATTTAATTTCCTTTTAAAATCTGGTCTAGATATCTCAATAAGCCAATCCAAATGGCATTTGTTGAAATTGATAAGAGTTGCCACTATATCAAAATGTCATATACTTCCAATCATCATTATGGGGTTCAATCTGCCAATACCTTGATGTTAAATCCAGGGTGGTAAAAACTTGTTGACCTTTAAATTTAATTAGCACATTTTGGATGAGTGGTGGGATGTTTCTATTTGAAACTGTAATTTTATTTAATTGCCTAGCATCAAGGTATAGTCTCACAAACCTTTCTCTTTTTTCATCACAAGGGATTATTACAAGGTGACAAGTCCTTAGCTACTCTTCCCCAATTGACCATTTGCTGCAGTTATTTTTCTACTTTTTGTTATTGATGAGGCTATGACCTAACTTGATATGGTTGATTCTTTATAACTTTAATATGATGTACATATCCTTTAATAAATTTTGCTATCTCTGAGAATATTTAAATTTAAACAGCATAAATTTAAACATTATAACAACTAGTTAATTTTACCATTAATGTTGACTGCAACATAAATTCCTTGAACTTGAAGATCTTAATTTAGAAGTTGTGCCTAGATAAAGTTAGCTTTTAGTCAACTATAACTTTTAAAGCTAATAAAATAAAATTGTTTAAATAAACTTAATCTTATTAAATTAAATAACTGCCACTTAAAAATATGAGTGCACTAAGCAGAAATTATTACCACATGTTTTTATTACCAGGGTTTTATTTCCAAGGGTGTGTGCAAATATCAATTTCTTCTATTTATATTCTAAGTCATGTAATTACTTTATGATTTCTAATATTGACATTTAAATTTCCATCCACTTTATTTTATTGGTATCGAATTCAATGTTTTACCAACTTTAAGGAGATGTTCTAAAAATAATCTTATTATATATTCTTTTTTTAAAATCAATTAATTTACATCTAGACAGATAATTATTACTTTTCTGTTAAAATAAATTATTTATATAATCAAATATTATACTGAAAATAAAATACATTATAAAATTAAAAATTACCTTATTCCAAATGAAAACGTTTAATTAAGTCCTCAAAGCATTTAATACTGTCTTTTAAAAAATAATATATTTAAGAAACATTTTAAACAAGGAAATATTAAAGAAATTAATTACTTTATATTCATTCATCCAGATGTTCATACATTCACTATGTTTAATTCCTAGTTTTAAAATTATCAGCTTTATTATGACTTCTTTTAACTAACTACATCTAAAATATTTAATTATATTTTATATTACAATTAAGATTAGATTAAAGCATTTTAATATTTAAATCAAATACTAAAAACCCTAAATATAGAGGTTTGAATTTTGTTTTCAAGTTTCAGACTAATACTAAATCTTCCAAATACATTAATAGTCAAATTATGGTATAAATTTACCTTATTAACTTATGAACCACATTACTTAATATTTTAAGTTAACAAATTCTTAAAATTTAAGTACTTGAACGTTATAAATAACTATTTATAAGACAAAAATATTAGAGTTTAGGCTATTAAACTTATTTCAGTTATAAAACATTACAAAAATATTTATACAATGACTTTTTATATACATAACCATAGCATTATTCAGCAACAACAAAATTTATTCATTATAAAATTAAATTACTGAATTTTTTTTTTTTTTTAGACATATTAGGCTAAGATATAACTGGTCATTTAGCTTCAAGCCAAAGCTAAAAGTCACAATATATATATATATAGTTTTCTGATTGTAAATTTTACTGATGCTTACTCAGCTGGTATTATCAATAATACCCTAGCCTAGCGTATAGCAAGTAAAAAATGAATGACAAAGATTTAATATTATGTATATATTTTGTTTGCATTTCAGACCTGAAGTACATGAACCAAAACAAGCAGAAAGTGTTTCTACTATTCCTATGGACAGTACACAGAATCTTGTTTCATATGGAGCAACATCTCAATCACATGTATATATGTAATGATTGATTTGGAAATATAAACATTTAATTATGTTTTCTCTTCAGATTCATATAGAAAAAAAATCTGATTGACAATGTATTAAGAGATTTTAAAATCATCATTTTATGGTAGGAAGAAAAAGAAAATAACAGACTGAAAATCATGGCAACTTATATACATTACTTTTATTTTCTTATCGAATTTTATATTAATTGTATAATAATTGTTATTTATTGTTTAGTGTTTACTGAAACTTTTATAGAAACAAAAAAAAAAAAAAAATGTTTTTTATTGTTTTTAATTAGCACTTGTTTAATCACACAAAAGGATTAAAAAATTAAAAGGTGAGGTCAAAAGCTACAACAAATAAATAGGAGAGGGGGATATCTGATTGAAATCATCTATAGTGTGAAAACATAATATATGTCAAGCATTGGTGGCCTAGCAGTTAGAATAGCTGCCTTCCAAGCAGCTGGCCCGGGTTCGCTTCCCGGTCAATGCTTTGACATATATATATATAAAACATAATATATGTTGTTGTTTTTTTTTTTAAAAAAAAAATTTATTAGACAAAAAGTTTTTTGTTTACAAACTTGAAAAATATTATTTGAAATTCATCTAAATATTATAAAGTATATCATAACAGAATAGTCAAATATAATGTGTAAAAAGGTAGTGTTGTAAATACATAGTAAAGGCCTATAAAAGTATAAAAAAAAGGAAAATAGAAAAGAAAAGGAATTATATATCTATTTATAATGGGGTTGGAAGTGAGACCAGACTTTATATAACAACTACAATGTCTAGAGGGGCAATCATTCTGTTTTATTGTAAAACTGATTGTAATTTCCTAAATAAAACTGAAAGCAAAAATGGCATCTTAGGATCAAAAGGTAACATAAAGAAAGTAGTAATCCTAACTGAAGGAAAAATACCTAATTTCATGCTATCATTGAGATTAGAAATAGAGAATGTGAATGATTTAGAAATTGACTCAATGATATTTTTATAGATAAGCGGAGCAAAACACTGAAACGAAACAAAAATATATTGTCTCTTAAAAATTATTACAAAAAGAGCGAAGTGAGTGAATCCTTAGCATATGCCATTCTCTGTGATAAGAAATGACTAGTAGGTAGAGCTTCTAAATAGATTTTGATATTATTAGTGTGAAAACATAATACTATTATTTAAAAAATAAATCAATAAATGTAAATAAATGATTAAGATGCAGAAATTTAGTTATTTACCAGAAAATTAAATAAAATGCTATTATTTTAGCTTGCGCCCTTGGAATATATATATATTTACATATGGTTGATATATGCAAAAAATCTAAAGTAAAAGTATGTGAATAAAATAAGTATAATATTAAAATAGTAATACAAACAATAAATATGTTAGAATTTTATATATTAAATATGTATAATATTTATTGTTCACTAAACATCACATGATCACCATCTCATACTAGCACATAACTAGTCTGGGGATATTGGATGAGTAGGCACTAGAGAGGGATTTTATGCACAAGACTTCTGGCATCCATTGATTACTCTGGTTAGCACAGGGTGGCACTACTGTATGGAGAGTTTTGCCTTTATTTATTGTTCACATTATTTTAATATTATACATATTTTATTTGCACATTCAAATTATCAAATATGAAAATAAGAACTACAAAATAAAAAACAGTAAATCTTATTAATTAACAAATAGCACTACTTTATTATATTACAGCAATTACTAACAAATAATATAAAAATAAAGACTACAAAATAGAAATAGTTCAAGCAATCAATTTATATTTTATTTTGCAGGTTGTTTGAACAATAAATACATATAGTTTATTGGAGATTATGTATCTTTTTTATATGTGTGGTCATGTGTAGCAGTTGCTTGAGATAGAGTGGAGGATGAATACAATAAAAAATCCTAAGTTCACATCCCTCTATTTACATATATAAAAAGTATTCAGTATAAGTAAATTACATACTTTGGAATTATATAATATTAACTTAAACATAACATCATCAGTATCATTAAAAAGAAAGTCAGATTACTGCTCTCCTGCTGCACATTTATTAATAAATATCTAACCAAAAATTAAAAAAAAAGATTTAATCCCAAAATATATAAAAAATAAGTATTTCCCTCTTTTATTTGTTTGTATTACTTAATGAATAAACTGAAAAATAAGCACCGGATTTGTGACTATATTTACACTAACCAACTAGAGCAAAGATTTGAATAAATTTGCAAAGTCACAAATCTGTATTTACTGTTAATTTTATTGTTCAAAGAATTGAAATAAATTGAGATACTGCCAAATCTCTTTGCACTCAATAAATACTTATCTGACAGCCAATCAGATGTTATGATAAACACACAACAAAAATTTTATGAGAAAAGGGCGGCCACTCTTTTTTCTACTTTTCTTTCTATATAACTAAGCCAGTCGTAAGTATTTAGGTATGATAGCTTGAAGCTTTAAATATCTTCACAAATAACTCACTGAGTCTAAATCATAAATGTACAATGTGAAATCCTATGATTTACTATATAGTAGTTTTTAGAATACATCAAGCAGTAAAGTATGTAAATAATATTTTAATTTGCGAAGTGCAGATAGTTGAAAATTGAAATAAATTGAGATACTGCCAAATCTCTTTGCATTCATTAAATACTTATCTCACAGCCAATCAGATGTCATGATAGCTGTCAAATTACAAACACATCTAAACACATGACAAAAATTTTACGAGAAAAGGGCGGCCACAGTATCTCAATTTATTTCAATTTTCAACTATCTATATTTCACAAATTAAAATATTATTTACATACTTTACTGCTTGTTATGTATTCTAAAAACTACTACCTAGTAAATCATAGGATTTTGCATTGTACGTTTATGATTTAGACTCGGTGAGTTATTTATGAAGCTATTTAAAGCTTCAAGCTTTCATATCTAAATACTTACGACTGGCTTAGATATATAGAAAGAAAAGTAGAGAAAAGGATGGCTGCCCTTTTCTTATAAAATCTTTGTCATGTGTTTAGGTTTGGTTGTAATTTAAACAGCTATCATGTAATCTGATTGGCTGTCAGATAAGTATTTAACTAGCGCAATGGGATTTGACATTATCTCAATTTATTTCAATTTTCAACTATCTGCGCTTCACAAATTAAATGTTCAAAGAACTGCAAAATAAAATATAAAATTTTAATTTATTTTTCTATTATTTACTGAAAAAACTGAAAAAATAAGCAAATATCTGAAATTGTAGATCTGATAACTTTATTATTTTAACGTCATTCATAATTTACTTCTGTATTTATTGTAATGTATGAAGTCACAAATCTCTATTTATTTACTATAAATATATTTATTTAAATATAAAATTATCTGTATTTCTTTCTTTGTATTATTTTAATATTAAACATGTTTTATTCACATATTTACTATTATGTTAGATTTATCACATTATATGTACAGTATTTAGTATATGTTAAAAAATGTCTAGTACACATACTAAAATAGTACTTAATTTTTTTTATAAGTTTTAAATTTATATGTGTATTTTTATTAGATATATATACAAACAGGTTATCAATAGGATCAACTGATAATAAGATCTATTAAACATTATTATTGTTATTCTTGTGACAATAATAATAAAAAGTAATCATATGACAAAATCTGATGAGAACAAAACATTAAAATAACAGGTCTTAAATAATAGCTCATATGATGATTGAGCAAAAACTTTTTTTACTTTTGGAGCTGAAATTCAATTCAGAAAACTTTAGCTTTTATCTCTGTCACTGTCACTACTGTATCAAACCCTCAAGACAGAGAATAATATTAATTACTTGTAGTCTTTCTTTTAAAATTAATGATTTGAAATGAATGAGTCCACATATATATATATTACAGACACGTGAGTATGTAAATATATATCTGTGAAAAAATTATATCATTTCACAATTAAATAACTAGTCAAAATAAAAATTTAATGACTGAAGGCTTTTCTGCCAAGGCAGATTTATCAAGTGCAATGGTAGAATAATTTTTAATTTAATTTTGCTATTTATTTAATCTTAAAATGGTGTAATTTGTTTATTATATTAACTAGTTTAGTTTTTGGCTTTTGATATTGTATATATATAAAGTAGTTTTTATATTAAACCATGTGTTATTTTTGGATTTTTATACAATGTTTTGAAAATGTAGTATTCAACAGTGTCAAGATTAACTTTTCAAAGAAAAACCATTAGATCTCAAATTGTAACGAGATTGAGGATGTGGTAAAGAATGAAAGTGAGTGTGAAATAGTTGAGCATTTTGAATATGTGGATTAATAAAATATTTATTTTTTTAGTTTCATCATTAATTGATTTCAAGTTTATATTAGAAGAAAGAGATGAAATAAATGATCTCTACAAGGCTAGAATACGTTGTGCTTCATTAGTTCTATTTAAACCAAAATGTATTCCAGCCTTATTTAGACTACTAATTTTATCGCTTTCTTCTAATATAAACTTGAAATCAATTAATGGTGAAACTGAAGAAAATAAACATTTTGTTAATCCACATATTTAGAATGCTTAACTACTTCACACTAAATCTCATGCTTATATTTCACACTCAGTCTCCTTACTATTTGAGAAAAGCAAGACCAAAACTATTATCTTGTGCCTCTTGTGCTTTGTATTGAGAGTATTTTATTTACTTAATAGACCAATGTCAGAATATTAATCTCAATGCATTATATAATTTTAATTGCTGAAAAGTTTAAATATGTGATTAACTTTTTAATAAATCATAAGAATTTTGTTTAAAAAAGTGATAGGATGACACTTTTTCAAGCAAAACAAATGAATAACAGTATTAAAAATATCTGAGTAAAATATAGTATTAATGAAGTATAAAATTATTGTTGCCAAAATTTTAAAATGTATTTATCATAATAGCAGAAATTGTATTTTTCTACAGAATTTTAATATAAAATAAATTAGAGGGAATTTGAAACCAGACTTTCAAACTTCCTTTAGTCATTGCTTCATCTTGAACAACTGATACACATGACCACATACATGCAAAAAAGATAAATGATCTCCAATATATGTATTTTGTGGTGAACCAGCATTCATCATTTGTTTCAGATCATCATCTCCCACACATATTTATAATCAGTTGTCAGTTTATATTAAGATAGCAAATTTTCAAATTTTGATGGACAGTCTTCAATCTTCTTCATCTTCCACTCTTCAGTCAACCATAGCATTGAAAATTTGATGATAGCATGTTCAAAACCTCTATTTGCCAATAGGTTTGCAAACCCATGTTCACCATAAGTCATTCTGACCCCTCATATGCAGGACCTTCAGCCCAGCCAAATACTCAGAAAATGGATGAGCAGAATACAGGCCGAATATATAATGTTTAAATACAAGTATATTATATATATACTCTTAAGCCACATGCCATCATTAGATTTTCAGTAATATGGGTGGCTGAAGAGTTGGAGAATGGAGAAGATTGAAGCTTGTCCATTAAGGTTTGAAGATTTGCTATCTTAATATAAGCTAAGCACTGATTATATATATATATATATATATATGTATGTATAGGAGATGATAATCTGGACCAACTGGTTCAACAGGAAATATGTATATTGGAGATCATTTATCTTTTTGTATTATGTGGTCATGTGTATTAGTTGTATAAGATGGAGTGGATGACTAAAGAGAGTTTGAAAGTCTGGTTCAAATCCCCTCAAATTACATCTAGCTTAAAAGTATATATAATATATTTGTATTTAAATATAAAATAAATGTGAATTTATTTACTTATAAGGAAAAAATTTTATTGTAAATTATTATTATTAATAAAATTATATTTGATATTTTTCTTTTTAATTACATTTATTTAAATGTGACTTGATTAGATTTATTTAAAAATAAATTTTATTTCATTTTATACGTATAGTTTAAAACAGTGTGTTTTCAATGCAATGAAATTATAGATATACATTTAAAAACCTGAATACTTGCTAAATTAGGTCATGTGACATATGACTTGATTTCATTGTTAAGCTTATATATATATACACAATGATTGTTAATTCATTGCTTTTGGTGATTCATTTGTATATGAGTAAAAATACATTGGTAAATTATTGCAAGAGTATTTGGATATTTATTGTCATTTGAATTTAATGGCAGGGTAAAATACTTTGAAATATTGAAACATAATTTTATATTTTAATTGTTACTAAAATGTATGCTTCTATCAAAAGACTTGAATTTATTTTAATAATTATTAGAGTTTTTATGATAAAAGTTATTAATATGCAAGCTAGATATTTTATTGCTAATTTCATGCAATTTTTACAATAAAATGTTATTGCAGATTATGGTAATAAGTTTTGTAAAATATGTAAAAGATGAACTATGAATTTTTTAGTAGTAGATCAAATTTGCAATTATGAAAAAGAATTATTGATCATTTCTAAAGTTATATTAAAGTTTATGCTATATACATATAATATATATATTTATTTGTATGAAATAAAATATTATTTGCGTGATTGAAAAGTTAAATTCCTTCAATGATCTAAAATGGAATATGAAAAAAAAATCATATTTGAACGTGCATATGAATATTGACTATAGATTGTTGATAAAATTAACATGTGAGATGGATATTTTCATATCAGTTCTAAAGTTCCTTTCATTCATAAAATGACTGGTTTATAATATGTCCTATATTGCTATAAAAAATTGTGTGTAGCCAGGATTTTTTGTTTATTTAATACAAAATTAATTATATTGTAATAGTATTTAAAATGTTTAATAAATCATAACAAAAATATAAGCTCTAAAAGTTAAATTTCAATTCCATTTAAATTTCATAATAAAAGGAAAGTTAAGTGTATATATTGAAACAGTATTATTTGTCTGTCATCCTGTTTCACCTACTATGTCCCATAATAGTATTTCCCTAATTCAAACCCTCCAAGTTCACATATATTATCATATAATAACATATTTTTTAATATATAATGTTTATTTAATTATACGTGCATATATTTATATATTTGTGTACATCTAGTATATTAATGTCTGTATGCATATAGTTGTAATACATATACTCAAGTAAATTAAATTAATAAATAAAGTATGTTGTGTGTGTATAAGCGCACCTACATATATATGCGAATGAAGTTGCAATGCAATAGATTTTATAAGCATTGCAGCACAATGAAATTATTTTATCTTTAAGTTATTATAAAATTTAAGTACAAATTTACTTTTATTCACATATATATATATTTTCAATTCCAGAGGTGACAAAATTACGCATATAGCCAAATGTTTACAGAATTTAAAATCTCTTTTTAAAAGATTGTCTGATTCTTGGAAATTATCACACGCACCTGGTTTAATTTGTGTGAGAACCAAGAACAGATTTTTAAAGTAAATTCTAAAATAGATTTAAGACAAAAGAAAAGCAGTCAAGCTGCACTATTTAATGAATAACCTGGATTTTGCTTTTGTCTTTTTTAAACTTAATAAAGATATGTTAAAACATAAGATTAAAAACTGATAAACTGTAAACAATTTCAGGTTTTATGAGGAATAAAAGTGTTGATATAAAAAAAACCCAAATTAAGTACTAAGGTTCACTCTCTTAAATTTTGTAACATATTGCTGCTGAAGGCTATACCCCATTTTACAATGGAAACCATTGGCTAGAAGGCAACCAATTTGCCATCTTCCTTTTGGAAGATCAGTCCAACATAATAGAGGAGTTCAAGACCAACAGCCTGATAAGAGACAACAGACAAGCAGCCAAATGGAGAATGCCAGTGCCAAATGCCCTGAAGGCTGTCTCAGCTAGAAGATCATTGGTAAAATGTCTTCCCACAGAGCTTTTTAAAATTAAATTTAAACTTATAACTGTTTTAATAAGTTTCTAAACTAGCTATATAATTGAATGTTCATAAATTCATAAATTCTAAATGTATTCTAATAAAATTAAACTCTGTAATTTAAATAATGTATAATATAAATGTAATGTAACTTTAATTTAATAATAATAATTGTAACAATCTTGCCAACCTAAATGAATATTTACAATTTAACAATCTTCTCCTAAATTATAATAATTGTAATCAGTTATTATTATATCTGTATCTTTTAATCTGCATTCTTGCCTATCTTATTTTATATTTTGTTTATTTCATTAAGTTATGATATGCTATGTTTCAAAAGGGAGATTACTAATATTTATAATATTAGATAGACAATTAGAAGCTCTTGTAAATGGTTTATGCTGATCTTTAGCAAATCAAAAATCTGTTTTGATATCTCATTTATATATGTTAGTTAAGTTACTATGTTTTACCTTAGCATCAGGTTTGCTTGTTAATAAATTATATTTAATTAAGTAATTGCAAGAATGGTATTATAAAGCACATTATAAGAATTAATTAAACCCCAAATATGCTTTTTCCTCCTTAGTTTATTATCATAAATTATATAAATTTAATTTATAAGCTGTATCATTTTAATTAACCCTTTTCGGCATGTTTTATGTATGCTAATTTACAAACTGGCATATAGTAGGTTCGCAGATTGAAACTATAGTTTTAGTGTTTTAATTATTTTAATATTTGATATTTTGGAAAGCATTATGAATATGTCCTTATAAAGCACATATGTGCAAAATACACATTGCTATATATATAATTTCTTATTAAAATGGGCTTCTGATTTTAAGGGCCATCTCATTATTCTTAGTTTGGACAGGTCCCTTTTAGAACTGAAACATGAGGCTCCAGAACTGTATATTAAGCTGCTCCGATCACCCAAACTAAATGTTCTTATATTTTATGATAGCAAGTCATACAGTCCATGGTAACCAAGTACTTGGTACTGAATCCATGAATAATCACATATTGAGGCTGCAACCCTTCTTTAGTTTACGTAGCATCATAGTCTCTGAAGCTACACTGCAAATTGCCAGTTTGTCCTCCATAATATTATTCAGTTCAGTGTTGGTCTGAACATCAGATCTAGTTTATATAAAATGATCTGCATAGGGAGCACATTTATTGATCATTATGTAAATTTTAATAAGCAAGTTACATTTAATGTTATCATTTTTTGTAAGATTTAACTCTTAGAAAACCTCATAGGAATGGCATAGCATAATTAAGGCATGATTAGAAATTATAGATAATAATAATCTGTAATAAATGTTAAATTTAAATGATTTTAAGTGCATAAAATATGAGAACTTGTATTGAACCAACTCATCATTGTAAGAATACTTATGCATGTAAACCCCAATGCACTTCCATTTTGTATTATTTAACTCATATTTTAATAATTAAATACTCTAAAACTTATGAATGTTTAGTGTGTTATTTGCAACCCATTCCAAATCTTTCCCAAATCTACTTTAATTTATTGTTCATTATTAATCTATACATTATCTAGTCATCCATATGTTTGTGTGTTTAGTTAATTTATTAATAATTTATTCACAATTCCCTAAATCTCATGATCCACTCTTTTCTACTTCCAGCATGCAAATCAAAAAAGACCAACTGTAATCTCCGATCTGTCATCCATAGGGTAGTAAATCACAGAGCATTGGTGAAGGAACTGAGGTGAAATCTGATTTGAGGTCTCAATCCCTCATCCAGATCAACCTTGGAGTACTTTTCCAAAACTCTGGATTTTGTTGTGTGAATGTACAAATCTTACTGTTACAATATGATGATTCTTACTATTGCAATATGATGATTATGGTAATATTTGATACTATGTTCCATATACTTTATAGAGAATGATTAATAATGCAATGTATATAGTTAATAAAGAATAAAAAATATTTGATTTATAAAATGAAATATTTTGTGAGACTTCATATGATGGTGAAACAATCATGTAACACACTTGCAAAATATTTTAATCAACATTGATTATTGTATAATAGAACTAAAACACAATCAAACAATTGTTATGTGAACTATTTTCTTTGATTATGAATCAATACACAGTTACAAATTTGTTTTTGATAATATTGATATTAAATAGAAGAATTACATGATTAAAAAATTTTAAAAAAAATTACTAATAGGAAATTTAATCTATTGAGCTAGTAGAGAACAAATGAAAATCGTCATGCTTGGGGTGTTACAAGATTCTTTTTCAATTGATTATATTTAATAAATCATTACAACAGATTTGTAATCAAAATACTTCTTACATATGTTTTCTTAATGTATAGATTTATTTTTATTTCATCCTAAAAACTTCAATATATATGTACATACATAAAAAATGGACATACTTATATGCATATATAACAATTATATTCCTTATATTCATTCTTTAATAAATCATGCGTAATGTATAAAACAAATTTTTCTGTATTCATATTATTCTATAATGCCATCTATATTTTGACCATACCTTATGGCCATGTCTAGGTTTATTTTTACTCAAATATTTATAAAACTACAAAAAAAAAATTGTATTAAAAAGATAGAGGTACACCCCCATCCCCCCAATCAAAATTTTGTAATAAAGTATTGTGTATTTATATTTATGTGTTACAAATTGAATCTCCCTCAATATAGTAACCATTTGATGCAATGCACTGATCTAAAAATGTTTTACACTATTCACAGCAGTCCTGAAACTTGCAAAACAATGCCTTTTAATGCCTCTGTTGTTTTTTTCTTCACCTTTTCATTCATAAACATTTTCCTTTATATTTTTGCATTTGAAAAAATTGCATGGAGTAAAATTGGGTGACTATAGTAGGTGAATGAGTTATGTTGTTTTTGGTTAAAACAATCAAGGCATTGTGCACTATCACATTATCATACTGAAACACCACTCCCCACTTTGCCACAACTCAGAATGTTTTCAAAACACTGCATCTCATAAACATTTCATAGGTTGTAGATAAAGCACCTGCCCATTATGAATAAATTCTGAATAAGCAATGTTTATACAGAGGCTAAACTCTATCCAGTAGCAGCACTTAGTGCAAGCCAGAGTAATCAATGGATGCAAGGTTTGTGCATAAAATTCTTATCTAATGCACTGAGTGGACTCTGTGAAAACAGCTTGTGTAAGCATAAGAAATGGTGATCATTTGAATAAACACTGTTATTTGCATTAAAAAAATCATCATTCTGATATTGGACTTCACTCACTGTACTTTTTGGGGTGTGGTGAATTTGAACTCTTTCATAAATCACTTGTAAACTTTTCTTTCTCCCAGAATAGTTTGTGGGTAAGCTATTTTAAGCATTACAACTATTTTCACTCCTAATTTCCCTAACATAAAACAGAATTTCACATTCTTTCAATTTTTCAGACATCACAAAATCAACAAATAAGCTATGTAACATCACTTTACTCAATGACAATGGTCAGCAGACTGATGCAAAAGGGTCCCTGTAAAATGCATCTAGCTGCTGGATTATGTACGACAATGGGCCCATTCATCATAAGAAGATTTCGATTCCTTTTGCCCGCCATCCCAATATATTTATAATTTATGTTGACAAATACCATCTTTTTAATTAATTAAGCCAATAACAATAACATAAAAAATTCAATCATACAAAAATCAAAATAATTTTTGTGATTCACTTTACTTTTATACAGTTACTTCCATAACATTTAATTTAAATTTTTTTAACTTGTTTATTCCTTAAATACAACTTCAAATCTTATAAATAATCTATAAAATAACATATTAAATTCTTTTTTCTATTTTTTTATGTTCCAAAATTATTTTTTCTCTTAAAAACACTTTTTTAATTAGCTTATTTTAATTACTAACGTAATTAAAATTTTTCTCCTTTATTAAACATTTAATTACAGTTAATTACTACCTCTTTATCTTTACTCTGAATGCCTACTCACCATATCTTTAACATTATCTCAACTTTTTTAAAAAAGAAATTATTCATTAAATTAATTATATGTACACCTATTTGCATAGAAATTATATAATGGACTACTTCCATTATTTGATATTTATTGTAATGTTTTTAGAAAAAAAAATTGAAATTTTATTAAAACTTTTCAAATATATTCAACTATAGTAATAGCATACAAGTTAGTATAAAACACGTTTTGAAATAATACTTTATTTTTTCTTCAGGATGTTGTTGGCCTGACCAATGATAGTATTAGCATGAGATCTTTAGATTCATGAATATTAAATTCAAAATGGTACTCTAACTAATTAAACTATTCAAAGGCTACATTCAGTAGAAATTTCATAAGCATATCAAAGTCCTCCTGATTACTTCACTTTTTCTTAAGCACAAGATTAATGAGAAGTTTCTGACCATTATGAATTATCACATTAGGTTGACCCATGGAGTTATTTTCTATTGTCATGTGAACAGCTTCTTTTTGTACTTTTTCATCTCTGTCTAATATTTTTTTTCCTAATTATATATTCCTTAGTATATACATGAGCTGCTACTTTGGATACATCTGATTTTTTTTTAAATCATCAGTTTGTGCTTTTTAATCACTTTTTAACAGGGCAACCAATTTTACCAGTATATATCCTTCCATTTTACATGATTTTTCATAGATGCAGTTTTTCTCTCTCAGCATTTCAAATTTAGGTTTTGTAGATATTAAGATTTCACAAGTTGTGCTATGATTTTGGAAAGCTGTTTTGATTATAGTGATTGAAGATTTTTTTAGTTTGATATGTGGATTCTGTACAGTAGTAATATTTTTTTTGTTTCTTTTTTGTTGTCTAATTAAGGTTTTGATGGATAATCATTTATTTATTAAAATGTGTTTGTGTAAATGTTTTCTTTTTCCAAATCAATAGTTTTTAAAGAAACATTTTTTTCTCCATTACATGTTCTTAATGTAGTTCCACAATTTATGATTCTGTCATGATTCAATATATATGCTAAGTATTTTCTTGTGTGTGTGGATTTTCGGTACACTGATTTTGGTTTTGTTATATAAGAACTTCTAAAAATGTGGAAGTCTTGACTCAAGAACATCTAAAAATATAAATTTCTGCTATTGTTTTGATTATGTTGTGAAATTAATTGAAAGAAGATGCTATTGATATGTATCCAGATTATTTGTAATAGTATTTCACTACAACAAATGTATTGCTGACATAGCTAAGCCAGATTTTATTTGGATATAAAGTACTATTTATAGTTGCAATTTCAAGTTTTTCAACATAAATTTTGTTAGACAGGGATAAAAATGGTGAGTCCATTCCATTTCTTGGTCTTTTTGGAAGAATTCTATGTTTTAAAAATATGTTATATGTATGGATACACTGTACCACTAATAATAGTTTCATTATACTGTTAATGAGAAGAATTCTAGCTTGTAAGCTATTGTTGTTGTTGTTGTTGTTGTTATTATTATTATTATTATTATTATTATGATGATGATGATGATGATGATGATGTAATCTTTTGCTTACAATAGATGTTTTGTCACAGTGTATATTTGTGAAAAAACTTTCCACATCAAAGCTGACCAATTATATTCTTGATTAATTCCATACAGTATAAAGAATAGTATATAGTATCTGTCTTATGTTTCAAAGGATTAAGAAATCATGAGAAAAAATTCTTAAGTTTTGGCAAGGTGAATTTCTAGAACTAGTAATAATTGTTAATGGAATATGGTATCTATGGATTTTAAAAAAACTCTTAAGATGAAGGATTTTGCTAAAGGGTGATGTCAATTTATTTAAAAAAAATTTTTTTGAAGCTTTTGAATTTTTTCCAGATATGATTTTCTGGCAGCTTGAAACTCTTTTGTCAAAATAACACTCTACTTACAAATGGAAGCAAGATTTGATACTTGGAAAATTTTTGAGCATTTATGTTTTTTCTTAACAAACCTCACACGCTCTCTGAGTAATTTTCTCAACTCTCTGGAAGCCAATTATTTTTGGAAGCTATCTCTTTATAATTTTTTATACTATAGAAAATTTGATGTATTATCAAGTCCATAGCATTTGTATGAAAGTTTGTGGTGATGATATTTTAGTAGTAATTATATGTTGGACTATTTCCATCACTTGATATTAAAACAATTATTAATAACAGCACTTGTGATAGTATATAACACAACACATAACATTAATTTTCTCTTCTTCTTGTGTTACTGGCTTGACCAATGATAGTATTAGTATGGAAATTGAACCTGATCTTTAGATTGTTGAATATTAAATTTAAGGTGATACTCTAACTAGATTATTTCATGAAAACCAAGAATCGGAAGACATTTCATAAGAGTCCTTCAGATTTCTCCAGGCTTCTTTCAAAATTGTTGGTAAATTATTCAGTATTAAGTTTGAAACTTGGATGTATATTAAATGTTCTGACTTTAGTTAAAATTGGACAAATGAAAAGGTCATTCTTATATAAATGTATGGAATTTGTATTAATTATTGCTTTTGAAAGAAGAGTATAGCTTGTTAGTGTTATCTTATATTCAATATTCATGAATTGAAAGGCTCTGGTTTAATTCTCATATTAATAATGTCATTGGACATGTTAGTAATACTTAAAAAAGAAAGGAAAATAATATCATTTGAAAGATTTTGTCATATATTATTATAGGTGCTATTATTAATAGCTGCATCAATAATAGAAATAGTCCAGCATATAACCATATCACAGACTTTCAGACAAACTCTAAGTATTTCATGTGGACTCAATACTACACCAAATTTTAGATGTAAAAAATTATGTCTAAAGCCGACCAGAGTGAAAAATTAATTAACTTTCCTATATAAATATAAATCTAAAGTATTTCCTAAAAGTTTGCAACTAAAATCTCCAATTCATTCCCAGAAAGCTGAGAAAATTATGCAGAGATCAAGTAAAGCTATGTTAAGACAAAGAACAAATGCTCAAAGGAAAGTAGCAAACCATGCAACATTCATAATGTAGAATGTTTTCTAAAAAATAAATTTACTAATGAAAATTTCACAAAATTTTTTTAAGCAATAGAAAAGTTATATTTCAAATTGCATGAAAAAATAAAAGAACATCAAAAAGGAAACTTGTGAATGATTTCATAGGCACATTGAACATCATACTGCATTAATCTATCTATTAGTTTCATCAGTTTAAAAAGTTGTTTTTAAACATCCAACAGATGCTGAAATTGCTGTTCTGAAAAGAGGACTAAACTTTGCCATCAGAACATGTAATATGCCTTAATTAGACCTAATGATACCAACTGAGAAAGTGACTGAAAAATTTGTCCTTATAAACAAAAACATAATTACATTGGAGAATAAAAAACAATTGAGACACATCAAAAACTGAAGTCAAACATTTTTTATGATGAGAGGAAAGCTATTAAAACTTTTGAATGAGACAAAACCGAAATCTTTTTTTTGATGACAAAGGCAGTGTTATAATTGTAATGGATATAATTGATTACCATAACAAAATATGAGAAATTCCAAACAGCAGGCCAGTACAAAAAATGGCAAGAAATGTAATACTACCTATAGGAAGTTACAAACATTACTCAAAAATCATTGCAGATATTTTACTGATTTAGGAGAAAGTAAACTGATATCATATTTCAGCAAAATTTCTCCAACTTTATGGTCAACATTAAATTTTTAAAGAGACATTATTTTATTGAAACCTATTGTTAGGTATGGAAATCCACATTGCAAAACATATTTGCATTAAAAAAATCAATATCACCCTGACATTGGAGTTCACTCACTGTGCTTTTTGGAGGATGGGATAAATTTGAACTCTCCATTAAACCACTTACGCACATTTTTCTCACAGAAACAGCTTGCTTATAAAATATTTCAAGCATTACAACTGTTTCATTTCCTATTTTTCCTAACTGAAAACAGAATTTCACATTGTTTCAATTTTTTAACTATCACAAAATCAACAAATAAGCAGACACACTTAACAAAAAAATTTATTGTGCCTCTTTTCAAATATATATATATTTAAAAAAAAAATAAATCTTTTTTTAAAGAGGTTCCTTATAATATTTTGGTTTAGTATATATATTTAAATTTAATGATAATAGTCATAGCAAGGAGTATATGTAAATAAAAATACTATGTGTTTCCAGTGTAGAAAATGTTTTGATATAAGTGAAATTTGCTAGTATCAGAACAAAATACTGCTATAATAAAAAGGAAAGGAAAAAACAGCGTTATAATCAAACATTTTTAAAAATTTAAATAGATAAATCGAGTATTGCTCTTTTTAAAACGATTGAGCATCTTGTATATGAATTTGACTCTCACATTATTTACATTAAAGTGTATTTTATGTGAGTATAAATAGTTATTTAGATCATTGATTTATATAAATACAAGGTCATTGTATGTAGCTGTGCAGGACACAAAGGCGCTTCATTATTGGATGCCAAGACATAAGATAATAAAATTTATACGAAAAAACATTTTTTGAACCACTTGACAATTGCTTAAGTCTCAAATTTTGAGATTTGAAGCATACTACATATATTCCCTTATTACTGCACTAAAACAAACAAACCAACACCATTTTGTTGTAATACTTAATACACTTATATATAAATTTTTAGATTTTCGAATCACTTTATTGATTATAAATATTTTTTATTAAATATAGGAGGAATATTTTTTTACTTAGACCTGTTGTGATAATTGTTTGTGCCTCAAAATATACCCTACCATTGCACGTAACTGAACATGGCAATGCCCTTTGGACACTAGAATTAATCAAATTTACATGTAAATGATGTTTTTAATATTTTGATTTGTATATTTAATCATAAGATATAAATTCAAAATAACTAAAGGTGATTTCCGTTTAGGGATTGAAAAGTAGGAATTTTAGAATTAAAAACTACATGAAACATAAAAAAATTCAGTAATTCCAAATCAGATGCAAAAATAATATATTATAGATATCTATAATGTTCGTACAGTCATTTAAATAGTAAATGTTGCTATAATAAATGACGCACAATCCCCACTTATGTTCTCTTTGGTTATAAAAAAGATTGCCTTGAATAATTAAAGCAGGAGATGTGAAAATTAATAATTTTAATTATTTCTTGTAAGATATTTATTAATATAGATTGTTTTTTATTTAACAAAGTAAAGAAATTCTTTCTCATTTTAAAACTTTGTAACAAATATTTAATCGAAAAATATATAAATAAAATGATTTAAAATGTGAATATATATATAATGTTCTATATAATTGTTTAAATAGTGAATGCTGTTATAGTAAATGGCACACACTTCAGTTTTCCGTAATGGCAATACAAATAATAAGAAAATGATCCCCACTTTTCTATTATAACCATGTATTATGTAAAAAAAAAGGTTATATATATATGTTAATGTAAAACTACAGAAAAAAAATTATTAAGAAAAACAATATTTACAGTTGATATTCCTAATCTTCAGAAACATTCCGATGAATTTAAATTAGAACTTGCAAATCGTTTTCAAATATCAACAGATTTTGAACATGATCCAAATTTGGATGAATTCAATAGGAAGATAACTGATACACTTTTAAAAACTACAACAAAGATAACTGGTACAAAACTGCTGCAATTGACCAATAAAATTTCTACTGAGACAATTTATGAAAAAAAAGAAAGAATACGAAAATATATAAAAATGATGCTTTAAGAAGAATTGAATAACCCGAATTTTGTAAAGTAGTGCAAAAAAGAGCTGATAATGATATAAGAAAATATAATGGTGAACTAGCAAAGAAAGCTATAGAAGAGAATAAAAGTCTCAAGAATGTAAAACATCTTGGTATTTGTAAGAAACTTATTTCTGTAATAAGAAAAAAAAGATGAAACTATTATTAAAAATTAGAGATAACATCATGAAATGTGTAGAAGAGTTCTATCAGGAATTATATAGTAATAAAGAATAAGGAAAAGAACTTTCTACAACTATTATATCTTCTGAATTGCCCAGGATTTTAAATTAAAAAGTTAGACATGCAATTAAATTTATGAAAAAGAGAAAAATTTAAGGTAATGATGGAAGTATAATTGATACCTTAAAAGAAGCAAGTGAAGAAATAGAAAAACTTTTGGTAAAGTTTTATACCAAAGGTCTAAATAATAAAGATCTACCAGATGATTGGAAGAATGCAATATTAATATTTTAAAAAAGATGATAAAAAGGATATTAGAAATTGCAGGTCTATTAGTCTTTTTTATCAGTTCTATATAAAATTTTTACCAAAATAATTACAACATGTCTACAACTAACTTTGGATTTTAACCAACCAAAAGAATAAGCAGGATTTGAAAGTGATTTAGTATAGTAATTATATCCAAGTATTGAGAGAGATTATAGAAAGGACCAACGAATATGAGTTGCCATTAAGCTTTTGATTTATAGATTGTGAAAAGGTATTTAATTCTATAAAAAAATTCCAGTGATTAAAGCATTAGATGATCATCGAGGTATGAACCAGAGTATTGTCATATTGTGAAGAATATATATAAAAATGCAACAGGAACAATTACATTATATAATGATACTTGGAAGATTAACATTGAGAGGAATGTACAACATAATGATCCTATATCTCCAAAATGTTTTACAGCAGTTTTGCAATAAGTATTTTGTAGATTAAAATGGAAAGGTAAGAGAGTAAAAGTAAATAGAGATTATTTAAGTCATCTAGATTTTGAAGATGATATAATTATTTTTGAAAATAATGCTTTAGACTTAAGAGGAATGTTGCAAGTATTATCAGCTGAAAGTAAAAAAGTAGGATTAAAAGTAAATGCTAAAAAGACTAAAGTAATGTTCAATGGATTTTCTCAAAAGATAAAAATAAAGATTGGTTATGTTGAGTTAGAAGAAGTTAACAACTACAAATACCTTGGCCAAATTATTACTACAGATGGAAACATAATAGATAAAAGTAATCATAGAGTTGGAGTGTTTTTGGTAGAAATAAAAAATATGACCTGTTTGAAAAGGAAGCAATACAGAAAGACTTTTGACTATTCATTGAAGTATGGAGAGATATTAGAAATATTAAGAAAAAAATTAAAAAATGAAATATATGGGCAAGAATAAACCAATATCACTGACATTGAATAAATTAAAACATTGAAATGAAGCTGCATTGAACATATTACTAGGAGAAATGATAATAGAAAGATAGTTGAAATGTCAAATTTGATTCCAATAGATTATAAAAAAAACAGAGAAAGTGCTTATGAGATGGATGAATCAAATAAGAAAGTTTGTTGATGTGTTGTGGAGGAGAGAAGCTAGGAATTGGAAGCCCTGGATTCAACTTAGAGAGACTTTCATTTTGCAGTGGATGATAAAAGTTTAAAATGATGATGATGATAATGATGATTATATTAACATGACCGACACATTGGGGATAAAATTAATCTTAAAATCATACTTGGAATACTTTGTGAATAAATAACAGTAACATTTCTTTTTAAGCAAGGAAGACTGAATAACTTCAAAAATCGTTGCTAATAAATACATAAGTTATGTGACTTTTTTGCTCCGAAGTTCATAAAAATTCAGACTACCAGAAGTGCCAAAATTGAAATCAATCCGAAGATCTTACACTTCAAAATTTTTGAGACCCTATCACTGCACTAAATTTTGCAAGATTAATATTTCTAATTATGCAAAAAATAAAAACATGCCTGGAAAGCATATTAGGACATGTATCAATGGATATTTATAGTTATAAAACTTGGACATTTAATAGAAAAAATGTCTGAAAACACTTCAAATGAAGAAAAATATATGTTGGCATTTACAAAAAGTCATTAAGTCAATTATTTTATATAGCATGATGTTTTTTCGAACCCAAACGCCATTCTATCTTTTCCAAAGACTTTATCATGTATTTGAAGTGTTTGTATTCATTCATTTTATAGTTAAAATCTAAAGCGCATTCTGCAACAGTTTAATGCTGTTAAAATATTACAAAAAGTCATTAAATAAGAGACATATCTGAGTTAAAGAATAAAGAAATGCTCTCAATAGTAAATGAAGTCTATACTAGATTCCAAACAATTGTAAGAGGTATAAAAAGAAATCAATATAAATGGATGAAATTAATATATTTGCAGAAATAACTAAGATGGGATGGGGAGATTTTTTTTTTTTTTCATTTTGCCGTACATTGATATGGGTCAACATTATAGAGACATGTTGTATAAGTATATTCATTTAAAAATGTCTGTTTATAGAGTTAGAAGTAAAATTACATAGATATTGTAGTGTAAATAAATGCATAATTTACAGGATTTTGGTCCCAATAATTTAGATAAAATAAATTCACTGTACGTGCATGCGTAATATGTATAATGCGAAGTTTTTCTAAGCAACATTATATAAACGTGTGTGGTTTCATTAAATCCTAAACTATGCTTATATTTATATTAAATGAGCAAGACCTACGGTACATACATATAAAGAGAGAAAAAAAAGCACAATGTGCCCTCTATTAACTAAGTATAAAATTAAATTTTTATTAGTATTAACTAACATCTAAAAAAATAATCTCTAAAGTTTAATGCGCAAAAACGATATTAAAGCGGCAAGTAATATTATCCATAATAATAAATGTTTCCCAATTGTTAATAAAAATATGAAATTTCAAGGTCTGTCTAAAAAAAAACAATTGCAATTTTAAAATTACTAATTTTATTACATGTGTAAGTTTGTCGCACATATCTATAACAAGTATTAACATGTGATTGTAGGTGATATTGTTTGCAATTCACTGAAAGACCTCAATATTTAGAAATAATTCAATTCTTTATTAAGTTTCTTATATTATTAATACTCATATTTTTTTTTTTATCTGTATGGGATTAAAAAATATTTTATAATTTTTTTTTTGTCTGATAGTTAAATCAATTTAACTACTGAATTACGAATTTTCATTAATTTGAATACTACTGATCCTGATCTTTGTTTTTTAATAATCCTCAATACAATGAATTGAAACACGCTGAGATATTATTTTTTTATATATGTATGTGTGAAAATTAAGACAATTTAAATATGTAGGATAGATCTAGAGTCACGTATTAGTTATATTTAAGACATTTGAAAACTATAAAAATTAAACAAAGTTTTAAGGATTACTAATGTTTTTCTGAATGTTTATAATGATGGCATTTTATTTTTATATTGGATTATTTCCATCGTTTAATATTAAGTATTTAATGTCTTAAGAAAAATTTAACTTTATTTAAATATTCCAATTACATTCAACTATTAGTAACAACATACAGATTAATATATGCACAACGTTTCAAGAAGTATTATTCTCTTCTCTTCTCCAGGTGAAATCAGCATTTTTTACCAGTTAGCTAATAATTACAAAATCTAACCATAATATCAATATTTTGCTCCACCCCTTGGCTATTTTGGGGCACATCATCATCATCAACCATTATCAATCCACTGCAGGATGAAGGTATCTCCAAGTTCAATCCACCTTCTCCCATCTTTAGCTTCTCTTCTCCACATCATCCCTGCTCACTTTCTTATTTCATTCATCCATCTCACATGTGGTCTCTTTCTGGGTCTTTTACAATCTCTTGGAATCCAGTTTAAGATTTTAATTGTCCATCTATTATCATTTCTTCTAGCAATATGTCCAGCCCAATTCCACTTCAGTCTTTTAATTTTTCCAATGAGGTCAATAACACCTGCTTGTTCTCTTATATATTGCTTCTTCTTGTTACTCCCAACATGAATCTCTCCATATTTGTTTGAGTGGTCTGACATCTCTGTATTGCTCTTCTATTAAGTGTCCAAGTCTGAGATCCATAAGTAAAAACTGGTAAAACACATTTATTAAAAACCTTCCTTTTCAAACACATAGGCATATTTCATTTTAGTATCAAGTTATTTCTACCAAAAGCACTCCAACCAAGTCTAATTCTATTATTAATTTCATCCATTATGTTCCCATCTGTATTAATAATCTGACCAAGATATTTTGTAACTGCTAATTTCTTCTAACTCATCATAATCAATCTTTATTTTCATATTTTGAGAAAATCCATTAAACATTACTTTAGTCTTTTTAACATTTATCTTTAGTCCTACTTTCATCTGATAACTCCTGCAACATTTCCTGCAGCTCTAATGCATTATTTGCAAGAACAACTACATCATCTGCAAAATCTAAATGACTTAAATAATCTCCATTTACTTTCATTTTTTAGCTTCCCGTTTTAATCCAGAAAATACTTCTTACAGCACTGCTGTAAAAAGTTGTTTTTTTTTGGGGGGGGAGCACATATTCTTCATTTTATGCTTATTTTATTGTAAATTCATAGCATAATCTAAATTTAAAACTTTAGTTCTGAATAAAATCCACATTTAGCAATATTTTTTTGAAAAAAAAATACATTTTTCTTTGAGGTTTATTGTTATATTGTCCTGCCTTTTTGCCTTAATAAGACAACAGTAAACTCTAACTGTCAGCTTTGGCCATTGTTCCCTAGACCTTTCTAACTGTCAAAGTCAAAAATCAAAACAAAATGTTTTACACTTTCATAATTGATTTTGAACATAAATAAATAGATTTCATGTAATTTTTTACATTCATAATTAAGGTTTTACATTAATTTATTAGAATATAAAGTTTGATTTGAAAAATTTTTAATTTTGGAAAAAAGAAGTGTGGAAAAGTGAACAATGCTTGACTACTGTAATTTTAGACAATGAATGAGACTTGACCACTGTTTGCATATCAATGACATTCAGTGAAAACTAACACAACAGTAACTTTTTTATAAATATTTATGTATTGTATGATTATTTTTATACAATATTGTTTAATAATGTAGCTAGATTAATATTACGATTTAAAATATTTAATTTTAGATGAAGAAAAGACATCAGAAATGAATATTCAACAATTGTAATTTCTAAGATACAAGGAACCAGTGGCAATTTCATGTTATAATTGATTGAAATATTATTCTTTTGTTTTTCTCCAGGCTAATTTATTTATAATTTTCTTCAGTTATTAACATTAAATTTTTCATTAAATTTAACCGATTTGAAAATAAAATAATTCAATTTTTAGAAGCTAGATTAGGATAATTCTGATTATTAATATAAAAATATTTCTGAATAGAAGCGATCTAGATATGTTCCTGATGAATGAAATTACTCAAATTTTTACTCAAACTGGCCAATAAGAAAATTTGACAGCTAAAGGGTTTTAACAATAAGGCAAACCATTTTAATTACTTTTAAGTTAATTTAGTTTATTCTAAAGTTAAAATTAATTAAGCTAATAAAGTTTTTATGGAAACAACATTACCAAGTTTAAATTCAAATCCAACTACTATATTTAATTCCCATCAAGAAAACAAATTTTCTTAACTTATTTTAAACTTCAATATGTATTTACCAATAATAAAATGCAAAAGCTAGTAGTAATATTCCCTTTAAAAAATCATTAATTCTAAATTCTATCTTCATCTTTAGTCCAGTCATAAATGAATCCTTTCATTTATTTACATTTCACTATAATCATGCTATATGATAAAATTGCAAAACATGCTTTACATAAGACTATAATATATAATTAATATCTACACATGTTTCACTATTAATTGAATATTTAAATTACAAAACCCTTAAACTTCTTTTTTTTTCATCAAATTTAAAATCTAATCACTTCTCCTTCTTATTAACTCCAAATCCAGTATCACTTTAATTTATAATATAACTAACAAAATATTAACACGTTGTAACATTTATTTGTTTAATAAGTAAATGTAAAACAAGTAAATACCATAAACTTACTCATCAATAGATTAACTAACTTATATATATATATATATATATTTATTTCCCATCAAACATTCAGAAACAATAAAAATGTTGTTCTATCCTACTATTCAACGTTATTAGATTATTTAACTTTTAAATTTATTAAAGGAAAACACAGAAATATATATTTTACTATTTTCATTTAAAAGATAAATTGAATGATTTAAATAATAAAGATGATGAGTTAAAAACTGAGCTTGATTATAAATTTGATAAGTTTAATGATAAATGTAATACTTCAAATGCTAGATTTGAAGAAGTTAAATATGATTTAGATATCAAATTAAAGATGTCAGATATGAAATGGGATGTCAGATTCAAAGAATTAAAAGCTGAATCTAGGAATCTGGAAGATAACTTAGATAAATCTCAAGAGAGATTTTTTTTTTTTTTTTTAGGTGTCATAGCATCGGCCGGGACGCGAACCCGCAACCCGGGCAACTGCCTGCAAGTGCAAAGCCGTCACGCTGACCTCTCGACCACCAATGCAAGACATCTCAAGAGAGATTTGAGAATGAGTTTAAAGAATAGAATAATAAAATCAAAGTGTCACGAAATGAGTTAAAAGTTAAAATTAAATAATCTCAAACTAACAGCTATGAGTTGAAGGATGAGTTTATGGATTCTAAAACAGATTCAGATGTCAAATTTATTATATTAGATATTAAAGAAGATGAAGTAAAGGTTGAATCTAAAGTTGAACTTGGGAGAATTTATAGAAACTAGTAAAGGCAATAGCATGTATGCAGAAGATAATCTTTTGAATAATAAGTAGACTATTATGAATTTTTTCGAATTATAAATGATAAAAAGTATATAGAGAACATTATTACCATATAGTACTAAATTGTCCAAACATTTAATATTATATGGTATACATTTGGCAATGCAATAAGAAAGAGTAGTTATTATACTTCTTGAAGAAAATTCTTATTAGTAGAGTTAGTAAAGTTTATGAATTTTTAACTCAACCTCAGAGATAGTTTTGAATTATTTATTAAGGATGATTACTGGCAGATATTTACGAGTTGTAAAAAGGAAGTAGTTTCATATGATATCTATTCAAGAAGAGAAAATTATTTTAGAGTTAATGAAGTGAATGAAGATTATAATAAAATGAGTTTGTGTTTATGGTATTAAAATTCATTACTGATAAAAGAGAGTATTACTCTAAAAAAACGCGATTGATGGAAAATATTTGAATGTAAATTAAATATAGTGAAAAAGTTTGGTTCATTTCATTCTATGAATAATGACAATAAAGCTAATGATGCTCGTTTAGTTTATAGTTGTGATAATTTAAAAAGTAGATAATTTTTTAAGATATGTACATCTTTGATCTTATTGATTTTGACACTACTAAATGTTGATATAGATGTAGTTATCAATATACGAAGAATACTGCAAAACAGAAATAATTACGATTTTAGTATTAATGACAAAGATTATATAGATAATGTTGTATGCTTTAAAGACGTAATATTTCTATGTAACAAAAAAATTGAAGATTTTATATGGATTATAAAGGGTTAATATAATATTACAGAAGTAGAAGAGAGTAATTTAAATAAATATCATTTCCGTGTAATCTTTGTTTTAAATAATAGATAGTTTGTTTATAAATGAGTTTAGTTAAGTTATTTAATTTATATTTATTACTCAGTAAATAAATAAGTTCCTAGATTATCTTTTTTTCTGTAGTGGATTAATTTAGTAGATGCACCAATTTACGTTAGTTTTTTTAAGTGATAATATTATGCTGGTCAAGATTCCAGGTTATTGATCCTCAAAGATACAAGTTTAAAAGGTTCTTTAATTTGTATGAGGAATTGTTCGGAATAAAAAAAAAAGTGGAAGAGAATGATTTTTTGTTAGAAATTCCTGAATGTGATAACGATACCTTCAATGCCCGAGTTTCAAACCAATAATATTTCCTGAATAAATAGTAATGTATTTTATACAAACTGAATTATAAGGTGTAAAGAGATATGAACGATAATACTTATAATGATGATTAGTCTTTAAGTTGTCTATATTTGATAAAAGATGGAGAAGAATACCAACAGTAAAAGTTTAGTCAAAATAATTTACTAAATGCTAATTCTTGTAAGATTGTAAAAAAAAGGAACATTTCTAAGAAACAACGTTTGTTTATTTATTTTAGAACAAAGGTGTACTATAAGTTTAGAAAATGATATAAATTTAGAGGCAATAAATAATATGGAGTACTTTATCTTTAAAAGCCTAGACATAAAGTTTAAAAACAACTTTAATAATTTACATCTAGCAATATGTGAATATTTACTTATTATATAGTTGTTTATAGTAATGAATTTGAGATTGATATAATAAGTCAATAGTTTATATATATTTTAAAGAATTATTAAGTTATAAATTATCTGAAAGATAATGAAGTGTGCTTAATGAAGTTATCACTTGATAAAATTAATAAGACGGATAAATGTGCAGCCTAATTTACAGTGGCTTCTCTTAAATGTTTTAATAAAGGAAATTGTTCTTAAATATTTAATAAGTTTAAAAAAATAAAGTAATAAATGGAATTTGTGCAAGAAAAAAGTAGTCTTGCAACTCAATGGGTTAACTTTTTTGAATCTGCTTTTAACTCTTCAAATTTATCAAGAATAATAAATATTTGAAATACAGGCACTCTTTACATATCTGGAGCCTAATTGTAAATATAGGGAATTTGAACTCAGACTTTCAAGCACCTTCAACTATGCATACTATCTCAAATCACTGATACACATGACCACATACATGTAGAAAAGATAAATAATTACCAATATTCGTATTTCGTGCTAAACAGCACTCATCAGTTGGTCCAGATTATCATCTCCCACACACATATATATAATCAGGGTTCACTTTATATTAAGGTAGCAAATCTTCATATTTTAATGAGCAGGCTTCAATCCACTTCAACCTCCAACTCTTTAGCCATCCATACCATTGAAAATCTGATGATGGAAAGCCCAAATCCAATTCTGATGCCAATATTATTCCATGCCCATGTTGATCTCAAGTCATTCTGACCCCTCATGTATAGGACCTTATCTATTTAAATACATAGAAGAACGATGGACAGGATACAGGTTTACTGTGTAAATATTTGAAGTACAGTCACTCTTCACTTACCTGGAACCTAATTGTAAATATAGGGAATTTGATTATTTATCTTATTTACATGTATGCAGTCATGTGTATCAGTGATTTGAGATAGTATGGATAGTTGAAGGATGCTTGAAAATCTGAGTTCAAATCCCTATATTTATAATTAGGCTCCAGTTTGTGAAGAGTGCCTATATTTCAAATATTTACACATTAAGCCTGCATCCTGCCCATCCCTCTTCTATGTATTTAAATGGTAAGGTCCTATACATGAGGGATCAGAATGACTTGAGGTCAACATGGGTAAGGCAATAATATTGGCATCAGCATGGGATTAGAGTTTTCCATCATCAGATTTTTAATGGTATGGATGATTAAAGAGTTGGAGGTTGGAGTGGATTGAAACCTGTCCATTAAAGTATGAAGATTTGCTATCTTAATATAAACTGAGCACTGATTATATATATGTGTGGGAGATGATAATCAGGACCAACTAATGAGTGCTGGTTTAGCATAAAATATGTATATTGGTGATTTTTTTTTTTTTACATGTATGTATGTAGTCATGTGTATCAGTGGTTTGAGATAGTATGGATAGTTGAAGAGTCTGAGTTCAAATCCCCTATATTTAAGAATATAATTAAAATATCTGGACTGCCACATCCAGGCTCTCCCAACAACTTAACATTAATAGCATTCATTACAAGTATGATAATCAACAATTAAGAATATATCAATGGAAAACACAGTAATTTAAATAAATAAATATTTTATCAAATAATATTTTTTTTTTACCAACATCTACTTGACAATTACAACCAACATAGAATCTATAAAATAAAATATCATCCCAAAATACATAAACAATAAGATTATTTAAAACACCACTATAACTCAGTAAATTGTTTCACTTTCTTTGTTTTATTTTATAACATATCTATAAGATTCAATAATAAAATATTTTATATATATCAAAGTTCTAAATTACATCATCAAAGTATTTAATATGCTATAATAAGATGATTTATTATCCATATTAAATCAAAATAAATATTAAAATTATATCTGGAATTGGGCTTCATGTTCAGGATTATCTTAAAATTTTTATACCTACATCTTGCAACATATTCCAGTATAAAATCCATATCAGTTATCTCAGGAAAATACATTTATTTGAACCTATATGCTTGGGTACCAAATGTAATGGTAACTCCTCAGTCTGTAAAAATTGCATGCAAATAGAAATCGATACTTCTTAAGCTAATCTATCATATTATATGTTAAATATAATGATAACAAGTAAATGAAGCATGTAGACTGCTTATCCAATTAAACAGTACATGAACACAAAATAAAGACACTCATATCTTATATTACTGTGAATGTGGTATATTAAGATAGATTTGCTAAATTATTAAAATATAGCTTAAATGACAAAAAGAATTTTATTGAACCTTAATCACAAATACATAATAAATATTTAAATTTTACTACATTATTAAAATTATTTAGTCCACAAATACATCAATAATTTATCACGTTATTCGATTCATCAGGAATTCACTTACAGAAATCATTACTAGTAATAATATATTAAGATGTGAATGAATGATAAATAAATATATGATAATTTAATTATAAATGATCACAGAAACACAGTTTAATGAAATAAAAATGAACATTTATTAATGTAAACAATAATAATAACAGAAATATATATATATTGTCAAATTATATTTTATCTCAGTGCACCTTTTATCTCAGCTCAATCCTATCATATACATATGTATAAATACCAAATAGCACAAAAATATTCATTGCTAAACATTTTACTTTTTAATTGACTTTTATATTTATTATGTTTATAAAGTCATTTTATGGATTTCACTGTCATGTGCTGCAAACACTACACAATGATACCAAAACAGAATATAAAATAGCATTATATTGCTGAAATAAAATATATGATTGTTAATTAGTATGTTTAATTTATTTCTTATTTTGATCATTAAATTGTAATTTACAGAAATACCTTACATTCCAGGAATTACATTAAATATTGATTACTTATTTATTCTATAAGATATTTACATTACACATATTAAACTAGTCACATTTATCTAATACAATCAAAATATTTAAATATATTTTACCTTTATACTTTTAGTAATTCAATCATAAACCTTTGTTGTTATTACCCACAATTATTTATATATGAAAACATATTCTTGGACCTGTAATATACAGTAAAACAAATCAAACATACTTTTTTAAATAAAATAATAATAATTAGTAATAAATATTATTTATGGTTTAATTCAACATCTTTTGTAATGAAATTTATTTCATATTAATCAAAACCATGAGCATTTAAACATAAAGGATTTATATAAAAATAAATAAATTATCTGGTAAACTTTTTTTTTTATTCACAAGGAATGCCAAATAAATTGTGACCCCCTATCAGAAACATACTATTTATTATTTACAAAAAAAAAAAATATAATTTACATATATGCCTTTAAAAATATATATATATAATTTAAAGTGCAAAATCATCCAAATGTTCCAATGAAAAATTTCCATAACTTTTTCTTGAATGCTTTGACATTATATGTAAGCTATCATATTCCAAGTTTTCTAATAAAATTATATATTTTATGACAATTTAATTTTAAAAAATGATTCCATATTCTGAAATTTTACAATATTTAATCCAGATTTTATTTACATAGGAGTAATGATAGTTGTTAACTTCTTCAAAAAATATTTTATGTTTATCATCATCATCATCATCAACCATTATCAATCCACTGCAGGATGAAGGTCTTTCCAAGTTCAATCCATCTTCTCTTCTCCATATCATCCCTGCACACTTTCTTATTTCATCCATCCATATCGCATGTGGTCTCCTTCTGGGTCTTTTACAATCTCTTGGAATCCAGTTTAAAATTTCAATTGTCCATTTATTATCATCTCTTCTAGCAATATGTTTAGCCCAATTCCACTTCAATCTTTTAATTTTTTCAATGAGGTCAGTAATACCTGTTTGCTCTCTTACCCATACATTGCATTTTCGATCTCTTTGTGTTACTCCCAACATGCATCTCTCCATACTTATTTGAGTGGTCTGAAGTCTCTGTATTGCTCTTCTACTAAGTGTCCAAGACTCAGATCCATAAGTAGGAACTGGTAAAATATATTTGTTAAAAACTTTCCTTTTCAAACACATAGGCATATTTCCTTTTAGTATCAAGTTATTTCTATCAAAAACACTCCAGACAAGTTTAATTCTATGAGTACTTTCATTCATTATGTTTCCATCAGTATTAATAATCTGACCAAGGTATTTTTGACTGTTAACTTCTAATTCATAATAATAAATCTTTATTTTCATATTTGAGTAAATCGATTAAACATTACTTTAGTCTTTTTAACATGTATCTTTAGTCTTACTTCCCTACTTTCATCTGATAATTCCTGAAACATTTCCTGCAGTGCTGAAGCATTATTTACAAAAACAACTACATCATCTGTAAAATCTAAATGAGTTAAATAATCTCCATTTACTTTCATTCCTTTAGATTCCCATTTTAATCCACAAAATACTTTTTGCAGCACTGCTGTAAAAAGTTTTGGAGATATGGAGTCCCCTTGTCTTACACTCTTCTCAATGTTGACTTTCCCAGTATCATTATGTAATCTAATTGTTGCTGTTGCATTTTTATAAATATTCTTTAAAATATGACAATATCCTGGATCTATACCTTGATAATCCAATGCTTTAATCACTGAAGAAATGTTTATAAAATCAAATGTCTTTTCATAATCTACAAATCCAAAACATAATGGCAACTCATATTCATTTGTTCTTTCTATAACTTCTCTCAATACCTTGGTATGATTCATTGTACTAAAACCACTTTTAAATTCAGCTTGTTCTCTTGGTTGGTGGAAATCCATTGTTTGCTCTAGACGAGTTGTAATTATCTTGGTAAAAATTTTGTATAAAACTGATAAAAGGCTGATAGGTCTGTAATTTGCAATATCTTCTTTATCACCTTTTTAAAATATTAATATTATTACTGCATTCTTCCAATCATATGGTACATCTTTATCATTTAGACATTTGGTATATAACTTTGCTAAAAAAATTTTTATTTCTTCACCTGCTTCTTTTAATATATCAATTATAATTCCATCATTACCTGGAGCTTTTCCTTTCTTCATACATCTAATTGCATGTCTTACTTTTTAATTTAAAATTCTGGGCAATTCAGAAGATGTAATAGATATAGGAGGTACTCGTTCTTTAATACTATATGATTCTTGATAAACGTCTTCTACCCATTTCATGATGACATCTCTCTTTTTAGTAATAATTCCACCTTTTTTTCTATTGCAGATATAAATTTCCTACCAATACCAAAATGTTGTTTTACATTCTTGAGACTTTTATTTTCTTCTACAGCTTTCCTTGCTAGTTTGCAGTTATACTTTCTTATATCATTTTCAACTCTTTTCCACACCATTTTACAAAATTCAAGATATTCAATCCTTTTTAATGCATCATTTTTGTATATCTTCATATTTCTTTTTTTTTCCATAAATTCTCTAGTCTCAGTAGAAATTTTATTGGTTAATTGCTGTTTTGTTCTACTAGCAATCTTTGTTGCAGTTTTTAAAAGTGTATCAGTTATTTTCATATTAATTTCATTCAAATCTGAATCATGTTCAAAATCTACTAATACTTGAAATCGATTCATAAGTTCTAATTTAAATTCAATAGAATGTTGCTGAAGATTAGGAATATCATCTGTAAATATTGGTTTTTTAAAATAATTTTTGTCTCTCTAGTTTTGCATTAACACATATATTACATCTTACTAATCAATGATCACTTCCTGTGTTAAATTTATTAAGAACATTACAATCTTGAAATATGTATTTTCTGTTAGTCAAAATATAATCCAATTCTGCCACACCTTAGATGTTTCTATGTCCATTTCTTTTTAACATTTTTTTTCAAAAAAAAAGAATTCATAATATAAAGTTTATCTTTTTCTGCAAACTCCACAAGTCTATGTCCTTTCTCATTTCTATTACCATAACCAAAATTACCTACAGCACTTTCATCTTTCATTTGTTTACCAATTCTAGCATTAAAGTCTCCCATAACAATTTTAAAATGTTGTTTACTCTGATCAAAAGCCCTTTGTACATCCATATAAAAATCTTTTACTTCTTCATCACTATGAGAACTTGTTGGAGCATAAATCTGAATTATCTGCATTTGGCATCTGCTATTAAGTTGTATAACTAATCTTGCTACTCTGTCCGATACCCCATCAATCTCCACACTGTTGTTCTTCCACTTTTTATTTATAATGAATCCTACTCCACTTGTATTTCCAATATTTTGCCTTTATAATAGAGTACATGTCCACTTTTTAAATCAATTGTTTCTTCACCTTTTCTTCTAACTTCACAAAGTCCAATAATGTCCCATTTAATACAAAACAGTTCTTTTTCTAATTGTTGCAATCTTCTTTCACTTGAAAGTGATCTGCAGTTGCAAGTTCCTAAATAAAACGTCATCATCAAATGGCAGCCCAATTCAGGCAATCAGGGGATTCTTAGCACCCTCCACCTTCAGCCACCAACCACTGCCTTGGTTGCTGACTTTACAGCCTCCTGGGAATAAGGACCATGATTTATTTTTGTTCATCATAATTGTATATATGTATTGGAAAAATATTTATCATTTACACAAACATTCATTCTGCCTTATCGGGCAACTTAACTTTGACATAGCATTATTAATCACAATGAGATAATATTATTCTATGTTGTCATATCTAGATTCTTAAAAGTTTGTAAAGTCTTTTGAGCATAATTTTATTCATTAGATTCATCATGACTTTCTAATAAAATTATTTTATACATCCATTAACTTTTTTCTTTTTTAGCTATTGAGACAAAATAAGAAAACATCTCATCTAATATCAGAGGCTTGCATATTTTTTCCATAATGAGATCACACTTATGATATTTCTGTAGATATTGCTTCTATGGTATTTTATCCTATAATATCTAATTTTATTTGTTTCTATGGATTTTTTTTCATTAAAGTCAAATCTATCTTTTTATCCACTATATATATATATATATATATATATATATATATATATATATATATATATATATATATATATATATATATATATATATATATATATATATATATATATGGCTGCAGAAAGGAGTTTGCTATTAACTGAAAAGAGACCCTTTGATTCCTCTTGGAGGTCTTAAAGGAACCGAGCAGGGCAAATTCCTAATGTCCACTCCATACGTTCTTGTTGTTGCAGCTGTTATTACTATGTGATTATTCATATAGTATATGAACATGGATGGGCTGCTCACCAACACACATTAGCCAGCATGGTGAGTTTATTGGCTTTTTACCTCTGAGTTTAAAATCAAGAAACACCATGGTCTTTCTTCTCAGTGCCTGATAAGGCAGAAAGAATGTTTGTGTAAATGATAAATATTTTTCCCATACATATATACAATTATGACAGACAAAAATAAAGCATGGCCCTTATTCCCAGGAGGCTGTAAAGTCACCAACCAAGGCAGCGGTTGGTGGCCGAAGGCAGAGGGTGCTAAGAATCCCCTGATTGCAGACCCAGGCTGCCATTTGATGATGACTTTTTATTTAGGTACTTCCAACTGCAGTTCACTTTCAAATGAAGGAAGATTGCAAGAATTAGAAGAAGAACTGTCTTATATTAAATGGGACATTATTGGACTTTGTGAAGTTAGAAGAAAAGGAGAAGAAACAATTGATTTAAAAAGTGGACATATACTCTATTATAAAGGCACGTATATTGGAAATACAAGTGGAGTAGGATTCATTATAAATAAAAAGTGGAAGAACAATATTGTGGAGATTGATGGTGTATCGGACAGAGTGGCAAGATTAGTTATACAACTTAATAGCAGATACCAAATGCAGATAATTCAGGTTTATGCCCCAACAAGTTCTCATAGTGATGAAGTAGTAGAAGATTTTTATATGGATGTACAAAAGGCTTTTGATCAGAGTAAACAACATTTTAAAATTGTTATGGGATACTTTAATGCTAGAATTGGTAGACAAATGAAAGATGAAATTGCTGTAGGTAATTTTGGTTATGGTAATAGAAATGAGAGAGGACATAGACTTGTGGAGTTTGCAGAAAAATAAAAACTTTATATTATGAATTCATTTTTTGAGAAAAATGTTAAAATGAAATGGACATGGAAGCATCCAAATGAAGGTACAGCAGAATTGGATTATATTTTGACTAACAGAAAATACATATTTCAAGATTGTAATGTTCTTAATAAATTTAACACAGGAAGTGATCATCGATTAGTAAGGTGTAAGTTACGTGTTAATGTAAAACTAGAGAGACAAAAATTATTAAGAAAAACAATATTTACAGTTGATATTCCTAATCTTCAGAAACATTCTAATGAATTTAAATTAGAACTTACAAATAGGTTTCAAGTGTTAGGAGATTTTGAACATGATTCAGATTTGAATGAAATTAATATGAAAATAACTGATACACTTTTAAAAACTGCAACAAACATAACTGGTAGAAAAAAGCAGCAATTGACTAATAAAATTTCTACTGAGACTAGAGAATTTATGAAGAAAAGAAAGAATATGAAGATATACAAAAATGATGTATTAAAAAGAATTGAATATCTCGAATTTTGTAAATGGTAGAAAATGATATAAGAAAGTATAACTGTGAAATAGCAAGAAAAGCTGTAGAAGAAAATAAAAGTCTCAAAAATGTTAAACAACATTTTGGTATTGGTAGGAAATTTATATCCGCAATAAGAAAACAAGATGGAATTATTACTAAAAAGAGAGATGACATCATGAAATTGGTAGAAGATTTTTATCAATAATTATATAGTAATAAAGAACAAGTATCTCCTATATCTATTACATCTTCCGAATTGCTCAGAATTTTAAATGAAAAAGTGAGACATGCAATTAAGTGTATGAAGAAAGGAAAGGCTCCAGGAAATGATGGAATTATAATTGATATATTAAAAGAAGCAGGTGAAGAAATAGAAACAATTTTAGCAAAGTTATATACCAAATGTCTAAATGATAAAGATGTACTGGAAGATTGGAAGAATGCAGTAATAATATAAATATTTAAAAAAGGTGATAAAGAAGATATTAGAAATTACAGACCTATCAGCCTTTTATCAGTTTTATATAAAATTTTTATCAAGATAATTACAACTCGTCTACAGAGAACTTTGGATTTCCATCAACCAAGAGAACAACCTGGATTTAAAAGTGGTTTTAGTACAATAGATCACATCCAGGTATTGAGAGAAGTCATAGAAAGGGCAAATGAATATGAGTTGTCATTATGTTTTGGATTTGTAGATTATGAAAAGGCATTAGATTCTATACACATTTCTACAGTGATTAAAGCATTGGATCATCAAGGTATAGATCCAGGATATTGTCATATTTAAAGAATATTTATAAAAATGCAACAGCAACAATTAGTTTACATAATGATACTGGAAAAATCAACATTGAGAAAGGTGTAAGACAAGGTGACTCCATATCTCCAAAACTCTTTACAGCAGTGCTGCAAGAAGTATTTTGTGGATTAAAATGGGAAACTAAAGAAGTAAAAGTAAATGGAGAGTATTTAAGTAATTTAGATTTCACAGATGATGTAGTTGTTTTTGCAAATAATGCTTCAGAGCTGCAGGAAATGTTGCAGGAGTTAGCAGATGAAAGTAGAAAAGTAGGGCTAAAGATAAATGTTAAAAAAACTAAAGTAATGTTTATCGATTTGCTCAAAATATGAAAATAAAGATTGATTATGAAGAATTAGAAGAAGTTAACAGTTACAAATACCTTGGTCAGATTATTAATACAGATGGAAACATAATGGAGGAAATTAATCATAGAATTAAACTTGGTTGGAGTGCTTTTGGTAAAAATAACTTGATACTAAAATGAAATATGCCTATGTTTTTGAAAAGGAATGTTTTTAATAAATGTGTTTTACCAGTTTTTACTTAATGGATCTCAGACTTGGACACTTAATAGAAGAGCAATACAGAGACTTCAGACGTCTCAAAGGAGTATGGAGAGATGTATGTTGGGAGTAACAAGAAGAGATCGAAAATGCAATGTATGGGTAAGACAACAAACAGGTGTTACTGACCTTATTGAAAAAATTAAAAGATTGAAATGGAGTTGGGCTGGACATATTGCTAGAAGAGATGATAATAGATGGACAATTGAAATTTTAAACTGGATTCCAAGAGATTGTAAAAGACCCAGAAAGAGACCACATGTGAGATGGATGGATGAAATAAGAAAATCTGCAGGGGTGTTGTGGAGAAGAGAAGCTAAAGATCAGAGAAGATGGATTAAACTTGCAGAGACCTTCATCCTGCAGTGGATTGATAATGGTTGATGATATATATATATAGGCATTTTACATTATGGTTTGTTATATTCAATTTTATTTACTAGCACAGAGATATTATGTACTTAAACAGAAGAAATTTACACTCTAAGCACAGGCACTGTAGTGTTGTTATAATAGCTCAACAAGACACCATTGAGTCATTATAACAACATTACCGTGTATATGTTTAGAATATAAATCCTTTCTGTTTAAATTAAATTATGATTTGTGTTAAAATCAGCACTTAATAATAAGATAAACCATTGTAATTACTTTTAAATTAATTTAATTAATTCTAAAGTTAATTATTAAGCTAATAAAATTTTATGTAAACAATATCATTAAGTTTAAATTCAAATTCAACTACTGCAACATATATGTAAATTTTACCCTGTGATTAATATCATGAATGCACTAGATTAAAACCCCAACATTGAATTATTAAGTTACTGAAATACTCTCAATCAAAAGAAATGAAAATAATATAAAGCAATTGGAAATATATGTTTAAAAAAATAATATGATCAATTTAAGATCTTTAAGCTTTCTTTCTAAAGTGCTTCAGATTTGTCTATGTAAATGAATTTAAGTAAAAGAGATGAGATGGTCAATTCTTTTCTTTTGAAAAAAACTATCTTGTGCTTTGGATTGAGAGTATTTCATTTACTTAATAAACCAGTATTATGATTTTAATCTAATGTAATATATATATATAACAAAAACAAGTTATAAATCACGTAACTTGCTATCACTTGCATTTATGATCAATAGATGGAGCTTTACCAAAACTCCGAACAAGCATATTTTTGTTTACATAAATGTCAAAAGAGTCAGAATTCACTATCTCTTTCATTAGATCCACCTTCAGATCAGCTGATTTCAAGATAATTTGCTATCATCAGTGAAAGGTAGGGGCCAGAAACTAGATCTAAACACTAACTCCAAGCGTTTATGCAACAAGTTCCTATCAGTTTGCAAACATGAATTTTTTAGACACGTAATGTCTTCAAACCCAGCCTAACAAGCCAGATAGCTACATGGGTCTGATATCAGTTCAGTTTCACCACATAGTCAAAGCCTATGAACTGATATCAGACCCATGTAGCTATCTGGCTTATTAGGCTGGGTTTGAAGACATTACGTGTCTAAAAAATTAATGCTTGCAAACTGATAGGAACTTGTTGCATAAACGCTTGGAATTAGTGTTTAGATCTAGTTTCTGGCCCCTACCCTTCACTGATGATATCAAATTAGCTTGAAATCAGCTGATCTGAAGGTGGAGCTAACGAAAGAGATAGTAAATTCTGACTCTTTTGATGTTTATGTAAACAAAAATACGCTTTCGGAGGTTTTGGTAAAGCTCCATCTATTGATCATATATATATACATTGCGTATACTGAATGTTTTTTATATATGTAAGTAGAGGGATTTTAACTTAGAATTTTTAAGTCTATATTTGTCCTACACTCCATCTTAAGCAATCTTATTGTAGTGCTGAAAACATAATACTGAAAAGATAGTCAGCTAGCATTACATAAATAATATAGTAAGTCTGTAATGGATTATTTAAAATTTATTTTAAAATTAATAAGAATAATTGGTTAAAAGAGAAATGAAATGATTTTTTTTGAATGTGCATGTATGCATAAGTGAGGTATATAAAAATAGATTATTTGGATTAAATAAATAAATAAAGATATAAATAAAACATAAAATGTATTAAATAATTATTAATAAAGAAATTTAATCCAGGTAATGGTAAAATCGTTGGCATTCTATTATGTAATTTTAATTAAAAAAAATAAAAAAATGTTATGGTAAAAAAAGTTATTGGAAGGAAAAATGAAGTGAAAGGGAAAGGCATATTTTTTTTATCATTATATTAAATAGAAAAAAAAGGTAATTTGTTTAGCAGAGATTAGTGAAAGAGCTAAACAATTAAAAAAGACTGTTCACAGAAGAACAATATTACATTCAGCAGAAACATCTTGCTTTGTGAACTATAATTGTGGTTGAGAATATACATTGATGTCTGGAAAGAAATGATTTATTAAATATAAATCATCATTATCAGAAATATGGTTTACTACTTAGTTACATCTTGAACTTCATTTATAAAATGTAGTAACAAGAACATCATCTGTGCATGTTGTGCTTCCATTAATATTTCTTAATCGACTATTTAAAGACAGAATAATGAAAACAAGAAATACTTGTCAGTTAAATAATAATACAAATTAAAAATAAACAAATACCACTGGATGTTTTGATACTACAGGATTAGCAAGAAAAGTATAAATATCTTGAATTTAAAAGTTAGTTAAAGATATAAATATACCATGGTAAGATGTTTATTTAAACTTTAAAAAAAAGAAAATCATTTATTGTAATTTATATTATGTCTTTTATACTAACCATTAAGATATTTTATTTAGTTTTGTATGCTTTATTTATTGTGATGTATACATATATTTGTGTGTTAGTTAATCATCTCTTATAAATAAATTATTTTTTAAAATTCAAGTTGTCAGTATCATATTATATTATATTTTTATTTTCATTTCTATATAAAAAAAATTAAATTTAGAGAAAATGCTTAACCACTGAGAAAATACCAAATATTGGGAATTGGGAATATAAGTATAGTTGGGATTAACCCATTCAGTACTTTTTTTTCATATAAAAATGGAGCTCAGTTAAAAGTTGTAAATGGTTGCTTCTTTCACTATTTCAATTAAAATAAATTACTTCTGAGTAGTTAAAGCTGTTGATTTTGAGATGATTGGAAAATAATTCATTTTTAGATTCAATCATTACCATCATTATCTACTTTCTTGATAATTTGATGAAAGGCATCAATTAGTTATATTTGGAGATAGGTCCTCCAGGTTACAATATATATATATATATATATAGTACATAGGTGAAACTTCATCTGGCTCCAACAAGTGCCAGAGTTTATCTTAGTTTAACTATTTATTTGTAATTATCTGATTTTTTGAAAAAAATAATGATGAAAATAAAAGAAATTAGTTAGTTAATGAACAAGATATCATAATAATGTATAATATTGTAATATTTAGTAAATTTTAAATGATTATGTGCATAAAGTCAATAGCATGTTGGTAATTAGTTTTGTAAGAAATATAGGTAACAGTTTTCTTAAAGTAAATATTTGGGTTAGTTTTTAAATTAATAAATAAGGTTAAATGTATTATAAAATAACTTATGGCTTTTGTTTATTTCTAGTTTATAACTTATAATTAAGTTAATATTATAAATAAAATAAATAGTATCAAATTAATCTAAATTAGCCTTAACTTGTTAAGTTATTTTAAATCTAATATTCCTTAGTATTTTTACTTGTAGTTATTTAAAAAAAGTTGTAATTAATTAGTTGAGGTTAGGTTTAAGGTGTGTGTGCATGCATGGAGATGTATAGAGTAAATGATTAAATAAAAATTTAATTATAATATTAATTAAAAACAACAAAAAAGCAAATGAATGAATAAAATTGTTATAATTAAATATTTAAAAGTTTTGTTAAATAAAACTAGTTTTAATTTTCTATTAGTGTTTCTATTTTATTTTATGTAATATAATTTTTTTTAATGTTACATAAAAAACTAATAATTAACTTTTAATATGGTCATTAACCCACGTGATTTTCAAAGAAATAGATCAAAATTACATCAGTGATCAGTTTTCAGTGGATTTAAAAAAGGTTACAGTTAAATATAAAATAAATTATATTGATTGGTTGGATTAAAAGAAAATGACTTGAAAATTTGGGGAGGGTAGAAATTATCAGGATATAAATAGATTTTATTGTGTTGTTGTGTGTTCTTGAATTCTGAAGTATCCTGAAACTTTTCTTTTTCTCAAAAAGCAAGTTGTAAATTAAAAAAAAAAAATTTTTTTTGAAAAAAACAAAACAAAAAAAAAGTATGTTAAAATTATATCTAACTGTTCTAAAATTGTAATGGGCAACTGCTAAAATCAAGGTAACATTTCTTGATATTGACTTTCAATTAACTGTTAAAGCTATAGTAAAAAATGTTTAAAGGAAATTTTATATCTTCTATCTTATCTCCTTATTGCATAACTTATATCTACTGAAAAATAAAATTATAATATCAACAGATAATATATCTGTGGCTAAATATCTTTATTGCACTGAACTTTTATAGTTGGAAACTACTTAATTATTATTTAAGTAGCCTAGAACTTAAACGAGGAAAATTGAAAGACATTTGTAGTTAACTTTATTATAGTTACAATGCATCAATCTCCTTATTTTGAATTCATTTAAAGCTGATTTTAAGTACCAAGATTCTATTAATGATGCCTGATATTAACTCCAAGATACTCCTGTTATAATAATTGCTTGTTTTTAAAATAGTTTTATAAAAGAGAAAAATATTCTACACTAAATTAAGGAAGAATGAATTTTATCTGTCAAACATATAGTATAATAATAGTATTAATATTGCCTAATGTTCAATTAAAAATGTATTATTCATTATAATAAATTAATTATCTACTTCTAAAACAGTTGGACAAAATGTTATAAACTACAATTATTAAGGATAAGCTTTTTTATCTGTCAAATGTATAATGAACTGTTATATTTGCATTTATCTATATGTAAATTTGTGACAATTATTCCTAGCTCCTAAATAGATGAAATTTTCTAATTGCAAAATGTTCCTATTATTATGTTAAGAAGAGTTAAAGAGAAATTATTTGGAAACAAATTTTAAAATATTGTATGAGAAAATAATTTTTTAAAAAAAAAGCTGTTTTAAAAATGTGTTTTTTTTTTAAAAAAAAAGAAGTGGAATTAAAAATGACACTGTATTATTGTATAAGTAAACCTGGGATACCATAATGATATACTCATCTAAAGAATTTGTTTTACTTATCATTCTAGTGCCGGCCTATTCTTATTATTTCAATGTTTTATTATCTAGAATATCTTTAAAGGAAAAAATTAAAATATCTTTAAAGAACTATTAAACATGTTTTGTTTTATGAATCATTGCCATGCTTATGAAATGTTTTGATCAGAAGCTTTATGCCATCATATTAATAAATTGTCTTTAATAAATTATATACATATCTTGAACAAAAGAAAGAGAAATAAGGAGGAAGCTAAAATTATGAACTGAAGTTGCTGTATATTTTTTTTACTTCCATTTTTAATTGGTTTAAAAAAAAGAAAACAGAAATAATATCTATGATATATATATATAATTCAATTTAGCATACATATGCCAGTTAAACTCATGTTACAATTTTTGATCTTAATGGGTTTATTAGAATGAGTAGATAGATATTCTGCTATTCTCAGGTAATTTTATATTATTGTATTTGCTAAATGTTTCACAAGTTAACTTATGCTTAGTAATTTTTATCTTTGGAGATTTTAATATCTCAGTCTTAGCTTATTTATATGGGTGGTATTTCACTCATTCTTATTTTAAATCAGCCAAAGAGATTTATCAGAGGGTTTCCATTCATTTGTTTTATAAATGCTATATATCAATAATAACTGCAAATATTTTTATATGCATTGAGAATTAATATTCTCACATTTAATTTGCAATCTTTTAAATGTTCACTAGTCACTATATTTTAATATTTAATATTTGTTGTGTGCATTGTACCTTTGCCTAGAATTTTTATATGCATTTAATTTTTAAGTAATTCTTATATTAGTCTATTGACACAGTTTGCATTGTTGGTTCTAACATTGAGTATATGTGTTGTATTTTAAAATTCTTAGTGATAACTTAGTTAGTTCATGTGAAGTCTATATCTTGTTGTTAGTTTAATATTTGTTAGCCTCATAGAGCTAGGCTTTATTAATTATTATGAGTATGCTTAATGGAGTAGACAAGGTCTTCCATCCTTATTGTATTGTTTTTCCATGAGGTGATAGTGCTTGTTTCCATTGAGGGTTATTGTATACTAGATATTTGTATTCCTAGTATTGTAGTCACATTTTTGAAGTATTTAGATCCCATGATGAGAATCATACCTTCCTGGTGCATCTTTTCTGTTCCTGATGTGGCTGAGACAAGGTCCAGGCATCCTCTTTTTTCTGCCTCAAAGATAGGTATTTTTGGAAGCCACCACATTCTTATGAAGTTGTTCATCTCTGAGGAGCATATATATACTTATTTTGGCCTAGCAATCATGATGAATTAATGCTAGTTCCACCACAATAGGTGATATTGCATTTGTTTTTTTAGTTATGTGATGACAAGATATGTTTGTTTGAGGAACTTTGCTTCTTCAGGTTGTGTTAGCTATTTTTAATGCTTATAGGTATATCAATGTCTGAATTGTGTTGTTATGATAATTTTATCAACCACAAAACAAACAATAATAATTTATATTTATTTTTAAGTATGTAAATTATGCATATGGTATAAGTGGCAATTCACACATACTAATTTTAATATGTTCATCCAGAGTTTTCGCCACTGGATTTGTTAGTCTTTTAAATTTTAATTTTAAAAACATTTAGTGTAATAATTTTATGTGGACAGAATTTATTAAAAATGTGTATAAATTACCTCTGATGAATGAGTGACACATACATCTAATTTAGTTTAAAGTTAGATAGAAATTTGCTAAAACACATCACTAGCTATGATATTAGTAATGTCAGTGTAACTAATGACAATTTTTAAAATATATGCTGTATATGCTATTCCTATCTTAGCATTTGTTGAGCTTAGGGTAATAAATATAAACCTATTAGTGTGTTATTCTGATTGTTAGATGACACCACAGTATTATTAGATGCCAATAAAAATAGAATTATGCTTGTTAAACTTAGACCATTATAATTGAAGTTTAAAAATTCAGAATCTCTAATTATTAAAAGGGATTAGAATTTAATATCAAATAGCCTCTTCTTGCTCTTGTATGTATTTATTTATTTTTATTATTTTATTGATTGATCAAGATAAACAGTTTTAAGAGAGTTAAAGAGGATTACTCAATAACTTTAGTCAGATAAATTCTTATAATTTTGTAAACCCAAAATAAAAGTTTGAGAGTCAAAATATTTTTTAAAAAAAGATTTCAGCACTATCTTGGCAATGTTTATTCCAGTAATTTTGTTTGTAAATATTTTCTTTATGTTGTTATTAATAAACCATATTATTATTATTTTAAAAAGTTTTGTTTCTGTTGTTTTACTTTTATATGAAAAATATTATTGTCTTGAGTTCCAAAGTTCATAAAGATATCTTAAGGTATATAAAATATATTTTGATACTGGTTTAAATTATATAAAGCCATGCTAATCTAAGTGATTCTCAGATTGAACATAGTAACAGATAATTACATTATATCAGATACTTAATTGAATGCTCATATAAAAGTTGGTTTTTAAGTTATCATTATATTTTCTCAGACTGAAGAATGTGCAATGAGATAAAGAATATTAGTGCTTCAAAAGAATATTTACTATTATTTTAAAAGTTACACATTATCTTACATTATCTATCATCATCTGATATGTTTAAAGTATTATAATTTATCTGCATTAAAGGTCCTTTGTAAGTTGTCTGAGAGTATGGGGAAAGACATAAAAAGTACCCTTATCCTTTTCCTTGCTCTAGTGATGTCTTGGAAAATAGGCCATTATTCATTTAAATTTAGAGTAATTAATCAAATCTTTGGATTAATATTTTGTTTTGTTTATTACTCTATGATTGTTTATAAGATAGTTATTTTATGGTCGGCCAAGATATCACTCACTTGTTTATTCATCCTAGCAATTATTTAGTAGGCAACTTGAACTTTATTTTACACGAGAGTTTAGTTTTAAAACCCTGAGAGTGTTTACTGTTGTTGCCTTGTTAGTTATAATTTAGTGAGATAGTCCTTCCAAACAAAAAATCATTTATTCTTATTCAGAGTATATGATCTTATGGTAGGCTGATTCTAATAACTATTAACTAATGATTTAAATTATTTTTTATATTGTTTAGGGGTAGATTATTAATAGGCCATAATAGTTATATTTGCATTGGTATTGGATTTGGTCTCTATTTGATTATACATCTCTGGATCATCATTCTTTCTTAAATTTATTGTAACCCCATTATGCCAAGTCGTTAGGAGTCTCTAATAATACAAGCATCTTAGTTTATCATCTTCATTCCTTATAGATCAGTTCATCTCATTTTCCATTTTCATTTCCATCTTATCTTATATCTCCACCATCTTATCATCATCTCCCTCTCATCTTATCTTCATAATCATCATTTCTTATATATATATATATATAATAACTTTATAGTTAAAAATGCAAAAATTGTAAAAAAATATTGGTTTTATATTTATGGTTAAACAAATTCATCACTCACTATTATTGGTTAAATAGCAAGTAATATAATGAATATCAAGCCTAAAAGACACTCAGGTTAATGCTTAAAAAATATAATTTTTTAAAAGATTTAAAATTGTCTTCACAAGCAGATTTTATAGTCAATGCTTACATAAAAATATGTATTGTCATTATTCCTATTAGGGAATAACACTATTGAATTGTATAAACAAATAAAAATACACATACATATAAAACAAATTTTTGATAATGAAATATAGAATAGAATCCTAAATCCAGCATTACAACACAAAATATTTAAAGGGAAGCAATTACATTTCAGATTGCACTTTTAATTGAAGAAAAGAGCAAACAACTCATATATGTTATGTGCATGCATGTGTGAGACTTTATGTGTTTAGATATAAAATTAATTTAGTTTGCTTGTTTTAAAAGGATATTTATTTAATAGTTTAATTTATTAAAAAAGTCAATTTAAAGTTATTCAAAATAAATATCTGAGAGATTTCAATTTTATAATTTACTTGTTTTAAATAAATGATTGTAAAATTATTTTAAATCCAGAAACTAAGGGAAACAATTGAAAAATATGAAATTATTGTTTTTTTCTCTTCATTTTGAACATCTTACATAAACATTACCACATTAATTCAAAACCAGACAGTATCTATAGTTTGCATTTTTAGTAACCATGGCAATTTATCCACATTTTCCTGGAAAAATAAGAAACCAGCAGTGATAATTGGGAAATATGACACAATCCAGATATCCACTGATCAACAGGTATAAATATCAATGCTTGGAAAACCAGTCAGTCTTCAAAACCTAAGCAGGTTTAAACTTTAAAATAGCCATTTTGTTTGTCTTCATCATCAAAGTTAAGTAGCATAAGCACTCGACATTTTGCCTTAGCTTGGCAAGAATATCTTCTTCTCATCTGCCTAGGAAAAGAATAGATAACAATAATTAGACAAAATACTGTCACTGATTAGTATTTAAAAAAAATCTCATTAATTGCAGTCAACTGATAATGGAAAATTGGTAAATTTATTCATGGAATACTTTTTAAAGACTTCAATTAAATCACTGATCTTTTCATTTTAAAGTAATGGAAAATAATTGATATATTTATAAAATTATGATTATCAACTTTAATCAAGTTACTTGTATCTACTGAAATAAAGGTGAAACAACTTTTCTCTTCACTTCAAAAAGTTTTGTCTTAATGTTATAGATTATCTTGTCATAAATTATTGAAAAAAAAAACCTTTAAGTAATAATTTTTTAACTTAAATATATTATCATAAACTTTGTTGCTTGATGAAATGCTGAAGTTTACATAAAATCAATGGAATTAACATGTTTATAGATTATAGTCTATTTTCATTCTGAACAATTTAACAACAAAAATTCAATATCTATAGACTAATGGATTAATAAAATACTGCAAATGAAAGAAGTACTGAATACAAATCCTTTGGGTATAAAGTTATAATGTCATTACAAACTGATTAAAATATTTCATATAGCATAGTAAACTATGATTCTCCTTCAGTGTTTTAAGAAATGGATAATAAAGTATAAATGACAAGTATATTAATGTTACTAGTAAATTATAATTGCCAAATGTTTAATATTGGTAATTGATTATGAATTATAAATGCATACACTGAATATTATAAAAGTCAAATGTATCAGCAAGCTTTAAAATGAATTAATGTGTTAAATATCACATTGGATTAACAAATATGCTTAATGAAATTTATTAATCTTGATATTACATTCCAGTAAGGATTAAATTACAAAAGGAAATTTAATTGTGCTTTATATAATCTTTGATGCTTTTATTAAAAATACTTCCTTGAATTCCCAAAAACATTGGAATATTATGCACTATCAATATTTCAATGGAATAAATTTTAATCAAATGTAAAACAATGGATTACTTAGTGAACTTTATTATAATTGCTTCTTATTTAGTTAGTTATTTATTATATAAAAGTTCTCCAGATATTATTATATGAGTGTACAGGTAATGCTTTTATTAATTTTATTATTTATGATATTGGATATATAAAATTTTTCTATATTGAAATTATTATATGTTTTATGGGTTCTTAAGCTTCAATATCAAAATTATAAAGAGTTAATCAGTCTTAGTTAGATAATTAAGTATATAAGAAATATTTCATGCATCTCTCCTATATGTTAGTATTAATTTTTAAAATGTTATTGTATGCTTTCAGGTATACTAATAATGAGTTATATTTTTGTTAGTAGAATTTTACTCCTAACAATTAAGTCTTCAAATTAATCTTGAGATGTAATAATGATGCCATATGTTTTAAATATCATTTAAGAGTAAATGATAAATGATGTGTCCATAAGGATGACTATATACATTAAGACACAATGTTTTTAAATCATTAGAATAGCAAATAGTCCACAACAACTCTATTTCTACAGTTCGCTAATGTTCATTTCTCTCGATGTACATTCAGGCTGGCTGCTACAAAAATGGTTCATGATGGGCAAGGTTTACACACACCTTGGGCCCAATCCAGTTTAGCTGCACACAAACGCTTTGTAGTATAGCACTGCAACTGGCCTTAAGCTCCTCACAGCTTCTGTCTCTACAACAGTCTATTAGTATCTCCACTTGAAAACTGCTGGACACTCAACACTTTATTCAGCTGCTATCCAGATGGTTTCCTCAGGCTACGGTCTCTCCATCTCGGTGGGCTCTTTCAACTGTACTCGTGGACTACATTTTGACTGAGCACTGGACATTAACCGAAAGTCTGACATGAGATATCTCTTACTGGAATTGAACAGGAACATCTACTAGAGATGCACTCAAGTACTGCCTGATGTAGTTGTTACACAGTCATTTTATAGCTTTCTGATAACTGCAGCAATTAATCACATTGTCCAATAAGGTAAGGTCTCTTATCTAGAAATATTTGCAATCAGCAAATATTTTTTGGAATTATCGTTCGCCTTTACGTTAATGCCTTAATTAAATTCCTCAGTTATCAGTGCTTGATCTAAAAACAACCTCTCGAATAAATACTAGTTTTTCTGGAGTGCATAAACTTGTATGAATTTTTTACAAAATACAACATTAAGCAATAGTTTTACTGTTTTCTTTTAAAGGAATGAAAAACTTCTCCAGTGTTCCTACACAAAATTGACTTATTATTGATTAGTTATTGAAATAAACTAGTTAAAGACAGCATAAAACATTTAATAATGATGATTATTATCATTTTCTTCCAGTATTTAAATTGAGGTTTTGTTTCTAAATAATATGCAACCTACTCCAATTGAATGGTTGTGTCCTTACAACATTATATGATTAAACACTTTTATATCCCAAGCTTAGATTAGATTTAAAAACAAATATTAATATTTATTAGATATTTTATATAATCTTCTATAATTAATTTTTGTTATTATTTGTTTATAATTTTTTTTAAATTGCATAATAAAGCAATTGTTAATTTTAATATTTCTCTTTTGTCATTACTAAAGAAACATCACTGTATATTTATGAGATAAAGGTTAAATTTAAGATGATAGATTGCACATAAATCTATTTGGATTAAATACATCATTATTGTTACTATTGCTATCTGAAATACAAAGATATAGAATAAGATATTGTATATAAAATTTCTTTTTATATTACCGTATCTTAAGATAAATGGATAAACTTTACAACTATACATTTATTTTTCTTATTTCATGTATTTGTTTGTAAATTGATTCCTAATCCTGAGATAAATCTTTAATCAACATTATTTTTAAAATTGCTAGCCTTACTTTAAGTACAAATCACTTTATACTTAGTTAGTTTTTGTAGTAAAAACCATTATATTAGAAAATATTTACTAAAAAATATATTGAGTAATAGCACACACGAATACTGAAATACCCTGAGAAAATTTATTATTCATGTCAAATTTTGCACACGCTATAATATATATATATATAATGACATTGTTCTACAGTAATATTAGTGGAATTTGGTAATTCTGACATTTTAAAATAATTAAAAATTAGCAACTAAACTCAAGATTTCGTCAGATATCAAACCAATCAAGGAGCTGTTAGCAAAAAAAAACAAAACAAAAACTATTCTTAGGTAAAGACTAAAGTAAAAGAAGTATTATTATAAAAAATATTCATTGTTAAATTAAACGTAATATAATTGCCCAATTTTTCTCAAAAGATATATAGAGATATTTTTACCTTATCTATATATAAAACTATTTAGCATACACACATACGCAGCACAAACGTACGCGCAAGAAAATATTGTACTGTGAAGTTGTTAATCTTTTTTTACATTTACGTAATTATATATTGCATAATAGAAAGTTTGAACTTTTCAGAAAAAAAAAAAAAAACAAGTTCCAATTAACATTTAATTCATGTTTGAGCAACTTTTTATGTTGTATAGTATTTTTTTATACTAGTAAAATAAGTAACTAATTTTTTGATTTATGTAAATTATATATATATGCTTGTATTTACATTAAAAATATTGTTTAAAGGTAATTTTTTATTCAACAACAGATAATTACATATCTTTAATGATCTGCTGATTATTCGTTTTATGACAGCCAATAATTCCTTAATGAAAGTGATCAAATAATTTATTTTAAAGTAATATTCTTTATTAAACACAAATGATATTTACATAATTACAAAGGTTATATTAAGTTTGTCTAACAACATTTCTTCAAAACTGTCATAATACTCTAGGCATTTTTCTCATTACCTGATACATTTTTTTTATTTTTTTTATTAAGAAACATCAGTGAATAACTAATTTATTATAGAGCAACTAACCAAAAATGAAAAAAAAGTTCAATATATTTCCATTAAGTAACTAGATAATAAAATATTACCCAAACATTTATTAACTATATAACCATGCATAATCGTCATTACTAATAATAATGTTTACATTAAAATATTCATTAATAATGTTCATTATAAATTATAGAAACATTTAAACTAAGATTACGTTATTGCTAACTTATACATTGCATGGAGAGTTGAGGGTTATGTGAAATTCTGAGTTCGAATCCCGCATACATTACATATATATGCAGGTTTAAGCCTATATAGTGTATTAATTGTATCATAAAGTAACTTTTATACAGTAAAATTTTACTCTTTATTGAAGTCCTTTTTGTTTTACATCTCTTTAATCCAGAGAATATCAGTTATCTGTCTGAAGACAAATTAACATAAGTAGACAAAAAGACAGAAGATTAAATGATAATCATGATTATTGTTAGTAATAATTTGCTTTTGTTTGTTATTCTTACAACATAATTTATTCTAATATCTTAATCTTTAGAGATATTTCATAAGCATTACTAAGCTCTTACATCATTATAATATAAATATAATAAAGACTTTGCATAAATTTATTTTATAATTGCATATGTTTTAAAACACTTATCTACAGCATTTATCATTCAGTAAATAATAAACGATTTCAGTCATTCATATCATTCACTATATTATTTATTTTAAATAATATATATCCATCACTTTAAAGTTATAAAATAATAATAAATAAATATGCTACATACATATAAATAAGTGAAATTTTTAATAAAATTTTATAGCTTTATAGCTGAGCGCTTTCAGGGCAATCTTATAGCTGAAAAACGCTCATGTATAAAGCTATAACATTTTATTAAAAACTTCACTTATTTATACGCATATAGCTTATTTATTTATTTTAATAATTGTTAAAATATAATAATTATGTAATTTCGTTTAAATATTAAATTAAATCGAGAATAATTACATAAAATACAATGTATATCATAGAATATAGAATTTACTTTATAAACATTATTAATTTAAAAGTCTGTACTATATTAAAATAGTAGAATATGTAATTTTGAAATTGCATTCATAAAGAAAATATGATTGATTGAAAATGAATAAGTTATTTTTTTATCATGATTTAATTAACTGATGACTAGCATTAGTCTTTGTATTTAAATTAATCATAAATATTCCTTCCTTCTTTCTTTTCGGTTATAATAACATTTATCTTATTGTTTTATTCGCTGCTTTTTTTTCTTTTTATGTACCTATCTCTATTTTAGTTGTTTTTTTCCTTCTGAAATTACAATGGTAATACAAACCTATTATTAGCTGCTTGCAGTTTTGACAGAGTTAAAAATTATTACATTTTCGTCTATAGTAGACATAGATTTTAAATTTAATAAAGTTCAAATATATTCTATATATATATATTTATCATTCATGATAATCTCCATTTCAAAAAATATTTTATCTTTATCAGTAGTCAATCACAAATAAAACTGCTCATTGTAATTCAAATAATGCACACGCAGATAGAAAGACAAATATTATTTCACAAAAAGTAAGTTTTGTGATAACTATATCATCTTTGCAACACAAATCTTCCACATAAGAAACATCTGCTTCATTAGTTGATTTATTTGATATTACGCAATTCTGTCTTTTACTTTTTCTGTAGCAAATTTTTTTTTTTAAATACTTTGAGTCTCATATTTTTGCAATGAAAGCAATCATTATTACACTTCTTTAGAGTATTTTTGAGACAATCTTTATAATGTAAATAGGCTTCAACATTCTCTTAAAAATCATCCTCAAGCTTACTATAAGTATTTTTTTTAAGTTTTGCATTGATCAATTTTTTCACATAACCAATTCAATAAATATATAAATTTACAATAATAGACTATAATAAAATTAGAAGCGTGTGAGGCGCTGGAAAGAGAAGCTACAAGTCTATACAAAAGTTAACTGCTGAGCGCTTTCCAGGCGTGTTGCCTCATATTCATAGCCATAGTGATAAATAGTGCAGAATAGAATGATGATATGCAAACTATATGCAAATATAGACTATATAGTATAATAGTAAACCATATATATAATACTCATCAAACTAAAATACAAATTGATCGTTCTCATAATCTTGCTATGTATTTTTAGAATTTTACAGAACATTCTTAAATAAGAAAAAATTCTATTATATTACATCAATAGGAAGTCTAAGTCTCACTTTTATACAATAAATTAGATAAAATAATATTTCTATATATAACAAATTCGGTTGCAGCATATTTTATTACATCATTTTTATAAAATATCATATCTTTCAACTAAGTTGACAATCAAAGGAATTTAAAGTTGTTGAAGATTATTTTTCATTATTGACAGATTAAGTACTTGATTGTTTTGAACATTAATTGCTATAGCAAAATTTTTATATATTATATTCAAAATGTAATGTACATTCTATATATCATCTTTTTAATTATAAAACATCAGAATATTCTAAGTTTAGGAGCTAAGAGGAGAATTTTTTTCTTTTTGATTTTAATGCAGACAAGAGAAACATTTCTCTATTAAACTTACAACATATCCTAATCTCTGATTTATGATGCCATCCATAAACAGTTTCAAAGATTACTGTCATAAAAACTAAGCATAAAGTTGGAGAAAATATATATTCTTGTTTAACACCAGTTTTCATTTCAAATGCTGTTACCAGTAGTGATAATATTTCCTTTCATTTCACTATTTGTAAATGGAAAGTCCAAAAAATTCTAATAGATAGCCAACTAAAATTAGACATTATCATAGAATTCTTTGATTAAATGAGTCTAACATTTTGATAAATTATAAAAGCAATTTATGTCATTTATTTGTTTTAAATATTTTTCTTGCATTTGTATGGTAACAATAAACATATCTGTAGTTTTTAATTCTCTAAAACAATATAAGTCTCTATAAGAATTCATTTATGATTGAAAATATTCTACTTTATATAATCCTAAAAACACTTTTTCTGTAATTAATTACTATAGTTTTATCTATCTTTTTAATTTTGATAAATTCGAATTATAGAAAACTTATTTAAGATCAAGTGAATATTGCCATAAATTGACATGAATCCACCCAATTCGAATCCATATATTTTTAAAAAATTACAATAGTTTTGATGTTAATGTATGCTAAATCTTTTCTATATATCCCACAAGGATTTAAAACTTTTATATTTTAATACTAGAAAGAGATTTTTTACTAAGTTGGATATTTTGTTCAAATTTAATTAAATAGGTAGCATGGTTATATCAGTAAAACTCAACATCTCAGTTCCTGTATTATTATTGAAAAATCAATCAAAAATTATTTCCATCTGTTCAAAATATTATTATCACATGAAAAAATTCCATCAATATGTTAAGAAGATTACAATATCATTTATTTGGTTCATATGTTATTTATAAAAGTGACCCCATGTATAGCTTATAATTTTAAGCCTTATTGTCGGTTATTTAACTTCTATCCTCTAATTTTTGTAGTGGTTATGAAGCTCCACTTTTAAATTATTATTTTTACAAGCATAAAATCATTTTTATTTGGTTAATCAGGTTACTAATAATAGATTCATTATCAGAGAACTTGCCAGTTCTTTTTATTGAACCCAATAATAGATTTATTTATACCCACAATATAATTTTTAAAATAATTCCATGGCTCAGTGATATGGCAATTCTGAAAGTTCTAATTAAAAATTTAGTGTCAAATAGCTGTTAAAAATTTAGTGGTGATAATAAATGCTCCTAAAAAAAGAACACCAGATTTTTTAAGAATGTGTGTAGAAAATAATCGATTGTTAATGCAACTATTATTCTAACTTGGAGCATATTCTTTATAGTCTATCCCATAATATGCACTTATTATTTACTAGATATCATTGTTTTAAAAATAGATGTATTGAAGCTCTTTTGAGAATGTCCGTAAACGTAATTGTTTGAATGTTAGATATATTTAAACTTTTGTGATAGCTTATCCACATGTTGTGAAAAATTACAATAGCAGCAATATGTCTGAATTCACAATACCAATACTAGTATTTCCCGTAACTTTGGAATGTAGTTTGATGTTCGTATCAATATGTGCATTAATGTCTCTAATATTTTTTAAATGGTAGGGCTGTAATAATTCTATTCCAATAATGAGTGGAAAACTTTTTTATCCTCTAAATGATCTAAATCAAACGCTGAAGCATAGAATCCATATGCAGCTTAATGAATCAGGCATCAAGATACAATGCAAGTTTCGTGGTGAAATTTTTAATTTTGATAGAGCAAAAACAAAAACTTCATCCTTTTAGATTCAGGATTCACTATATGCTGGAAATTGTGTTATCCCTGACAAAAGACAATCTGTAGAATGTATTTAATGTTTTTAATGCAGCATATAAAAACTTTGATTTAGTAATTAATGTTCTCAAAATTCAAATTCTTTATTACACAGTGAGAAGAAAAATATTTAGCAACTTTTGATTTTGATGATTAAGCTTGAGCATGAAAATCAATTTAAATATTTTGGTAGCTTTTTAAGTAGAAAAGTAGACTTGCATATTGAAGTGCAGCATAGAGTCCAATGTGTTATTATCTGCTTTTAACAAGTTAAAAAATGAAATACCTGATCATAGAGAAATGAATATAGAAAGTAACCTAATTGAATATAGAGATGTTATTTTACGAATTTATTGAATGGAAGTGAGATGTGGTCACTCTGTCAATGATGTAATATAAAGGCATTAAAAATATTATTTAGATTTTCCTAATATTTTAAAATACAATATTAATATAATAAAAACAATCAATATGCTTTTCAACATACTGGATGTATAGGAGCCCACTATTATAAAATCATATCCGTTGGTTTGGAGTGTAAAATGAATGAATGATACAAGATTTTCTCAAGAGTGTGTTTATATGATTCTTTCTTGTTAATTGCATGTATATTGTTGGCACCAGGCTTCTTTAACTTTGTATTCAGAATCATTTCTTTCAGAGCAGACAATACTGATCTATGTGGGTTCAAAGTTGTGACTATGTTTAAACTCATGTTTCAGGAAAAGAGATGAATTTAAACATGGTTTTATGAAAGAATCAAACCTCCATTTACTTTACATATCAAAGTTAATCTAAAAAGTGTAATATTAATTGATTTCATTGTACAGACCTGTCAGAGAATAGAATGCATAGAAGAATTATCATTAAGTGTTGAAGAATTTTTCAAAGATAAACTTGCTACAGAAGAAGTTAAAAGTCAGCATCTCATAACATTAAATAAAGAATAACTAGACGAATCTGATTTACATATTGGTACAATAATAATTGCGAAACTCATCTTTAATGTACTATTAGTTTTATTTTTTTATTCTACTATTTTATTTTCTATTGGAATGGCTATACTTGTTTATGATTGGTGGCTCCTACTAATTGTTATTAGTTTAGAAATCAAGTTTTATGTCATTAATATTTGATTGATACATCTAGGAAATTCAATATCAGAAGATAATGGCATATACTTTTCAATGAAATCAATATCCTGCAATCTCCTGTGACTGGATGATCTGACTTTCCGAAAAAAAAAAACTTAGCTATTTACCTATTCAATTATACTTCATTTATATGAAAGACAAGTTTCTCTAAGAACAGTTATATTAATATTAAATATTCACATCTTCTTAATTACAAGGATAGTGCTTCATTCAAGTCTTGAAGGATTTGCATCAAGTAAAATTCACACATTCCATGTTCCATTATTACTATCATTATTTCCTGCTTTGCCATTATTAACACTATTAATTTTAAAATGATTTCTACCATATTAATGAGTGATCCACTAGAAACAATAATACCATCAAATTATATGAGACAATCCATTTTACTTGATCTCTTTTACCTTTATGATAAACAAAAAGAATCCTAAAATAAAGCTGTTAATGTGTATTGTCTTTGTTAAATTGAAACTTCTGAGCAATTGTAGTTCCAACATGTCTTATTATATGACTGCATTGCCTCATGTTAAGATTCAAATCAAGAACTCCCAGTCTATAAAATCTGTTTTTATTATTTCTTTCTTAGCACAAAGGGCTTGTGTAATAAAAATAGAAATTCAGAGGGGCAACAAAACATTGTAGTCAGAACAGTTATATATTAATTAATGAATGAAAATGCAGTTGCAAAATACACAATGCCATTATCACAACTAGAGTGAAGATGATTAATAACATAAGATGTCATGCTGACTAGACTCTATATTAACTTGAGAGTGAAAATGCAAAGGAATAGGAGTTTGTATCAGAACAGCATTTAGTATTTGGTGAACAAACTCATTATCTTATAAATTATCAGGAAGTATTCTACTTGGATCAGATCCTGCTAATTGATAAATTGCAGTTTAATTTTATATCTAATGATAATTTTATTATTTGCCGTTTGTGGATCTATGTCAATAACTTGGATACAGCATATTTTTTAATTTATGCCTCATGTTCTCCTATATTTCAAAAATATGATTATAGACATTAAAAAATAAGCTATAATAATATCTATTAAGAGGCATTTTGAGCACATAAGTCTTTCAAATGTTTATATGAAGTATATGTAAGAATAAGTAATTACAAGAGAATTAAAATCTACAGAGAAATGGATTTATAAAGATTAAAAAGGATTGAATCTGGCTGAATTTTGAAAGTTATAATGAAGGGAAAGAAAAATATAAATTTACATAAATAAAAAAAAAAAGAGAGAGAACATATTTAATCTCAAAAGCTTTTATTTATGAAAAATAATGTTTACATGCTAATAAAAGACAGAAAAAATTATGTTTTACACATCATCAACAGTCTTGGACCATTTGTATATTGATTATCTTCTGACAAATAAGTAAACCGATGTAGCTTTACCATTCATCCATCAGCATTGATGCAAATTGAAATTATTCGTCTTTTGCTTATCTACTACTGATTCGGTGGATCTGGCACACCAACTCCACCAGCAGCTGTGTAGTTGATTGTGAGTTTTGTGAAACCAAGACCTTCAAGCACCTCCATAATCTTCTGGCTGGACTTTGAGTGGAACTTGGCCTCACCAAGAAATAAAATGTGGGGAAAGTGGATTTTGTAAATGAAAGATACTAATTACACTCGTTTAAGAAAAAAAAACTATCTAACACGAGTGTGGCGTGAAGTATAAATATAGATACAATTTAGCAAGCAATAACGCGTACGATCATTGAATTAATCATTTTATTTTGCCATCAAATGGTTTTTTTTTTGGGCGGAAGGGGGATTCTATACTATATTGTCTTTTTATATATAAATGTCCACATATGGGAAAATATTTTTGCATTGGTGTGTGTATAAATGCGTTACATTGTATTTATTCATACATAAGTAATAATTACATCTAAACTTCAAGTACATGAATTATGCTTGTATTCAAATATTACAATTTAACTTGTATTCTGACCATCCCTCTTCTGTGTATTTAAATGAACAAGGACATATACATGAAGAGTTAGAATGACTTAAAGTCAACATGGGCATGATAATAATATTGGCATCACAAGGAATTTCGGCATTCCATCATTAGATTTTCAATGTTATGGATAGCTGAAGAGTTGGAGGATAGAGTAGATTGAAGCATGTCTATTAAAGTTTGAAGGTTTGCTGTCTTAATATAAACCGAGCATTGATTATATATGTGTGTGGGAGACGGTGATCTGAACTGACTGATAAGTGCTAGTTTAGCATGAAATACGGGTATTGGAGATCATTTATCTTTTTCACATGTGTGTGGTCATGTGTATCGGTTGTATGAGATAGAGTGGATAGATGAAGGTAGCTTAAAAGTCTGTATTCAAATCCACTATAATTAAACGTAATATATGTACACTATCAATATAACAATTCGATATTTAAAAATACATTCATTACAATGCGAAAGGATCAGTTCCAAAATATCCGATGCACTCAATTACTTTCTTTGATAATTAATGTTTCCTACTCTGTGAATAAAATCTTTGTGTTTATATATATAAGCACGCATATATTAGATGTACTTTGTTAAAACTATTCATTCTTTTCTTTTCAGCATTTATTTTTTTTAAAAAAAAAACAATTGTTGAATTCAAATAGTCACAGACATGACAATTTTTCCCCTTTTTAGAGAATAATTAATTATCGTACTTAATCACGGAGAACATTTTTCTTTAACTTTTGTAAATTATATGTCAGTAATGTAAAAAAAAAAAAAAAAAATTAATTAATTAAACAACAGAAAAATTTATATTTAAGTTACAAATTATCAAACTTATTTTTAAATTAATAAGAAAAATAATCAAAACTATTATTACATAATTAGCGATTATAATTTTGTTGAAAATTGTTCTATTTGAAACTAGTTATACTTATATAACACATGACTGCTTCCACTCGGTTATATTTAGATTTTCGCTTCGTTCGAAGTATAATTTGAGGATGGAATTTGAAGATATTATTGAAACTATAGGAAGTTATGGTTTTTTTCAGAGATTAATAATATGGCTGTTTTATTTTCCGATGTGTATTTTAAGCGGGATAGGGTCAATGAATACGGTATTTATGATAAATACTCCAGACTTTTGGTGTAATTTTCCTGATCTTCTAAAATCTAACTTAAGCCAAGAACTTCGAAAAAATTTAAGTTTAACGAGGAACGGAGGCACAGCAAATCCGCAGTGTGAAACATTTTTTAATTCCGAGTCTTCTTTAGCGAAAGACGATTATAATGTGACACGTATTTGTAATCATGGATTCGAATTTAACTTAGCACAATTTGGTAGAACTGTCATAACAGATGTAAGTCAATAATTATTGTATTTGTATTTTAATTGTTAATGATATAAATATACATTTATTTATAAATTAACACATACTCATATATAAATAATTTGTATTAAGCATACAGTTACTTACATGGTAGAACAACTTTTCCCAGAATATAAAATTATAAAAAAGATTTTGTCATAAAATGTTAGCGTATCTATTTATAAAGTTTGCATCAAGCCTAGATAAGATTTGAAAATGTTTTCAGAATCTAATCAGGCTTAAGTCTTTCCATCAAGCGTTCAATCACTTCATTAACTTAATCATTCAATATTAAGTCAGTAAATGGGCATTTCACTATTTTTAGATAGTAGGTAAAATAAGAATGATTAAAATAATCACTTCTGTATATAATTTGCAAACCTGATGAATACCCTTATATAAACAAAAAAAATTGTTGGAGAATCCTTGTCTATTGTTTTAAGTTTCTTTCTTCCTAAGAATAGGAGTGCAAAATAGAAATTTGTTGTCCATGTCACTTAAGCTTATTAATGTATGAGTACTTACTTAAATATGTATTTTAAATTTTATTTTAAAATAAGTGTGATTGTATGTATTGGTTATATTTAATTATGAATTTATTTAGTGCATATTCATTATTTTATTATATGTATTATTTAAATAAATTCTAACTCATGCTAAATTTAAAGAGACTGCTCATGAATTTGTTCATCGGCAAAAAAAATTATAATTATAAGAAATTGGATTAATGATTTAGTCTCAACCCAGATGTTTTCTTAACTCCTTTAGTTACTTTTAAATGCTTTATTTAACTTAAAAACTCTGTTTGTTGGTTGGTTGGTTTGTTTAGGGTAAAGATTTCCTTCAAATTATGTCCTTATGTTAGAAATCACTGGTATGACAATGGAATACTATTGAAGTATTGTCCAACCTAATTTTAATGTGTTGATATTGGTTCAATAAGTTTTCAGTGATGCACATAAGAGGGTAAAAACAAATAAAAGTATAGTAAATTCAAATAAAAATAAATTTTAATTTCTCTGGATTATAATTTTTTTTTTAAACTATTCAAAAAATAAAGTTTTTTTTTTTTTAAAAAAAATGTTTTTTTATAAGAAAAACATTGTTTTTTTTTTTTTAAAAAAAATGTTTTTTTATAAGAAAAATAATATTGGAATTTATTTCTAATGTGCAAGAATTTTCTGCCAAATATAAAACTGAGTATGACACTTATTTAATTTATTTTAATTAAAATTGCAATAATAAGAAAAAGATCCCAATACTAAAAAATTAAAAATAATATATACAAACATGTTTAACTTATGTATACAAATATTCCATTGCATATTGCTAACAATTTAAGATCATTGGTAATTTAATTTCATTCTCCTTGTTTGAATAGATCTGTAGTTCAATATATAACATTGGGGAGGTTAATTTTAACATTTTTGTTTTTGAATTTTTATTTAGCAATATGAACTAGAATATTTTCTTATATATTTATGTTGGAAGATAACCAAGTTTAAAAATGACTAATGTTGTAGTCTTTATTTGTATACATAAATTAAACATGTTTGTTTATTAGAAATTTAAAATCATTACAATTTAATTTCATGCTCTTTGTTTGATTAGGTTTTTGTATCAATATATAGCATCATTGCAATACATGATTTAATAGGGTATAACTTTTCAGTTGGCTTCTTGAAATTCAGACTTTATATTTACTCCCAGAGAGCATTGCTAAAACATAATATTTGGGAGGGTGATTTGAACATTGTGTGTGTATAAACTATTCAAGTTTTTAAAAAAATATTCAATTACCTAATTTTGCTGTGCTTTTGATTGAACAATGCTTATTGAATACATTTTGTGTTTTTGATGGGCAGATGTATAAACAAATATCAGGTCTAACTATGGGTTCACCAATTTCTCCAGGCATTGGCTTCTATTTTTATGGAAGATTTGGAAAATAAAATTTTGACTTCAGCAGTTAAAAATCATCTATATGGCTGAGGTATGTTGATGATACCTTTGTTATTTGGCCTCATGGTAAGCCTGCTCTTGATGACTTGTCATCATTTTTAAAACTCTTTTCACAATATCAAATTTACTCTGGAAATGGAAAATAATAACTAATTGCCTTTTTTAGATGTTTTAATTGAAAGGAGGATAGTTCTTTATCCCATATATATATATATATTATAACGATCGGGTGAATATGAGTCTTAATGTATCTACACTACAGGGTGCCACTAGGCCATTTGAATCTAGAAAATTTATATAGTAGGCAGATATGTAAGTTAAAAAAAAATTATTTTATATATTTTGATTCCGACCATTAGCCCATTGTCACTAGCTCAGCAGAGTAGTAAAGATTAAATAATAATGATATATATTATCAAAATATATTAATATTTTTAAAAAAAGAATAAATAAGCCACTGCCAATAATTAACACATAAACATTTATTTACGCACATATAAATTTTGAATCATTTTTAAAATTCAACTTACATTTTTAACTTTGATTTTAGATTTTAATTTACATATAGTTCAATTAATTTACATATATCTGCATATATTTACACATAGCAACCTTGTTACGCTTACTCTTTGTTACCCATGATTATGAGAGCTAAGTTCTCTTGAAAGTGCTCGGGCATTATTTATTATGTATTATAATTTATATTAAGTTTATAATAAATTGTGATTTAATTTGAAGAAGCTCTGCTGTTATGCGCTGATTTGTGCATTAAAATTGTATATATATAGTAGGCAGCTGAGTGTGAAATAATTTTTTTTTACAATTTTAATTTTTATAAGTCCGCACAGATGGATTTATAAAAGTTTGTTTTATAATGTTGAGTATAGATTGGTTACATAGATTACACGGTTAAAAACATTTCAAAATAAACATAAACGATCAAAATATAAAGCCATTGATGGAATTGCAGAGGGAAATTTATAAGAAACCCAATGGCATTCATCATAAGATGCTGCATTAAGACCAATAACTTAAAAGACATGTGAATAAATACATTTTAGATACTCACCATAAGGTATCATTATTTACCGAATGTCTATATATTTTGATCAAATATGAAAACCAAAAACATAATTAACCGATAACGAATCTATGCAAGCGTCTATACCCAACTTAAATTTAATGCATTTAGAGTGTCGAGTATTAATAGACTACATAGATTGCATTTGAAAAGAAAATATTTTATCCCTTATTTAACCTTAGGCCAAAAGTTTGCAGTTAAACCAATGTCAATCCATCTGATATATCGATGTATTCAATGTAATACGAATATGACAGCACAAATATAGGTTAAGAGAAGAAATTGACTCTCGTCCAGATAGGAATACTATATCTATCTGATGAGAAGAGCAATAAAAAAAACTCCATAGGAAGGGACTGCGGTCCTTTTTGCCAACTTATGATCCCAATCCATAGGCGAAAGGGGGTGTGCGGTGTATACTAGCAATTCTGCACATAGCGAACCTCGTACTTCATCTACTTATTACACCAATATATCCAATCAATTGATCTAATTCAACTATGAAACGAATAACCTAAGATTACCCTCCCCTAATAAAACTTCACAAATCTATATAGCCATTCACGCCCGACTTAAATTTAACATTTATATAATTTAGTTTAACGAAAAACATAAATCATAATAAAAACTTAAAGAACAAAAAAAAAAAAAAATGGAAATGATTTTACAAAAGAAATACATCAAATAAAATTAGAACTAATTTAGTCAGATAGGAAATTCTTCTATTTAAAATATTGAAAAGTTTAGCATTTAGAGTTCTTTTTGTTTAGAAATGTTCATTAATTATATATTTCTTACTGTTTTGAAAAATGTCCATAGTCTCTGATTTCTTGTAATGGAAAGGGTTAATTCCCACAAAGTCATAAGGAGATCAGTGTGCAGTTAACTGTTGATCCTTTATGGTTGATGTATTCTTCCAGGCCTTGATATCCTGTGGTCCACAATATCGGAAAATGATGTTTCATTTTTTTAAACAACTGAAGGAATTAAAAGTGCATCTTTCAATCCCTTCTCCTCCAACCCTCTCTGACTTAACACATATCTGTCCTCTCTTAATAATAATTATTTTTTTATTTCCAAACCTTTCCTTTTATATTAATTTTGCGGATTAACTCAACATTACATCATGATGATGAAGACCCTTTCCTTGAGGTCCGATTCCTAAGGGATTTTTTTTATTTGCTATTAGTTTCTATTGCTTTTCTATCTGACCATTGCTTATACATTTAAATGCCCAAGGGCTAGTTCATTTGGACTAATTAAAATAATCATTTCCATTTTTCAATAACATTAATTAATTTTTCTATCTTTAAATCTTTTAAGTTTTTTTCTTGAAAATTTAGTTTTAAAACTTTTTCTTTTTTTTAATAAAGTTTTTTTTTTTAATTTCTCATCTGTGTGATTTTATATATATTAGAGTTTAGATGATTTTTTAATTTTCAATTTTTAATTCTTAAAAAAGAAGTTTTTATTTGCGAACTTTTATTTTTTCATGTTTAATAATAAAAAAATAATGTAACGGCGTATGTGCCCATTACAATATATATATATTGTAAAGATCCGGAGAAGATAGACTTACGTAAACTGATCTGCACTACAGCGCGCCATCTAGGCATTTGAACCTAGAAAAATTTATAAAGTAGGCAGATACGTAAGTAAAAAAAAATAATTTTTTTTTTTTTTAAATTTTGATTCCGGTCATTAGCCCAAGTCACTAGCTCAGGGAGTAGCAGAGATTTAATAATATAATATCTTATCTAATTATATTTCAATATTAAAAAAATAAATAAAATAAGCCACTGCCAGTAATAAACATACAAACATTTATTTATGCACATATATATATAATATTTAAAATTATTTTAGAATCAGTTTACATTTTTTACTTTAACTTAAATTTTTAACTTTACTTTAGATTTTAATTTACATTTTAATTGTTATACTATTATAAGTTTACATTTTAATTAAGTTCACACAGATAAATTTATGAAAGCTTGTTTTATAATGTTGAGTATAGATCGGTTACATAGATTTCACGGTCAAAAACATTTCAAAATAAACATAAACTATCAAAATACAAAATTATTGATACCGTCAATTGCATAGGGAATACAAGAAACCCCAGGGTGTTCATCATAAGACACTGCAGTGACACAATAACTTAAAAGACATCCGAATAAATACATTTTAGATACTCACCGTAAGGTATCATCGAATGTCTATATATTTTGATCAAATATGAAAACCAAAAACATAATCAACTGGTAACGAACCCATGCAAGCGTTTATACCCAACTTAAATTTAATGCATTTTTATTTAGTGTCGAATATGAATAGACTACATAGATTTGCATTTGAAAATAAAACATTCTATCCCTATTTAACCTTAGGCTAAAATTCGTAGTCAAATTGGCATCAATTCATCTGATATATCGATGTATTCAATGTATTAAAATACGGCAGCACAAAAAGTTAAGAGAAGAAATTGCCTCTCTTCAGATAGGAATATTACATCTATCTGCGAAGAAGAGCAATAAAACAAAAATTTTATAGAAAGGAACTGCGGTATCCGACTTATAATTACTTCCATAGGCAAACGGAAGTGTGCAGCATATGAAGCGATTCTGCCTGTAGCGAATCAATATTACATCTACTAATCACACCAATATATCCAATCCATTGACCCAATTCAACTACGACACAAATAACCTAAGATTACCCTCCCCTAATATAACTTTACAAATCTATACAGCCATTCACGCCCGACTTAAGTTTAACATTTATATAATTTAATTTATTGCACAGCAAAAATCATAAAACTTAAAGAACAAAAAAAAATATAAATGGAAATGATTTTACATAAATAAAAAAAAAAAAGAAATACATCAAATAACATTATTAATAAATTAAGTTGGTCAGATAGGATAATATTGCAATCATTTAAATATGGAAAGTTTTAATTTAATGTTCATTATTTATAAAGTTCTTACGGTTTAAAACAGTTCATCTTTATTCGTTGCTTGCCATGAATGTGAATTCCCATGCCGTCCTAAGATTGGTATTTTGTTGGCCGATTTATTTATCCATCCGGAGGTTTTTGCTTTAACTGGTCCCTAGCAAAACTGAAGGGATTGAAGAGTGCGTCTTTTCAATCCCTTCTCCTTCACTTCTGTACTAACACATATCTGTCCTCTTTCAATACCACTTAATAATTTTCAAACTTGTCCTTTTATATTAATTTGAAGGATTGAATTTACATTGCGTCATCGATGAGATGGTTTTTTCGCTGAGGTCCGATTCCATTGTTTTTTTCTCTCCTATCTGACCAATGTTTTTACATTTAAATGCCCAAAGCTAGTTTACATTTCTAATTAAAACAATCATTTCCATTTCTGATTAATTAATGTGTTTTCAAACTTAAAGATATATTTTTATCTTTAAATCTCTACTGAAAATTTAGTTTTAAAACACTTTTTCTTTAATAAAGTTTTCGTTTAATAATTTTTTTTTTATCTGTGTGATTTATATATACGAGTTTAAGATGATTTTTTAATTTTCAGTTTTTAATTCTTAAAAAAGAAATTTTTATTGGCGAACTTTTTTTTTTATGTTTACTAAAAAAAAATAATGTAACGTACATATGTACCCGTTACAATATATATATAACACTGGAAGGTATCTACATTTTTCTTCTCATCACTACCCTACATAACTATTTTCAGTGGCAAAGATATTGTTAGATAGAATGAAGAGACTTTCTGATGATAGCCATTTTCTCCAGGACATTTCTGCTACTAATAAAATGCTTCTTGATAATAGTTTTAGTTACAGCATTATTAATAGGACCTTTTCATATAAAAAGATTTTGATACATCTAAAATTAAGACAATTTTGCCATATATAAAAGGAGGAAATGATAAAATTGGTAACATTGTAAGAAAAAATAATATTCACACATTTTACACGACCTTTAAAAAAAATTAATGAAATATTTCCACTTCCTAAAGATAAAATTTCTTTGGAGTGTCATGGTATATATGAAATTCCATGTAAGGTCTGTTCACATTCACATATTACACAGTCTAATTGTAGAATAAATATTAGAAAGAAAGAGCACATTCTGGCAATCAGAGAAAAATCCAATTCATCAGCTATTTATTCTCATATAAAATTAACTAATTATGATATCAATTTTGATAAAACAAATATTTTAGTAAAAATTGACCAATATGACCAGAGATTGCTAAAAGAAGCTATAGAGATTTTTAAAAGGGCCAAAAGTTTGAATAAAAGATGTGAATTAAAGAAAATTAATAATATTTGGAAGAGGCTATTGGAAGACAAACTAATTTTTAAAACTTTTCAACCAATAGAATTTAAACATGAGCAAAAAGAAAAAAGATAAAAATAACAATTTTAAATCTTACATGCATTCCTATGATTTGAGAAAGAGGATGCTCTGAGGAAGGTACTTGTTATTGCACTGAAACTTCAGCTACTTAGCCTTTTTTACTACATGGAATATGCCAAAAATAATTATAATATGAAGTCATCATTTATCCATGACAATATTAGAATTAATATATATATATATATATTAAAATAGATATTCATTTCAAAGTTTAATTGGTAGTTGGCTATACAGAAACTAGAGTAAGGTTTTAGCATTAGATTGTATATTAATGAAAGAGTATAACCTAGTAAGTATTGGAATAGATTATATTTTTAAATTTAACATAGGTTTAAGCACGCACATTAGGTTTAGGAAATTCAGCATATATTAAATAAATAAAAAATACTCTTTAGTTTAGGTTTAAATAAAAAATTATTTAATAATAAATGTTTTAGTCTAATTTTCAGACAGGAAATAATAAAAGTTTTCTTTTATAAGTATAGTTTTTATCAATATAGAAAATTGGATTTATTTAAACAAACTTTAATTAATGAGATCCAAATAGAAAAAAAATCTACAGAATATTAAATTAATTAATTATCAAAATTAATTACTCTGAAACTAATCTATTATCTTGGATTCATGATTGGGCTTTGTTGGATTTTTTATTATTTTTAAAATTTTAGTTTCATTTAAAAAAAATGGAAGTGTTTTAGTATGTATATGTTTTCAATTATAAAAAAGTGCTTTCGAAAAAAAATAACATAAAAAGGCAGCAGAGATCAAATGCTTTCTCTTTTTGCTCTCTTGGATTCTATATTGCATTCGGTTCCTGCATTGTCCTGTTAAACAAACCAATATATAATTAAAAAATCTATTCTTGGCATCAGGAAAAGCTCCCATGTTAGTTTACACTTAAGCACTTCTTCCTAAATGTATAGAATCAACTGACTGGAGTGCTTTTGATCCTTGATATAATTAGATAAATCCAACTAAATGGCCTATTTACCATCTCAACTATCAATGATCCTACTCTTCAACTAAGTGGAAAACCAATTATGACCCTGTAAATAATTTAGAACCTGTGGAAATCTGATTGTGAGTGAATACTTAAAATGTTCAATTGAGGAAACATCAGATCCTGTAACACTAGCATTGATTTTGAATTCCTATAAATAGAGCCCTAGAAATAAACTTAGAAAAGGAAACATACATACATGAAATAATATTTTGATTCTGCTGATGAACTTTGCTGATTACTGCTCATATATTGTTCTAAGATAAAATCTATGGAAATTATTTATATAGACATTGCATGAACTTAAATTAAATTTTAAATGAACTTTTTTTTTCTTATAACCATACAATTTTATTATTACACAACCAAATCAATCAATTAATATTAATTTTATTTATTATTTTACTAACAAATAATATGTTAATTATGATTAAAAATGTAAACAACATTATATATTAGTATGTAAATCACATTAGATATTAATGTGCTAGTTTAAGGATTGAAGGTTTAAAAAAAAACAGAGAATGATGGGGGGGAGGTAACTCTGCAGCTATATTATTTATTTAAAAGAAAACTATTGTATTGAAATCAAAAATTTAACTGTCACAAATCATTCTCCTTGCAATTATTTAAATTGTTTGAAAATAATATAACTGTATAAATATAATAACAGAGCAGTTATATGAATATCTCTGAAGACTCTGATTATAAAATTGTTTAATGGGACCAGCATTTAGATAGTTTGTTTTAAAAGCAGAAAAAGAGACAATAAAATAGAGTTGTTGATGATCTGTTTGAGCTAATTCTGAAATGCATTTTTGTATATGAATTTTGTTAAAATAGGCTTGATTTATTAATGAAAAGTTTTAAATAGTTTATAATTATATAACAAAAATATATGTATCACATCTGCTGTATAGAGTATAATAAAATATTTATATGTATGTGGAGAAATATTTCCAGGACAAAGCACTGTCTAAAATAAATATCAAATCACCTCGAAACGTTTAGAAATTTTCAGCTAAATATTTATTTCACAGAGAACATAGCTAAAAATTTCTTAATATTTGAGATGATTTGATATTTATTTTAGATAGCGGTATGCACTGGAAATGTTTTTATATAAATCTGTCTTTGGAAGTTTCAAAGATTAAAAATGACTAAACATGTTTGTTTCGGAGAAATTTAAATATTGTTGCTTACATAATTACACGTTCTCTGCTTGAATTAATCTGTGTTTCAATATTTAATATTTTTACAGTCTATAGTTCAAAGAGAGATCTTTTTGAATTAGCTGTTTTGAGATGCAGGCTCTAAATGTTTCTTTTACAGAGAGTGTAGCTAAAAATTTCTTAACATTTGAGGTGATTTGACATTTGGTATTTGGGGAAGTACATTCCCAAGATTTTATACATCGTATGATAGTTATAAATCATACTCACCATCGACAAGTAATTTATATGCTTATCTTTAGATATTAAAGTATTTAAGTAGAATTAATTATTTGAGTGATTATTTTATTTATATAATTATAAATGAGATATGTTGTTTGAGCATTAGTGCACATAATGATGATTGTTTGATTGAGGACTAAATTCATGTTGCTGAGACTGCAGAAACATGTGGTATTTTTACATGTGATAATTTTTACTTATGATAAGAATATAATATTTGATTGGTATCGGTACTATTGACATCTGAGCCCAAGCTTGACTTATACATGTCTACCAATTAATTTATTAACTAAATCGTTGAAATTATTAAGTCATTATGAAAAGTTCGTTCTTGTGATCTTCAGAAAGGTATTAAAAGGCCACATAATAATTTAAGGTTTTAAAGAAGTGTCCATTAAGTTAAACAGTAGACAGATTAAATTGTAATTACATTATTAATGGTAATTATAAAATTCAACCACTCAATATTATTTCACACATCTTTAAAATATAATTTCATAAAATTTGTAATAAATTTTATTTTGTTTATTTAATAGATTTAGTGTCTTTTTATCTGATTTTTTTAAAAAAATCTCTTGATGTTCATGATTTAGAGGGCATAAAATATTACTGGTCATGGCTTAAGGCTTATCTTAGAAGCCCATGGCTTCATGCCTTCACTAGTAAACTATAATCTTATAACATATAAACAATAATGGTTAAACACCTACTAGATGTTGATATTTTGGCTGTGACATTTTACATCAAGGGGTTTCCCAACCTTTTATTGACAATGTCCCATTAATCATCTCTAAAATTCTGATACCTCCCCCTGCCTACAACTTATAATTCTTATTATTCAAAAAGTGAATTCCTATTTACATGGAAGAAACTTAAAAGTCTATTAATAAAAAGGCAGTTGAAGTACAATGGAGTTTCAACCCACTTAACTTACTCCAAGTAACACTGCAGAGGTAAAAAGTAAAGGTTAGTCAAATAGAAAAGACACTAAGAAGCTGGCATAAAAAAAGGGAAAATTTAAAAAAACAGCCTTAGCTTTGTTTATAAATAATAAGATGTAAAAACAATTAGTGGATTTTCAAATTCACTGTTAATAACTCATTCTTGAATTTCTTCTTTTACAATTTAAATATGCTCCTGTGGCACACTGTTTTAGATGATAACTTTTTGGTGGTGGATGTAGCCATACTGGCAGAGTCTATTGTGTCCATTACATAGATATTTTTTAATTATGGTTGCTCAAAATAGAACATGATTATATCTATCATGAGAGAAACTGTGAAGAAAAATTTCTGGCTTGGATATATATCTTGAAAGAAAAGCATCATTATAGTGTGTGCAATCAATCTTGATTAATATAATTAAATAGCTTTATAATAAATTTGTGATTTGATATATATTCTGCAATCCAAGTATGCCAAGAATAGCACGCTTGCTATAATTTTTTAATAATTTTTAGAATGCCTGTTTAACATGAGATATCAAAGTATGAGTTAGCATATGCTAAAGAAATTATAGTTTAATTATTTTGGCTACTCAAAAATAAGAATATTTTGTTTTGAGATTATGATATGAATGTAATCTAACAAAATTAATCTAAATAGCACTGGATAATTTATAGAAATAGTTTGCATAAGAGAATATGAAGAGAGTGGTTAGATACTACAAAAGAGAAAAGAGACAATCTACAATTTTTAGAAGTAACTTCAGTATGATGTATTAAAAATACAAAAAAGAATCTTAGCATGGAAACAATAAAGACAAAGCTGAGAGTATGAAAAGAGAGAGAGGAAACAAGTGGAATAAGCCCAGAGAGTGAAAAGATATGAAAAAAGATAGACGTATAATAATATTTAAATAACCAGAGATTGTTTTAAGAAGAGATTATAAAAAAGAAAAATCAAGAGGAAATTGGTCTAAGAAAATTCATGTACCAAATAATGCAGTAAATTGAGCAATGCTAGTAATTACTGGAAAAAAAGTTTGAGCATATGAATCAAGAATTTTAGCAAGGTCAACAGAAAGAATAAAGGAGATTCAGCAGAAAATGAGAAAGAATTACACTAAGATTCAAATTGAAATGACAAAAATTTGATATAGTATAGGTGAAGTTAAAGAAGAGATACAAATAAGAAAGAATAAGATTGAATAGTATAGAAAAACACGAATCAAATGAATGAATGATATAAAGAGAACAAATAAAAAGCTCTGATGGTATTTATAAATTACTTCTGAGTTTACTGATCTTTGAGGGTAGGGGATGCATTATACTTTTTTTCAAAGGATGAACAAAAAAGTTGAAAATTGTTTATTTTAAAAACTGCTTTTTTTGAGATCAAATCAAACATTAATAAGCGGGTTTCTTAAACAAATGAAAACAATTATTTCTATACTGATCTGTTTTAATTAATGGTTAGTATTTATGCTCGAGGTTACAGCCTCAGTAAATATTACTTACATAATCAATGTGCGTTTAATAAATTTATTTTTAATGAACTAAATGCATAAATTGATACAAATAATAGTTTCTTCTCATGGTATTTTTTTAATATTTGATTTCAAAAATAAATATTTTGAATATAGGTTAGCTTTGTTTTTAATCTGGGTTTTAATTTTTATTTTGAAATATATACATAATTTAATAATTTTATATACAGTATTTGTATATATATTATTGTATGATTTTTTAATTTTATTTTTAATGTTGAAGCTATATTTTAAAAAATTATTGCATATATATCATGTATGTGCTGTAAATAAATTGAAACTAATTTTTTAATATGGGCAATTGCATACATAAGTATATATGTGTACAAGCAATTGATAAATCAGGCAAAACTCTCCATACAGTAGTGCCACTCAATACATACTAATCCAATTTCCCCAGACTAGTTTCTAGCTTGTGGCTTTCATCAGCGAAAACCCTTGGTTTTGATAACACTGCACCTAGATCCTAGGATCTAGGGCAACCTCCAGAAACCACCTTTATCTCTACTTAACTGCAAAACTATGAGCCTAAAATTAAAAACAATATTTTTAATCCAATCTCATTAGCTTATATAGTCATATAGGTGAACCCAGTTCAGTACCCATACATTTTGGTGTCTTTGGTTCTTTAATAACTAACCATATCCACTACTATCCTATTAAGCAGGATTGGTATTAAACCACTAAATATCACACAATCATTATTTTTTTATGCTTGCTCTTGCCTAAAAAGTTAGTGGTGGCTATAGTTATTAAAAAACCAAAGACATCAAAATGCATGGACAGTGTAAGCTAATGCATTTGGATTGAAAATATTATTATGTTTTCAATTTTAGACTATAGTTTTGTAGTTAAGTAGAGATAAAAGATGGATGCTAGAGGATTGTATTAGATCCTAAGATCTAGGTGCAGTGCTATCAGATTCAAGGCTTCTCATTGATAAAAGCTACAAGCTAGAAACTAGTCTTGGGATATTGAATGAGTAGGAACTAGATAAGAATTTTATGTACAAATCTTTTTGCATCCATTGATTACTCTGGCTTGCACTGAGTGGCACTACTTAATGAAGAGTTTTACTTATTTTAGCAGCTTGAGCAAGCATAAAAAATGTGATCATGTGATGTTTAGTGGTTCAATTGATAAACCACGACTTTGTTTAATTAAATGAAATATTGAAATAATGATCAATATAAAAATATATTTTAACTCCAGATATTTTAGTCCTTGTATAAATAGTTAAGTTTTTTTCCTCAGCTTTAAAAAAAAAAAAATATGGGAAGAAAAAATTTAAATTATGAGAATGACAAAATATTTAAAATGCAATTTAAAATGAGATATTTAACAATATGGAATGATAAATAAATTCCAATAAATTGTCCCAGCATATATATTCATATAATCGAGCTATGGCTGATTCATCCCACCCGTCAATTTTGGTACAGCATGCAATTGCTGCGGGTCATGCATGCAAGCCGGATGAACCTAAAATTATGTGTAGGGAACGAAGTGATTTGAGAAGGAAAGTTAAGGAGGCATTTTTTATCATTTCCGACGAGCACGCATTGAATAAGAGAGAATCTTTTTACGCTTTATCAAAGAAGTGGCGTGCTAAGGCGCTTTAACCTTTATTTGCATATTATCCTATATTATTTTATACATTTGCATATTAGTATACTGTTTGAAAAATATAAAAAAAATGTGTTTTCCTTGATAATAAAGGGTAAGCCTTCGAAAACGTTCGGATAATTTATAATTTGTTGATATTTATCTATATATCATATTTTGTTGTTTGAGTTATATTTTAGAATTAATGTGTGTATTTATTTTAACGGATTTAAATTTTACATAAAAGCATTTTTGTGAACTTAAATTAAACACTGATTTTAGACTCAGCAGTAAATTATTAAGTCTTGTATTTATTTTCAGTATGATAAATATTGCAATCTTTTTTTTTTTTTTACTAATTAAATAGTTTTAAATTAACTTGCTATATGAAAATGTTTTCCCCCTTATTTGCTTGGTTTCGCAAATTAGGCACTGATAATAATTCATAAAACACAGAACAGTTACTATTTGAATTTCTTCAAATTTAAACAAATTCACATTTTTTTTCAGAGTACATATGGCTAAAATTCATAGGTTGAAATTGATAATCAACAAATATTTCACTTCACCATACAAATGTAGAATTATTAGGATATTATTTAATAATTACGGTTTTTTAAACAAAAATAAAATAAAATAAATACAGTTAATTATCAATCTTTCTTTATCACGTCAGAAATTAGTATGCTGTTTTCTTCTTAGCTATAAAATAATTTTTAATTAAAAATAAAAATCATTATTGAAATTTAACATATGATTATAGGCATTGAAGAAAATATAAATGACTCTTAAGATGCATTTTAACTGAATCAATATTTTCAATAAACCAAAGAGAATCTAAAGCATATTATGTCAATTCAGCTGACAAGGATTATAAAATTAAAATTTTCATTAAATCAACTTTCCTGATTGAATGAGAGAGTTTTGTTGTTGGGAGGGCCCCCAGAGACCTAAATCCTGGTTTTTTTGAGGGGGCGGGCTAGGATGAGGTGCTGTGGGGACTGTTGCCAACGTTGATTTTCTCATTCACAAGAAGGAAAAAAACGCTATTCATGGCGATTTTAGCGTTATTGTTATAAACGATTTTATCCAAGTATTATTGCAAAGTAAACCGCAGTTTGGCCTAATAATTTTAATTGCAAGTGATTCACCTATTTATTTCCAATGTTGTTATCTCTAAGTGTTTTCCTATTCTCAACTTATCCATCGCAAATTAGATTTCTCAATATTGTACTTCTAAAATGCTACTCATATTTAAAGTCTAGACTTTACAAATAATTCCTAATTGTAACTTTCATTTGTCTTTAATGACTACACCCTTTCCACATCACTTTCCCATTTCATATGTAATCTTCCCTTTCATCATGTTGCTCCTGAATTTCATTTTTACTATTCTTTGTAAACCTCTTATTTAACTATTTGTATTTTTTTTTAATGAATAAACTTTCATCACTGAAAAAAAAAAAGGATTATAAAATTAAAATTAAATTAAAGATTTTCTTAGATTTACAAATATAAACCTTAGATAGAAATAAAAAATTTTGCCCAACATTCTAGATAAATTTTTTTTTTATAGGTTAGCTAAAACCACAATCAATTAAAATTGGAAAGGCATACCAGAAACCATATGACATAAAAAATAATAAAACTTGTCGCTTCAAAATTTTTTGGCTTAAAGTGGGTCAGACAAATATTGCTGTTATTAGATCATGTGATTTTAACAGTATTGCAAAATTTAATTGGTTACTGTCTGATTACATCATAGCTGAAATTTTATTTAGATTATTAATCAAAAAAAAATCTTTATTTTAAAGTTTATATATTAATTGACTAAATTGTATATACATTATATAGTGCACTAATAATAACTTATATTGATGAAGAAAATAATTCATCCTAGTTGGTACTAAGTTAACAATTAAAAGACATAATGTGATGCAGCATACTGAAAATGGATTTGAACTTGACAGAATCTACTATTATGATTATTTCCTTCATTAATTGACATTATTTCTAGTATACTATATATTTATTCTAACCAATAAAGAATGAGAAAAGAAATAAAAAGAGAAATGAGAGTGAAGAGGGGATATAATATTATAATGAGACTAAATTATATATATATATGAGTTGGTTTTAGTATGTAACTTCCTGAAGAATAGTGAAACGTTGGGGATGGGGAATAATAAAATGATTTGAATTTTTTGTAGATTTTTAAATAAAAAAAAGAAGAAGTTAGATTACACCTAATTTTATATATATATATATACGGCTATGAATGTATGAGAGACTCCTAATATTATGAAAACAAATATACATTCATCTAAGCTTAGTGGTTCATTAATTATCTTTTACTTTTTACTACAAAGGCAAGCATTAAAATAAAAGGAAATTTCAAAACAATAATAAATGCATTACTCAGAAGGTAAATAAATAAATTTGGAAGAGGAAAACTTCATTCATTCCTATGCAACACTTTTAAAACATACATTTCCCTCCATCAAAATACATTCTCTGAGCAATAAATATTTTACACTTAAAGTAACATCTAATAGAGTATTTATGTCTTTTATTTAATATCTTATATAGCAAATATTTATCACCAAATAATTATTTATTGACATGATCTGATCTATTCTACTCTTGTACAGTGAAATGTAATGTACCTTTCTAATGGTACTGTAAACAATAATGAATTTCTTATGCCATCACCATAATTATGATGCATATGAATGAGTTAATACTTAATGAAATAATAAATAATGATCTTGGGGTTCTTCTTGTTAACTTTGGAAACTATACTGTTGTATTGTATTGCTAACAAATGAATGGCATCCTAGTAGACTATAGGAGACATATATTTCTCTTATAAGCTAATGTATCCTAATATAGTAAGAATAATAATTACATAAAGAAGTGTTTAATCTGCTTAACAATTGCATAAAATAAAAATATATAAAATTTAGTAAGAATCATAGTCTTTTACCTAGGATGACACTTGAAATAATAGAAAGAAAGGGTACCTTTTATATCTTTCTACTACCCATAAACAACACAATTAAAATAATTAAGTTTAGTTACTGTACTTTATATTAATAAGATAAATAAAATAATGTGCAGTCTGAAAAAATGGATTAAGTAATCCCAAGTAAGATTAAATAAATATTAATTTCTTTTAATTACAATCCCAGCTTTAGAACTGAAACATTTATGGATTTTCAGTTTTATTTTTAAACATTGAGATTTTGGATCTGCATGAGAATTGATTATCTGATTTGCCAAGAATTCTGTTGTAATGAAGAATTTAGGACACAAAAAATCACATATAGAAAAACTAGATTTAAATAACAAATACATTTATTAACATTCTAGATACAAATGAGTATTATTGATAATGAAAATATAAGGACCTAAAACTCACCATCTTTAATGAGATTTTTTATATAAGCATGTTATCAAACTTAGGACCTGATATAACATTACTAATATTACTAAAATATAATAAAAAAAGTGGCATTCTATGTAAAGTGTATTTTTATAGTGACCCATAGAAATGTGAAGACCTAGAAATCATGTTTATCAAACTGATCTGTTACAATATATATATACATGTACACCCACATGTTTGGGCATTATTATTATAAAAACTTAAAAGTCTAAATTTACGAAACTATTTAATTAGATATTTAAATGGGTCAGAGTTCACATAAATCATTTGATAATTAAAAAAATTTTTAAAAAAAAAAAAAAGTATACAAATACACATAGACAATTTACCATCATGTTCAATATTATCGATTCATTGTATATTTTCTAGATAACATCTTCTTAATAAAATGTTAATATTAATTAAAGATTATATTTATAAATATTTACTTACAACATAAATTAGCATAGCTATTTTACTTTTTGTTTTTAGTTCTATTCAGATACTAGATTTGAAAAATGCTGTAATATACCTAAAAATATTTTATAATTTTGCAAGGTTCATTAAATAATGACTTCTTAATTATAAAATAGTTATTTTTATGATACTCTCCGAATTGTTTTTAATTATCTAAAACATATTCAGCAATTATATTGCTTTAAATTTTTGACTAAAGCCGTTTATAATTTTCAAAAATCACTGGATTATATAATACTTAAATTATGCTATTAGTTATTTCTTACTAGTAGTGGTTTGTACCATCTTAATTAAAATAATTATCTTGTCATTTCTCAGAGCAACACATTTTGATTTCATAATTAATACAAATGATCATACAATTAAAAATCAAAAGCACAATTTTTTTAATGTTAATTAGACTAAAACATAATATGTCTTAATAAATAATTTATAGGTCACTAGAAGAAATTATTTAGCATATTATTGAAATAAATTTCTTTAGCAAAATAATTACATTACAAAATTAAATATGTATGTATACACTTTTGTGCTTCTGCAATCAAAAATACAGATTTTTTAAAATAATTTCTATTACTAACGTCTAACTTTTGATTTTTATAGTTACAATTTATTACAAGACACTTAATACCCTATTTATATATATCAACTTCAGGTTCTAATATGTATGTATATTAAAATTATATACATATCTTTTATAACTTAAATTAATTAAAGCAGTAAAAAAATATTTTAATTAAATTTTCATCATTACTTTTACAAATATTACCATTAAATTAAAATTAAAAATAATCAATTTAAAACAAAACTAAAACAGACAACTCACTATAAATAAAAAAAAAAAAGATATAATACATCAACCTAGCTTTCATTCTTTAATGGAACTTTTTAAAATGTTTCTTCTTTCACGGTCACATGACCGGCAATTTCCCCAATTGACATTATTTACATTACAATAAATATCACATGATCACTATCTCATACTAGCACAATAATTGTTATTAAACAATTCAAAACAAAGCAAAACTCTCCATATAGTAGTGCCATCTTGTGCTAACAAGAGCAATCAATGGATGCCAGAAGGCTTGTGCATAAAATCCCTATCTAGTGCCTACTCACCCAATATCCCCAGACTAGTTTTTGGCTTGTGGCCTTCATCAGTGAGGAGCCTTGGATCTGAGAGCATTGCACCTAGATCTTAGGATCTAATGCAACCCTCCAGCACCCACCTTTTAACTCTATTTAACTACATAACTATGAGAATGAAATTGAAAACACTATTAATATTTTCAATCCAAGCTCACTAGCTTATATAGTCATATGGGTCTGAACTCAATTCAGTACCCATACATTTTGGTGTCTTTGGCTCTTTAACAACCATAGCCACCACTATCCTATTAGGCAGGATTGCACTACTATATGGAGAGTTTGCTTTGTTTTGAATTGTTTAATAACAATTATTGTGCTAGTATGAGATAGTGATCATGTGATGTTTAGTGGTTTAACACCAATCCTGCCTAATAGGATAGTGGTGGCTATGGTTGTTAAAGAGCCAAATACACCAAAATGTATGGGTACTGAATTGAGTTCAGACCCATATGACTATATAAGCTATTGAGCTTGGATTGAAAATATTAATAGTGTTTTCAATTTCATTCTCATAGTTATGTAGTTAAATAGAGTTAAAAGGTGGGTGCTGGAGGGTTGCATTAGATCCTAAGATCTAGGTGCAATGCTCTCAGATCCAAGGCTCCTCACTGATGAAGGCCACAAGCCAGAAACTAGTCTGGGGATATTGGGTGAGTAGGCACTAGATAGGGATTTTATGCACAAGCCTTCTGGCATCCATTGATTGCTCTTGTTAGCACAAGATGGCACTACTATATGGAGAGTTTTGCTTTGTTTTGAATTGTTTAATACAATAAATATAGTTATTAAAAAAAACACATTAAATATAATTAGTAAAATATATTTATATATGTACATAAAAATGACTGAACTTATTCAATCCTTTTTTTTTTTTTTTACATTATTTGTATATATATGTAAATTTATAAATAAATATTAGAAAATACAGTATTTAAAAGTTTATAAAAATATATCTATAACCATCATTTAGGCGCTTTCACCTATCTTTGTAGTATTTGTCAACTAGTACTTTTAAAATGTCAGCTTTCCCATAATTCGATCGTGGAATTATGGGAAAGCTGACATTTTAAAAGTACTAATTGACAAAAACTACAAAGATAGACATTTTAAAAGTACTAGTTGATAAAAACTACAAAGATAGTTGTAAGTGACGGTTATAGATATCTTTGTATAAACTTTTAAATACCGTATTTTCTAATATTTATTTATAAATTTACATATATTATTTTGAAGAAATATGACATTGATTTGTAATATTATATATATATATAATGAAAGAAAAAAAGGATTGTAATGTTTAATCATTTTCATGTACATATATGTATTTTACTAATTATATTTATTGTAATGTAATGTAAATAATGTCCATTGGGAGAAGTTTCTGTAGAATAATATTTTGTTTTTGAACATCATCTGAAAAATTTGTTGTATTAAATTTTTTTTCTTACTTTGTGAAAGTGAAAAGATATAGATTTAATTGGGAAAAAATATTTTTTTGTGCTTGTGTATATTATTGCAAGAAGGCTTTAAAACTAAGTTGCACATAAGATTACTTGGCTTTTAGTAGGTTTGCTATTAAAGGATTTTTTTAATTTAAAGAAGATGTTTATTTGAGAAAGAAGATAACGTTTTTGAGGTGTAAGGTTAGAAAACACATGTTTATCAATCACTATTGAAAGAAAGAAAAGTTTTTCTCCTTTTGTATAAAGGGGTTTGAAGAGTAGTAGAGAAAGTGTACAGTTAAATATAGAGTAGGGGACTTGAGAAATAAGGAATATGGATTGCATCCCAGGATGTATATATAGTGGCCAGAAAGAAATTAGGCATGCTGTGGTAGAGTATAGCATATGTGATAAGATTTATTATTTGAAATGCTTAAATAAGATTACAAAAAATGTAACAGATGTATGGTTATGTAGACTGTGTGCAAATGTAATAAAAGAGGTGAAAAAATGGTTTCTAACTATAGATAGTTTAAAGAGAAAGTCAGGAGAAATGGAGCAAAATGTATTTGAGAAAGATAAAATAGAGTATGATTTTAATGGAGTGACAAGAGATATGGATGGCAAAATAAGTATTGCCATGGAGATGGTTAGTCAAAGAATAAGTAAAATAAAGGAAGAGGTAAAGGATGGAGAAGCAAAATTAAAATCTTTAAAGACAAAGTATGAGCTGATAAAGAAATTATTGAATAGAAATGATAATAAAGAAATAGATAAAGAAGTCCAGAAAGTTGAAGAGAATTTTATGAATGAAGTAGAGAAAGTAAGCTATGAGACAGTATTGATTGGAGATTCACTACTTAGAGGATATGGAGATGTAATTGAAAGAGAAAATAGAAACATGTATATAAAAATATGTTTGCGGGGAACTAGAATTAAGAATGTTACAGATAAGGTAAAGAAACAAGGGAGTAGAGATGTATATGTTATGGCAGGGACAAATGGTTTGTCAGAGCTATTGGAGAAAGTAATGGATGAGTAGATAGAATTTGTTAGTAATTTGAGTAAAATTAAAGGAAAAATAGGAATAATTGGATTATTATCAAGATTTGATAATAAGTATATACTAGATAGAGCATGTTCTATAAATGAGATTGAAAAAAATGTGTGAGAGAAATGATGTTATGTTTATGGATGTGCAGGATTTTTTTTATTAGTAAGAGGAAATTATATAGTAAAAATGGATTGCACTTAGCAAATCAAGGAAGTGAAGGTTTAGGGAATTTCATTTATAAATAATATTATTGTTCAGGAAACTTATAAAGGGGGTTGTGCTTTAAATTGCAGTATTATCAAAAAGAATAAAAATGGATGGAATGTAAGAAATAAACAAAGGGTAGCTGATTTGGATATAAATGTAAATGTGAAGAGGGAATGGGTCTGTAAAATTAATGGTAAGCAAGTTACTTACAAATGCTATGGAGAAGAAAAGTCTAACGAATTTATAAAAGAGTAGTTAGAAAAGACAATATTGTTAAAATTGGATATTTATATATGCAAGGTGGTGGACCAGAAAAGTGGCTGGACTTAAACAAGACAGTTAAAAATGAAGATCTTGAGATACAAGCAGTAGTGGAAACACATCTAAGAGAAGAAGAACCTATACTGGAAGACTTAGTATGGTGGGACATAAAGAAAAAATAAAGAAAAAAGGGATGGGGTTATAGGAATTATGTAAAAAAAAATTAAATACCATTAAATCTCAAAAATATTTATGGTTTGAGATAAGGTTAGAAAGACAAGAATGGATAGTGTTATAGTGTATATAGCCACTGAAGATAGTCAAACTATAATGGAGTGGAACAGTAGCATATATGAATGCCTAGTTAAAGATATACCGAGTTTCAAAAAAGGGAAAGAAAATAATAGTTATAGGGGATATAAATGAGCATATTGAAGAAATTGATAATGTAGATAATAAGAATGGACAGCTTTTGAAGAATTTGGTCAGAAAGTGAATTTGAGCATTAGAAATTTATCAAATATTTATGAGGACAATACACATGGTCTATAAATAATATATTTCACACAATAAAAATAGAGAAAGAGGGAATGAATAAAGTATGAAAAATTAAAGTGTTTAATACTGAAGAGAGTATGTAATAGTGATCAGAATGGATGGAAAATAGTAATAAAAGTAGAAATAATAATGAAAGATGTGGATGGAAAATGAATAATAAGACATGAAAGAGTTGGTTGGAGACTGGTAAGAATATTCAGAAGAATAAAAATAATAGACAACTGAGAGTTAGTAAAAGTGTAAAAGATAGGGGAAAAAGCATGTAGAGAATATAAGTGTGCTATTAAGAATAAAAAAAAAGTGAAAAAGATGTTAATGTTAAATGGAAAAAGTATTTTAAAAAAGAAGTTGGCTAAAACAGATAACTATATAGAGAGGATGAAATTAAATAGTAAATTTTTGGAGAATATTAACAAAAATGGAAGACACGGGAGTAAAAAATTTTGGAAATACATTAAAAGAAGGAATATGGGGGGTAGTATTACTAGATGACAAGGGAATAGAGTGTAAATCTAACGAAGAATTAGATACAATCTTAAATAAGTATGTGATAGATATAAAAAATGTTAGATGTGAAGGACAGAGTAATAACAAAAATGAAAGCATATAGTAATGAAAACAAGAGGTTTATAGAAAATGAATTGAATGAGGCAGTGATAAAATTGAAAAGTGGAAAGGCAAGAGGTTTAGATTGATGGGAAGTAAAGATGGTGATAAATTTAGGAAATAGAAAAAAAATTAAACCTATTATCATGTTTTAATAAAATGGCACAGAAGAGTAGCTAGAATTGTATAAAATGCATTGTGTATTAATAAAGAGGTGTTATATTAATTAAGAAAAAAGTTCAAAAAGCAAAAAAGAATGCATTAGATGCAGGTGTGTGGACAGCAAAGGAGGCAATTCAAGGAGAAATGGAGTGATCAAGTTTTTATATGAGAGATGCAAAAGCAAAATGAAAATGTTCAGTAGACTGTAATTTATGGATAATAATAGAATAGCCAAAATAGTATTTAATTGGGTTATGAGTAAAAAACAGGCAACAAGATAGATAAGTAAGATAGTATGGTATGCAGAAGATTTGAATAAAAAAATTTATGTCAATATACTCATACAAAAGGTGGGATGATTGTGTTAGGATGATTGTGGAGTGTTATGGTGGCAAAAATTGGATAGAAGAATATATGCATTAATAAAAAATAGGGAGGTGGAAAGTTGTATAATTAGTGTAGAGAGGAAAAGAGTTTAAATATATATAGAAGTAAACAGAATATTGGGTGTGAGTTAATTTATTATAATAGCAAGGAAAGTAATTTACTGTTTAAGGCTTTAACAGGATTGTTAGCAACAAGGGAATATACCCATAAATAGAAAAATATGGTGATTTAGTCTGAAAGTTATATAAAGAAGGCATAAAAAGTAATAGGAATTTGTTAATTGAATGCAAATGCCTACAAGCAGAAAGGGTACAAATAATGTAGTGGGAGAATAAATTTAAACAAAATGGTTATATAAAAAGTGAGTTCTTGGTTTTTATGCTTGGTTTAGGAAAAGATAAGAGGGATTTAGATATAAAGGCTATAGAATTGACAAACATAATATTGTGGAAATGGGATGAAGTAGAATAAAAAAGAATATAGGAAAAATGAGGTAGGAAATGGAAAGGGAAAGTAAGGTGGCTAATAGGTTTCTCTATGCATAATGGCTGAGAGATTCCTGACTACAAGAAAGGAGAAACCACAGTGCATCACGTTGCTTATGATTGTGTAAAAAGAAACATTTTGAAAAAAGTTCATTAAGAAATGAAAGCCAGATTGATGTATTAAATTTTTTATATTTATTTATAGTGAGTTATCTGTTTAAATTTTGTTTTAAATTGATTATTTTTAATTTTATATATAGACGGCAACATTATAGACAAATTTTAACATTAATATTTGATCATTTAAAGTAAATATTATTATATACATTCATATTTTTTATGCATTATAAATCTGTAATATTTTTACTACTACTACTACTACTATAGTTGTTTTTACAAAATGAAATAGAAGTAAACCAATAGTTGCAGCAAGTATGAAACAATAATTTTTTTCTTTTTTTAACAAATTAGAATCATTGCCTAAGCTTAATTTTTTAACTGGTTTAAATAAGCATATTTATTCAGACCAGACAAAAAAGTTATTGGTTAATTTTTTGTATGACTATCAATGACAAAAATACTATTTAAATAATCAATAATAAAATATTAATTAGTCTAAATATTTCTCTATGGTTGGCAAAAACTATTAATCTCTTGAGAAATTGCTCTTCATTTACAAGACATTCTGAAATATTTACGAGTCACAAAAGTAAGGAAGTTTAATCTGTATAAGAATAGATACCAGTAATGATATGGTAAAAATGTTAATGGCAAGTGTTATTAATATTAAATAGCAAGATTATTTGTTGCGCATAGAACCCTGCACATTAAATTCAAGAATGCATCATAACTTTTATTTCGGGCTTTTCTAGTATTTTAACAAATGTACAAGTATTGTCAGGAATCACATTATTTTTTTCTACGATAATATCGTAGGAATCATATTATTGTTTATAGTATTGAATTAAATAAAATCTTTAAAATACAAATAGCAAGAGTAGATCTTATAGGATTTGAGACCCATTGAATTCTATATTGATGTGGAAATAATGCTTAGAATACTGTAAATAAATAATAGTGTATACTTTTATAAAGTTTTAAAAAAATATTAAGCAGGCATGTATGCCTTGAATAATTTTTCTTAAAGAGTTTCATCTAAGTTGTTTGGAAAGATAAATGACATACTTAAATAAATGACTTTTTTTAGAATTAAATAAAATAAAACTAAAACAAAATTAGGATATTCTAGTGGGTGGTGGTGGGCTCAATATTTATCAGTTCTTGAAATTGCAAACAACACTGGCACAGCCTCCTAAATTAAAGTTCAAAATATATAGAATTTTTAAATTCATATTTTAACATGGAACCTCTAGCAATAATGCAAAAATACATTTGATCTATGCAACTAAAAAGTGGATAGAGGTGTGGTTTTAGTCTAAAAAATTAAGGCAAGTTTTGAAAAAATACTTAGAGATAGCTTTAATTATAATATTCAGGATGCCAAACTGAAAATAAAACTTCTAAAGCACAGCAATACAACAAGCATTCCTGAGAAAAGATATGGATTAATAGATGAAAAATTTGAAAATAGTTTTGACTCAACAAAAACTAAGTCAAAGTGTTAGTTCAATTGTAAGTTTAATGTACAGTATATAAAGACAAAGCTGTGAAGTAAGCAAAAAACATGAATCATTCATCTGGATCAAAAATTCATTTAATGTCACTATAGAATATAATTCATCATATTTGTCAATGAAAGGATCACATTGAGCTATCTATCTTTCAAAAATATGTAAATAAAAACCCATATAATAAAAAGGACAATAGTTGTTTGACAAAAAATTCAATATAAGAAATGTCATCCAAGATGTAAGGTATTATTAATAGCAGTTACAACAATTAAGATTGTGCCATCTCCATCATATCAAAAAATTGTTGGGGAAAATTTAAAAAAAAAGGTTTTTTAGATGATCTTTAAATTAACATATGACTGCCAGGACAAATTAATTAAACTTAAAAAAACAGATGTGACAGTTTAAAGAAGCCCTAAACAGATATTCTTTGTAAAAGTATGACAACTTGCTGGGCCATAAATGTTTAAGCTCTTGGGTTATTCTTATGATGTTAAAATTAAACATATATCAGAGGAAACTATATCTTCCATAGAGATGCACTTATTTCTAAAATTGAGAAAAATAATTAGTCAACATGACTGACTTGGTAAATAGCAGCCCAATAAATAATAAAATGATAACTAACTGGATGGAAAACGATCTAGGTTATCAACTTATGGGTAATTGGATATGCTTTAAATGGCCAGTCATAAAGCTATATTTTGGGAAAGAAGACATATCTATCATGAATACACATTCTGAAAGACTAGAATTTTTTTCAACAAAAGATCGCTAACAAATTCTAATTTTGTTGCTTGTAATTATGCAACTGTGATCAAAAGATTAGAATAAAAATGTTGTCTAGATTGTGTTGGAAGGCCTGTTTTATATTCAGGTATCCAAATTACAAGTCTGCTAATGTCAGCATTGTCAAGTAAACCAAACATGTCTGCCAAAATAAGAGTCACCCCTTTGTCTTTAGCAGCAGAGCCTTTAGAAAGACTTTATATATAGATCATTAAGGCGGAAAGGTAAATAATTTTTGTTATCATTGATGTTTTATACAAGTGGTTAGAGATATCACAGTTACTCTCTTTCCACACATTAGCCACTAGTTGAACATTTAAGCCTGCATAGTTTTTCTATGACCATTATTTCAATAATGGAACAACTTTTCACCAGTTTAAAGACTTCTATGTGAATAATATTAAATACACATTGATACAGTCATTTTATCCTGACAGAAATTGATAATCTGAATAGATGGTACAAAAGGTAAAGAAAAACATAAAAAAACAATAATCAGTAGATAATATGTTTATCTAGAGTGCTACTAATAGAGCACAAAATGCTGTCATCTATCTGTAACAAAACACCAGTGATATGTTAATAAATTACACATAAGAGCCAATATTCAGTATTAGTCTTAGGCATGCAATAAAAAACTTAAAGCAGCACAACAGTACTTCAAAATAGAGCAAAAATATGTTGGCACTAGTATTCAGAAAGGTCTGGGATCTATGCTATTGTGATCACAAAAATAGGTCAGCACCTACCAATAGCAAAAACTGCAGAAGATCAAACTGCCAGTAATCAATTATAAAACAGCTATAGGTGATCAGAAATATCAAGCAGGACATTTATGCACATCATAAAAAATATGTACAACAAACAGATTGATAGTATTTATTGGATTATGAATTATATAAATAAAATATTTTTATACAATTTTTATTTTCTGAGAGAAATAATATACTGAACTTAACTAAGCCTAGACAAACATGTTTAACTAATATATTTTTAATGAACTGTCTGTTAGATGTACTGACAATGTAAGTAAAAGGTATTGGTTTATTGTTTATTGTATTAACTAATAATAAAATGTATTAATTAAATAACCAATTGCAAAAGATATTAATTAGATTAAACTTTTTATTCCAATCCTTGACAATCAAAGAAAAGCTACATTTGCATCAAAGAAAATTCTTCTTTGCTTGTAACACATTAGCAGAAATGATAAAGTTTAACCCATATGTATATCACAAAGCTGTTACTAGATACATGATGTTAGTAAAGCACAAAGGCAACAGACAATAACCAAGGCAATAACAGTTTAAAAATTAAATGTCAATAATATTTATCAGAGTCAGAATCTTGTATATTAATGATATTCACTTCAGCTTTTATCTAGAATTTAAGTGACTTTCAAATGTGAAAAATCAGTTATTGAAAATAGTATTGAATTAAATAAAGGTTTTAAAGCATAATATCATGTTTTTCTGTACATAATACATAAAACGAATTACTGATAAAAATGTATATATGTGAAGGCTTCCAAGTCAAAAAGGTTTAAATTAAATTTGTCAAAACAATCATTAAATTCTAAGTAAACAGTAAAATGTTACACAGAAATATTACATTAACAAAGCTAAATTAATGTTATGATGATAAAAGTATTGGATTTTGACGACTTTGGTAAAAAATTGGATCAACCAACATTTTTAATTTATCATATCATTTACACCTTTTTATATACTTTATCAATACTTTTATTTGTATTAAACTAACAGTTTTGACTGTCCTGCAGTCATCATCAGAGCTCTTGTTAATTCTATTACCAAAGTCAAAACTGTTAGTTTAATACAAATAAAAGTATTGGCAAAGTGTATAAAAAAGTGTAAATGATATGATATGTTATAATAGAAATCAATACATAGGAAAAGAACAAGTAGAAAATTTTTAATTGTGGATAACGATAATAGATTATTGATTAGAAATCAGTTTTAATGTATTAGAGTTCGGTATTTGAAGTAAAAATTTAACACATCACTAAGCATATGAAAGATCTTTAAAAAATACTGATATTATAGTAATAATAATAAAAACTAAAGCTATAGAGGAAAGATTTTCCGAAGAAAGAATAGAGAATTGCTATATGCTGTACATTTTTTAATAATAAGATTGGGGTTGTGGATATTTTATTGGGAGTCGACAATGAAATAAAATTTAAATAGAATATACTTGACTTATAAATAAGTAGATTGGGTACAATATCTTAATAATCTCATTTTTTATTGTTTGTTTTGTGTAAAGGTAGTTACATATTCATTTTCAAAGAAAAGTATGTAGTCAATAAAATATATAAAATTATTAGCGTTTTTTTCTTCTTGATAAATCGTGAATTCACATTTATTTTTATCTTTTTTAATTTCCTTCTTGTATCTTCAGTATAAAAGTTTAAAAGATAGAGTGCCTATATGAAATCCTGTTCAACATTTTACAACAGGAAAGGGTTGTTTGTACTATAGCCTATTTTAATTATAGCTTTTAATTCTTTTCCGATATGTTAATAAAAGAATGATTTAGTATTTGTAAACACAATACTGCTACTAAAACAATGAGTTAGTCACTATCACCTATCAGTATGTTATTCTCAAATAATTATTTTATGCCATTTTGAAGGAAGATGTAATCTGAAACATAAGAATCAATAAAAAATTTGTAGTTTTGAAGAAATTAAAACATAATCATGATTGTACTTGGAAAAGGTTATAAAACGACAATTTTTATAATATATCCAAAGTCTGATGTTGTAATTAAAATCTGTATTTATTTTGCTTTATAATGCAACACCAATAAAAATTTTAACTAGAATATAATAATCCATTAATCATTCTGGAGATTATGTAATGTTGAAACCTCTAAAGTAATAGATTAATCTTTAATCCAGGAACCGTTTGTTTTTAAAACGACAATTCTATCATTCTGCTGAAACTGAATTCTATTTGTAATCTACATTTTGATAAAAAAAACATGGCAAATGTTTGAATGATGTAAAGAATTTAGAAAACTATGTTAAGAAGTGTTAAGATTATTTTAATTCCTACAGTGCATTTGCTCCAATTCATGATCTGTAAAGAGTAAATTTATTATTGATGATAAAAATTACAGTGCATTAAAAATTTTAAATAATACATAGTTAAAAAAACTTTAGAACTATGATAGCTGCTCACAGTATTTATATATTGTCTTGACAACAGTTTGAAATTGTTGATTGTTATCTATATTGGGATTGTCTAAGTGTTGACTAGTTTCTAATGGTTTTAAATAATTTGATATCAAGCCTTTAAGCTACAAACTTTGATAACAAATTATAAAACTATAACAGAGATATATGAAACTTAATTAAATTTTTTGATAGCAATAATTTAAATTAATTTTCTAAAACATACTTTTTAGAATAATAGAGATTGGATACTATTAAACAAATCTCTCCATCCTTATATTGTCATGTTTTGGAATCATGCTGTAAGTAATATACAATATATACATAAATAATATACTAAATTAAATATTTCCATGACTTGTTGTTATAATAAAAAATAAAAATGAAATCATATCCTTGTAAACTTAAATAATCTTTAACCTTTGAGATTGCCAAGAAACTATTAATCACTATTAATTGACAATCCTTGAGGCTAAAATTTTTTTACATTAAACTACAATAGTGTTTTTGTTGGAGTTTTTTTATTGAAGTAAAAGGGTAATATACACATATATACATAAGAGTTGTCATCCGTTGACCGATAATTTATATAAATATAAAATATCAAAATTAACTCTACAATTTTCAAAATACCAGTAAATATATAAATAAACAAACAAATAAAAAATATAGCCAGCTTACAGCAGATCATTCATATAGTAAGCTGATTACAGCTTTTATTTATACATTGATATTTTGAAAATTGTAGAGTTTTTTTCAGTATTTTATTTTATATTTATCTGATTATATATATATGAGTTGCAATGTTAGCAAATTTTTTAAAATATTTTTTTTCTTTAAATATGGTGCTTTTGAATTTAATTCTTCACAACTGCCATAAAATTAAAAAAACATAACGGAAGCAAACGTCAGCAGCTCAAATCCCAGAAATCCTGAATTGATATCATTTGCTTTCATTATGCTTTTTGAATTTAATGCCAGTTGAGGAATTCGGGATTCATGGGATTTGAGTTGATAAAAGCTGAAAAATAATTGTTATCTGTTTTTTGAACAATACAAAAAATTAAGCATGTAAAATGTTTTTTATGCAAAATAAATAGTTTTTTTTCTCTTTTTTTTTGGGCTGATTCCGAATGATGTTGATAACTTCCTTGTGAGTGTCTGTATGTAGGATAAGCAAATAATGTAGGTAATTGGTGCAGCATGAGGTTTCATAAGAAACTGCTAAAATTCTTCTTAAGTGACTTAATGAAATATTAATAAGTGTAAGTTTATTTATGCATATAAACCAGCTTAATTATTTTAAGCAGGAGTGTCGTTATTATTAGAATTCTATAAATAAGTTTAAAGTTTAAAAACAGTAAGTGAGTGTTAAAAATTTTCTTTTAGTTTAATTTCACTTATGAATCTTCACTAATTGTTTGATATCCTATTTAGTTATTGTGGGTTAATTTGTTGTTGAATTTAATGAAGCATGACAATTCTCAGATAGTTTGCCCAAGTATTGATGGAAAAGTAAATAGTTAAAAGGCTCTTGTGACCTTACCAAGATCCTTTCATCTAGCCATGCATCATTTTTTTGCTGAATGGAAAAAAATTTTAAAACAAAAAAAACATTTCTAAGGTATAACTTAATTAAATTTATAATTTTTCAATTACATCATTTATGCTTCGTTACTAGAGTAAACAAACCACGGAGATTTTCAGAGGAAATTTAAAAATAACTTTTGGTGCATATTTTTCTACTCTAAAAATTGCTTGAAACGTTTTATAGATGGCTTCGAACACTTTTTGAATTATTTAAAATAAATAAATAACTTCTAAATAATAGTTATTTAAATACTTTCAAATATGAGTAAATTTTAAATAACAATTATTAGATCACACACATATAACAAAAAGGATTTAAAATGACATATTTTTTTTCTTCTCACCTCTTTTTTTTTATTAATTATAAAATAATATTTTTTTCTTTTTTTTAAAAAAAATTAACCAAACTAAAGTTAGACTTTAGCGACAAGGTAACCTTTTACATAGTATTAAACCCATTACTACTATTTCATTATATTTAACTTGCGATTTAAATGTGATTATTTAATTAAATATTTACATATACATATCTTTTTCATTTACACAAATGCATGGGTAAAACGTTTAAGTAAAACGAATATTTATAATAAAGTATAACTTAGTAATCTTTAAATATATATATATTGTCTATACTAAACTTAATGTAATTGTAAGGGATTTGAACTCGAACTTTATATGCGTGGAAGATAGTAATCTGGATCAATTGATAAGTGCTGGTTCAACACGAAAAAAGTATATTGGAGGGAGATCATTTATTTTTCACACATGTATGTGGTCGTGGGTATCAGTTGTATAAGATAGATTGGATAGATGTAGGGAGTTTGAAAGTTCGAGTTCAATCTTTTATAATAACTTAGCAATCTGAAACTTCATTTAGTGCAGCAAAAATACAAAATTAAACAAATTGAATAAAAAATCATGGGATGACTCATTTTTTCCAATGAGCTTAACTATGCTATTTCAAAATAAGAATTTATATACAATATTTCTTACTTTCAAACTAAACAATTTTTTAATTTATGAGGCGGCAAATCTATACTTACTTACATTATGCTCTCGCTTCACGAAATTTTTTTTTAGCTTACTTCAATCATTTTTATTAAAATCAAATTCTTTCAAATATTGAAATTTTCTCAAAAGGAACTAAAGATCTATTACTTCAAAATCTTACAGCATCAACCTCCAAAAAACAAAATATGATTACCATTCATAACCCTAAACAAACCTACAAAATTATTATTCAGGGCTGGCTTGAGCCTACCTACTGTATAATTCATGTAAAATAAAAGCGATAATAAAAAATATGTTCATCTTAAACACTTAATAATTAATTAATTAATTAACTAATGTAAACATCTCTCTCTATACTTTTAAAACAGATGTAAGGCAAATAAAATATGCTATTTAACTCATGATGAAACTATGGGTCTCAGACTTTTAGCACCATGGAATTCTGTATAGCCGTTAATGTTTTAATAACATAAACAATTTCTATAAGTTTATCAACTATTAATAAAATAAACAACATATATTAATCATTTCTATTAGGAAGTTTAGATTTATATCCCAACTGGAATACTACTAAGCAAATTGGAAATTATATCATGCTTAGTTTCTATACACCATAGAAATATAGGTTCTTGGTATGAGAGAAACTGTCTACAGTTTCTATTAAAGAGTATATTTTTACTACCAAATCAATAATTTCCAGCTTTCATTTTAGTCTTATCCCTGAGGCTGCTATACCTGTGCACATATACAGTACCATCAAATGTGAAAGAATTATAAACATAACTATCTTTATCACTATAGCAAGTCAAGGTTTCTAAGTCATTAATGTTATATAATAGATAGATAGCAATTAAGCAGAATTTCTTCACTTTTCCCTGCTGATCTTCAGCAATTTTCCATTTATTATGTTTTGATATAACAATCTCTTCCAGCCATAGCAAATTTAGATAGCCTTAGAGTATTAGAGAATATGGTATACAATATAATTTTCCTATTATTTTTATTCATTGCAATAAATTTATGACATTTCTTCTCATAAACCAATTTTACATACTGCAGTATTTTTTGCACATCTCACAATCATTTGTGGAACATCATTCCTTAAATCAATTCATGAGCAGCTCATTTTTGTTAACTAAATGCTTGGTAGTTTAATCTGTTATATTAATAGATAATTTATTTACATGTAACTGGCTACTTTTGCACCACCTGCAACTGACAATCTCATCAAGAGGCATAAAATTTATTTGGAATACCTACTTTCATGTTCATTATCATAAAATAAAAGTGATGGATTAAATTACCCAGCCCCATATTATCAAATTCAAGTTATCAGAATCACTTACTAGACTTGCACTTGTATTATTAAAATACAATATATTTACATAACTTTTGCGATTCATTCTTTTGAATATGGGTACTAAATATTTCAATAAATAATTCCATATTCATTTTGATTGCTTAAGACACTGTATATTCCTTTTACCTTTATATTAATGAATAAGCTTTCATTTTGATAAATGAGATTGCATTACAAATTAAATAATTATTAAAGTTTATTCAAACTTTAATGTTTACTTAAAATTACTATTATCTAAACATTTTTATCAGGAATTTAACACATTACATGAAGAAAATTTTTAGCTAAACTATTAATAGCAATATAAGTTTCAAACTTAGAAAACTTTGGTGAAAACCAACAGTTACAATATGTAACAAAATTGACTCAATAAATCTAACACAACCATTTAAATGAATGAAAAAATAGTTACTTATATCACTGCACAGAGAAAACAACTATTTTGTCATTATATAATATTTAATTTTGTAAATAGGATCTCTTCAGATAACCCTGAAGATTAACATCAATTTCCCTAAATATTGGCATGATGATATTTAAAATAAATGCGAGTCATAATATAAATATAAATAAGCAGGCTTTTCTGGTTTTTGACTTTTTTTCTTTCTACCTGAAATAGAATCAACATTTCTAATTTGAATATTACATATCACCAAGTCATATAGAAAATTTGATGTCAATATCCAGGGTTATTTGATATGATTCCAATTCTGGGATAGGATATTCAATAGTAATAAAATAGAGATAATTGTTTTTTTCTCTACGCACAGATATGAGTACTAATTATTCGTTCACATACTTGCTTGTGTATTTTGTGCAACCTATATATATATATTTGTTACATACATATATGTATACGTACGTACACACACCTAATGAATGGTGCATTGCCTTTTTATATTTAAAAAAAAAGAAAAACAATTATCGAATTAATCAAGTTTAATTTGCTTTAAAAAAATATTATTATAAATAATAAAGCAAATCTGGTTTTATTTTAATTTTTCTAAAAAAGAATTAGCTTAGAGTATGGTTATTAAACATAGTCAATTTTAAAAGTATTTCAGTTATAAAATTAAATAAACTCAATTAACATTGGTATAATAGACAAAACTTCTAAATTACACAAACTTTACTTCAGCCCTGAAAATAATAAATAATACAGATACGTCACTGAAAAAGCAAAATTCTTTTCAATTGAAATCTAACTAAATTACAAGTAACAATAATTCACCATTGTTTCAATTACTATCTATATATATATATTAAAAAGAATATTTTTACAGATAAAAAATGTAAATAAATATTTCGGATTTATTCGTATATACACGATTTCCTATTCTATAATGCTAATATTAACATCAGGCAAATATATCAAACGTAAATTAAATATACCTTCTTGCATTAACATATATGTATATGAAGGTATGTCATTAAATCTAAAAAGAATGAAAAATTTCCAGTATGTAGTAGAATTGTTATTATTTTTTTTCTCATGTGTCATAGCATCAGCCGGGAAGCGAACCCGCTAACCCGGGACAACTGCTTGTAAAGCAGCCCTCTCGACCACCAATGCCTGACTAGTAGACATGTAAGTAGAGGTAGATGGTAAAAAAAAAGAAATTCTTGGCACAACTATATACTAAATATTTATAGAAGAATGCTCAAATGATATCGATATTTAAAAAACGTGAAAAAAAATAAAATAAAATTAAGGACGTATGAGTCAACATTTTACTATGTGTATGCTAGACTTTTTTAAAAATATTTACAATTCGTTATTATGAACTTTGGATTCAAACCTATCAAAATAATCATAAATAAAAAACAAACAAACAAGGTCTTTCCATAGTGAATCATATCCAACAATAAATAGAAATTCAAATAATGGGAATTGCCATTATTATACCTTGGCTTTCTGAATTATGAAAAAAGCATTTGACTCTAAGTTAGTTTTGAAACATCAAGATATAGACTTAGAATGCATTGTAAATGCAAGAAGATTAACATTAACAAAGAGATTCCACACTTCAAAACTTTTTATAATTATTTTATAGAAAAAATTTGTAAACTGAAATGGAAAGCTAAAGAAATAAAATAAATTGAGATTGTTAAAATCATCTAGATTTTACAGATGTCGTTTTGCAAACAATAATTCAAACTTCCGGAAATATTATAAGGGCGCCAAATAAACAAGAAAATAAAGCTAAAAATAAATGCTACATGTACAAAAGTAATATTCAATGGTTTTTCACATGAGAATGAAAATAAATTTAAACAAAGTTAATAACTACAAACATCTTGGACACATTATTAAAAATAGATGAAAATATAATGAATAAAATTAAGCATATTATATAACATAATATTAAATTTAAAAAATATTTCTATGTTAAATAAAAGACTTCTGACCACCCAACAAGAAACATATGGAGAGATTTGTTGAAGACAAAAAAGTTGCAACAAAGGAAGCAAATAGGTGTCATTGCCGTCACAGAAAGAATTAAAATGCTGAAGTGGAACTGGGCTGGATATAATGTTAGAAGAGATAGATGATAATATATGAACATTAAAGTTTTAAACTAAATCCCAAATTTTTTTTAAAAATCTTAGAAATAATGGATGAATGAAATAAAAAAATTTGCTGCAGTTAAATAAAAAAGAAAAGCAGTAATTTTAAAAACTAGTTTAAATTTGAAAGAATCTTTCTGCAGAGAACAACAATGTTTTTAAAATGGTGATGATGATGATAACATTCTAATTAATTATGATTAGTACTAAAGGTTAAGATTAGTATCAATGATGAGCAAGAATGAGTTTTTAAATCAAAGTCTTGGGTATCTATTCATTTTTCTCTTTTAATAGTGTGCAGGATTTACAAGCAGCGATTTTTAATTTAATTAACTGAAATAAAATAAATTCGTTCTTCTGAGCTTTCTATTTTCGTTATTTAATGAAGTGATAAATAATACATACTGATAATTATTAATAATTATTAATAAATAAATATGGTCCCTAACCGTGGAAAAGTAAAAAAGAGGGAAAAAAGTTAAAAATTAAAAATGAGTTTTTCATTGATATATTATACAAAACAATCTTGAAACACACATATTTCTCATATAACAGTAGCAAACGCACCAATACAGTAATCCCACCAAATGCAAGCCTTTGTAATTAATGTAGGCAAGAAGATTTGAGCACAAAATCCCCATCTACTACACATCCAATATCTCCAGATTAGTTTCCAGCTTGTGGCTTTCATCATTGAGGAGTCTTGGCAAGCCATAAGCTGGAAATTAATCTGAGGATATTGTATGAGTAGACACTAGTTAAGGATTTTATGCACAAACCTTCTTGCACCCCCTGATTATGAAGGTTTGTACTTGGTGGCACTACTGTGTAGAAAATTTGCTACTGTTTTTAACAAGCTGTGTAAGTATATGAAATGATCACATGATGTTTCAATGGCTTTATTTTTTGTTGCGACTTTTTAATCTTCACTGTGACAAACTTTTTTGAAAGATCTGAATACCCTATCTAATTGTAACTTTCAATTGTATGCTATCATTAGCTATATAAAAAACAGTGATTAGTATATCTCTTTACATTACTTTTAGATAGTATTTATAAACAAAATGGATAGTTCCAGAACATAGCTTGATCTTATTGGTATATAAATATACTGCTGTGCTCAGAATCTTTTTTTTAAAAATATTCTTAATCTTTTTAAAAAATTTAATATACACAATAATAATAACCACAGAAATATTTTATGTACTTATTAACAATTATTAGTAATGTAAAAAAATAATTATACATAAGCTGTTTTATTACTATACATGTAGTATTTGCACACATAGAAAGATTTTACAAATATTTTGTTGAATAATAATATTCTCTATATTTATACAGTAATGACAATTAGAATAAAACAAAAATTTTACTTTGTAAAATGAAAGTAAAGAAAGCATTTTAAAATAATACCTGTGAAATAAACGGGTGAATGAAATTTAAGAAATTTACTAACCTAGAGAAGAGAGGTTAAAGATTGATATTTATTAAAAATGAGGAAATAGATAATACCAAATTATTTTTTTACGTAAGTAAAGATATGTTATATATATATATATATAAGTGGAATTATTCTATGTATTTAAGTTTAAATTCACCTGAAGAGCTAAAAATTGTTTAAAAGTGCATATATAATGAGAGAAGGTGATCTGAATTCCTGCACTAGTAGATGGATGAAATATAATGAAGTTAAATTAAAAATGGATTAATATTGAATATATTAACTGAAGAAATACTATATCTTCAAAGTGCTATCTGCTAGTAAACTTTCTACTTTATTCTATACATTAATATATGATAACAAAATGACCAAATTTTACTGTGCACATGTTTATGATATTAATGGCCCTTTTCAACTGGCTTTGATCAATGTCATTCATATTTAAATATAACTAAAGTGACCTATTTAATGTTTAAGTCTATCTACAATCTTTCATTAATCCACAAGACAGAATTATCTAGAACTTTTTTACAAGAAACTTTGCACAAATAAGTATATGATTATATAATAAAGAATGCATTGGTACTATAAACATGAAATTAACCTAAGTGATATTATATGGTCAATGTGCTGTCTACCATATATTCTATTTTATTTTAGATCTTACTAGCTAATGAAAAAACAGCATCAATCTCCACTGAACATGTATTACACAGCACTTATTTTTTACAAAGAACTTCACGCAAATTTCCAAATATGTAATAAAGGATTGATTGATACTGAAGGTATAAAATAATTGAAGCAATATTAAATGTTCAATGCACTATATATCATGTTTTATATATGTTGCTTAATAAAAAACAACCAACCAATCTCTATACTTTGATAATAAGTAATTTTATTAAATAATATTGCTAAATTGTACATTCTAACTTTAATTCAATAAAGACTCCACTATATAGGTAGTATTTAACTGAAAATGATGTCAGTTGAGCCTAAAATGCATATCCTATGAACATTAATTGAATTTTTTCATCGTATAGTAATTTATAATATAAAATAGAGATACATTGGTAGATATAGGGTACTGAGGATTAATACCACTTTAATTAATTTCATATTTGCAGAGCCGATATCATTGCGTATTCCATATTTAGAAATTTATTTGTTGAAATTTCTTTTAAAAAAACGTATGTTACGTTAGTCTGTCTTTTACAATGATGTGTTGGTGTAAATTACTTTCCTATTGTCTTGTCTTGCATGGTTTGGCACAGTAGATAGAGCATGCTACTTGGTATCAGGAAAGCCCAAAATCGATTCTAGCACTCGCAGATCTGGAACTCGAACTCTGTATAAACTCCCAAGCAATAAACCACCTGCCTTATTACAATTATCATATTTACAGTACTGATAAACATTTTATTAATATTATATATAGCTAATAAATTTGATGTTTATATTATAAGGACCAAAAAGATCAATAGCGCGGAAACAATTAGCAAAGTTACCATAATAATAAACAATTAGTATCAGCATATTATATTATCTTGTAATTAGTTGACAGCAAACTTTTCTAGTAGTGCGAATAACAATTTTTTTTTTTAGTAAACTAAATTTACAATTATACATATATAACTTGATCTTGTAAACCTCATAAATTTGTATTCAAATAGAAAACTGGTCAATATATTTAAATTATGACTTAGTAGATGAAAATAGATAACAATTAAGTTGCTGATATGCAAAAGTTACGTAAATATCTATACTATTTTAGGACAATAATTCTGTTTTAAACATTCCAAGCTCTATTATTTTAACATTTATTATTTTTTTCATAGAGTTAGATTTATGTATTTATTATTATTTTTATTTTATGAAAATATATTAAAACAATTATATATTACTTATTTTTCAGTGGGAGCTTGTCTGTTTAAACACTAGCTGGCCACTTGATAACTTGATCCTTATGGTCGCCAATATAGGAGGACTTATTGGATCACTTATTTTTGGTTACACTTTAGATAAGTAAGACATGTATGTTAATAATATATAAACTTGGAATTACTAATCTCTTAAAGTGTAAGACATTCAGTTTAATAATGTATTTTTTTATCATAAATCATACTCTATTTAAATATCATTTTCTTATCAATTTAAATCTGAATTGCTTTAACTTACATTTATTTCTAGTCATTAAAGTATCTTTCAAGTTATTTATATATGTAGTATACTCCTTATAAATCTTGAATTATCACTCATAAAATCTTCCTGATCAAGCTTTCTTAATGTACATAGATTTCAGTAGAAACCCAGTTTGTCAAGTGAGCTAGAGTCGAAAAACTGATAATTCTCACAGAAAGTATTGTTAGATTTTTCTATTCATATGTCTGGACTACAACTAATTTATTTTAAAAATTGAATGTTTTATCAATCAAATGTACATATGTATACTTTTTATAGCATATTATTTTTTCCTGTTAAATGTTATAAAATGTCATTGAACTATTTCCATTAACTGTGAAAATGAATTTTAAAAAAAATTGTGTCCTTAATGCCACATAAATATATACATCGCTTGCTAAAACATTTATTCTGCAAAATATTATTGATTATAATTAAAACATAGAAGTGGAAAAGTTTTTAATTTCTGTGGCCATTTCAAAATTTTTATCTCACCTGATAAACTAAAGTGTCTGGAGATGTGCCTATATAATGAGAGGAATTAGTCTGGAAGATTTTACATTGAGCTATAGTTCAAGATTTGTAAGAAGCTTACAAATTTCAACAGGTACATTCTCAATTTATTATATATTCACACACATAAATAGATAGGAGATAGATAAATAAATATACAGATATATTGATAGATAGATAGATAGTAGATAACTATGATAAGTCAGTCATTGAAATGTAATAAAAACTGTGTTTATTTAATATTTTCAATGTTTTCTCTGAATATAAAGTAATAGATAGATAGATAGACAGGCAGGTAGACAGGTTGACAGATAGGTATACAAGTAGAGGTAGATAGATAGGCAGTTAGATGGGTAGATAGATAGATAAGTATATAGTAGGTAGGTAGATAGATAGGTTAATAGTCAGATAGATAGACAGATAGATAAGTTGATTGATTGTTTGATAAATAATTAGATCGATAGATAACTATATTAACTGAATCACTAAAATGTAATAATTTAAAGACAATTAAATACAATATTATTGACATGTTGTTTAATATATTCAAGGTTTTCTCCAAATATATTACTATTGCCTTTAATTTATTATACAAACATATAGATAAATAGGTAGATAGATAATGAGCTCAATATGATGATATTTTACCATAGCAAATTATTGTCTTTAATTTATTATATATACATAAATTCATATAGATAGATATATAGTTAGATATTTGCATATTTATATTTGCTTAACTATATATTCGTCCTTCTCCTGTCGCAGTTAATTAATTAATTTTACACTATGATTCAGGTGATAGTTCGCCGAAAGTTAACTCTGTTCTATTAAGTGAGGATATATCTATACGGTTGGACTTAGCTCAAGTTTTTTGGAGTATATTATAGGAAGATAGATAAATAGTGAGTTCAAAATGATTCCCTTTTAATTGAAAAATCATTTTATCATAGTAATTTAACTTTTAATACGTTTTGATTTAGAAAATAATGAAAAAAAAAATTGTAGTTAAATCTGAATAAGATATAAAATTATATGCCTTAACTTAAAAGTAATAATTATATTTATATGATGGACTATTTCCATTATCTAATATTAATTGTTAAAAAAGGGTTTTCAAACATTTTCAGCAGTTAGTAATGGCACACAGATAAGTCAATAACATAATGTTTCGAATGGTAATATTTTTTTACTTCTTCAGAGACCAATAATTAAATTTTTAAATGTATGAATATTGAAATTAAGGTGAAGCTTTAACCAACTAAGCTATTCTGTCAAAAATAACAACCTGTAGAAATTTTTTTATAATTTAAAGTAAATTAATGAGTGGTTTCTAAATATTATGAATTATAACATTAAATTGATTTATGGGATCATTTACCTTTGTAATATAATCAGTTTTTTAAATATTATTTTACTTTTTTCTCTCTGTCCAATATTTTACTGTTTTCCCACTTGACATATGTTCTACATATATTGATTTGCTACTTCAGATATATTTATTTTTTATAATCATCAGTTTATAATTTTTAAATCACGTTTTAATGGCCGAACTGGTTTTATCTATATACATTTTTTTTCATATTCACAAGTTATTTTGTAGAATTTTTTTTGTTTTCCAATATTTTAAGTTTTAAATTTTATAGAAGTTATGATTCTTTGTAGTGTACTATGGCTTTAGAATGCTGGTTTGATGTTATATCATCTGTTTGTTTGTATTTTGGTACAAGATTTTTTTTGTTTAATATTTCTTTTTATTGTTTACTTGTTTTTTATAATGGCAGCTTATGAATAACTATTTTTAATAAGAATTTGTTTTGTATAAGTTTTTTTTCTTTTTCCAAATTATTAGCTTCTGAACAAAAATTTTTTGAATCACTGGTTTTTGAACAAACTTCTTTATTCTATTCTATAATAATAGTATAATTCCACGTTTTGTGTTTCTCTGATGATTATATGTATAATCTTAGTATTTTCTTGTATGTATGGATTTTCTTTAAACTGAACTTTTGATTTTACTCTGAGGGAATCTTTCACAAGAATATTCAAGAATGTTAATTTTTGTTTTTAGTTCTGATTTTATTGTGAATCAAAAGGATATGTTATTGATATGTATCCACAATTTCTGTATTAGTTCTTCACTATATGGCCATACAACAAAAATATGATTGATAAAGCAAAACCAGACTTTAGATAGATATGGAATAGTATTTATAGTTAAGTTTTTAAATTTTTTCATATAAATATTGCTACTCAAAGATGGCAATGATGAACTCATAGCAATTTCTTGATTTTGTTGAAAAAAAATCTGTGTTGCAATGAATGTTGAGAGTTACATTCTAATACCAATAGAAACAGTTGCTCTGGCTTGAAAGTATTATGATCAATCTTTTACTTACAACACAGTTTGGTTTATAAATAAACAAAACTTATGAATATGTCAATTCTTTCAGTAATCATTTTCTTGATTAATTTCATAAAGGCTTACAACCCCCTACAAAAGATTATTTGCATCTTGTGTGCCAAGAGACTACAAAATTAGAGAAGAAATCATGTCAAGTTTTGACAAGATGAATTTCTACACAAACAATAAATCTTAATGTAACATCTCTTTATAAATTTAAAGTAGACTGTAAAGATGGAGGAGTCCTAAAATATGATGTTAATTTACTTTTTTTTTGAATCTGTGAAATATCTATGATGCTTCTGAGTAATGCTTGTAACATTGTTTTTACAGATGGCGTAGAATTTTTTACCACTTTTTTGTATATTAGATTGATGTGATGAGCTCCTTTATTTTAGTATTGTAATCAATGGTATCCATTACTATTATAGCAATTGCCTTTATCAGCAGGGAGAATGATTATGGTTTTGACAATTTTGAGAAATTTCAATAGCTTTTCTTTTATCATAAAAATATTTGATTTGGATTTTTTTTATATCTCAAGTATTCTTTTTATTTTTCAGTCTAATTCTCCTATTGTATCTAAAATTTGTAACTGCATAATTGTTTGCATATACACAGTAAAAATGCTGACCTAACTATTTAACAAGCAGAGTGTAGAAGGAAAGAGTGTTACTCTTGGAATGTGCTTTTTTATGTAATACTTAGTTTGGTTTATTAATAATATAATTAAAGAATATTTTAACCCAGACTTTCAAGATCCCTTCATGACCATGGACATGTGCATAAGATGGAGTAGATGAATAAAAGAAACGTTAGAGTCTAGGTTCAAATCCCCTCAAATTACATTTAGCTTAAGTATATATACTATACTTCCACTTATATTTAAATAATATAATTTAAAGTGTATAATAGAAATGTTTAAAACAGTAAATCTAAATGTACATTAAAAAATCTATGATTAGAATTTATTACAGTTTATTATAGTAAGATTGTAGAAAATATAGGTTGTAAAAACAGCAAAATAATAAAATATATTATAAAATTAACTTGTGTAAATTTGAAAATAATGTAACTGAATTTTACAAGATATACTAATAAATAATTTATTTGGGATCAAATTAGAATCTAAATATCTCTGAAAAGTTTGATATTATAAAGCGAAAAACTTTTAGTAATATGAAAAACAAAAGCTGTTTATTTATCTGTATACGTAAGCTGGTTGAGACCTATCTTAATTATTCATTAGTCTTTATTTTTGGAAATTCGTCTTTATATAACTTTTTGCGTATTTGGAAATAGTATTTTTTATATACTTTTCCAACAATTATGAACAAACGTAATGCCCAAGGGTATTATCTTTAGGTTGGACTGCTGAGAAAAATTGTATGGGTTGTAAGTTTCTAACTGAAACGTCATTCTAGAAAAATATAGACATGCAGCTGGGATAGTACATTTAAAAGTCCTGTGTTTGTTAGAAATCTGTTTCATGTCATATTAAATTAATCCTGTCATGTAAGCTTAAAAATGGAGTAAAGATACTATAAATATATAAGGATAGTATCTATGTGGATACATTTGTGTATCTATATGTGTTTATATATATATATGTAAGTACACATATTTGTATACATATGTATATGCGTATGAATACATTTGTTTAAAATTCTTACACATTATCATTCAAAACTGACAAATTACTGTGGTTATAATGAATTACTCTGTCCAAGGAATAAAGAAATAGCCCCTGGAAAGATTAGCCTTGCAATTATAAACCAAAATTAGGATACTGAATGGCTTAATGTAGATGGAATTGTATATATACACATTGTATTGAAGTATTGAATATATCTATCATCACTTATATACATATATATTTAATTAAAAATCCACTAGCACACACATACACACACATATATATGAAGTTGTTATCATTAATTGCAATTGACAACTCTAAGCAAAACTTATGCGGACACGGATCTCCTTGATAATTAGATATGCGTTTTATATGAGATTTTTATATTATTGTTTTTTCATGCATTAATTAAACTTCAATTAACGTTAATTATTTTAGAGCTCCAGTTCCAGTATTATTCCTTATTTTTATGGCATTTTTCATTCTATCTCAATCTATATATACTGTAATGAGATTGATGATGGCTTACTGAGCACGAACCATAGCTTGGGATTCATGAAACTCATTCATGTTGTTACACTATTGAATTTATACCTCTGGTAAAATTGGTGAAATGCACAAATGGGAACTGAACAAAGGCAAAATATATTAAATTCAACAACAGTTTATTCCATGTACAGTAATAACAATCATATAATGTACTAATACATTTCTCAAATGATGGACTCTACCACAAATGAAGAAACACTACAGCTATCGATAAGGTATGATAGATTATCTTTCTAGGTCATGATCTTTTATCGTTTACATTACCCTCTGTTATTAACTTAAATTAAATATTGCATTGATCTACATGCCTGATTGAGGTCTGAATCCTACAAATAAATAAATACATACATAAATAAATTTTAAAAAAATGTTAGAAATATAATTTGCTCATAGACTAATAATTTTAAAAAAAAAATCATTACTCTCTGAGCAAGTAAACATATAATATTTCACTATAACTAGCCTAATATTAACTCTAATGGATGAATAATTAAAATAAATATTATTTATTAATAAATTTCTGGTCACATTGTGATGTGCATAAAAATAATGGAACGGACTTACTTATTATTCATCTCTGTGGTAAACAATTCAGTCTGTTTACCTTAAGCTCTTAGTTCAAACAAGCAAAAGTATATATATAAAATACTTTTAATATCACCGTGTTTGTCCTTTTTTAGCTGTCATGGACAAAAATTTGATAATCTTTGAAATTTTTTAGTTGTTTTTCTTTCTGTTCTTGAAGTAATTTCAATTACAATTCATTAATCAATTCTGTACTTCGGCTTGGTTGACAAATACTTAAGTTAACTCATTTCTCCTTAAAGTCGGTTGTTAAAGATGCAGTTTAAGTTATTTCCCGAAATAATTCTAGGTATATCTTTACTGGATTGAGTAGATAATCTGTTAATCTTTTTGGACGATTAATTGACTGATTCGTTTTTTTTTCTTATTTCTTGTAGTGTCGGTAATTAGATAAAATTATGGAGAAAGATAGGAAGTGTGTTTCTAATTCATGACCCAAATAAAATAAACAGGAATTGTTAAAGTGCGATGATCTTCATTTTCTTTCATGCAAGGGTTGTAGACTGGATTATTTTAACTTATTCTTTATAGAGCTAGTATGTTAGATGAGAATGGACAACTGGAAGTCTAGCTAATCATACTAATTAAGCTTGAACTACATTCATAAATGGCCAGTATGTATTTTATAATAATAATAATAATAATAATAATAATAATAATAATAATATTACCAGTATTTTTCTATTTTAGCAGTGATAATTGCGAAATGGACTTCACTCCCATCTCACCGCTAGCAAAATATGTTCTGTTCAATTAATTATTAAAGCCTCTTATTATATAAGGTATATGAGCACAGACTTTCACACGACCCACCATTCTCCACTCTATCTCATAACACTGATACATTTGAACACGTATATGTCGAAAGGATAAACAAATCACCAATATTATGTATTTCATGCTAAAGCAACAATCATTAGTTGGTCCAGATTATCATCTCTATACATATATGCAATAAGTGCTCAGATATATATTAAGATAGCTAATCTTCATAGTTTAATGAACAGGCTTCGATCCACTCCACACTCCAACTCTTCAACCATACATCCAATTGAAAATCTGATGACGGAACGCTCAAAGACCACCCTTATTGTAGATATTTAGTCATGTTTATTAAAAATATTTTATCAATAAATATATTCATTGCATTTGCAGCCATTTCCCTTCAAACCATATCTCATTCATTTAAGTCAATCTCTCTGGTGTGTTTATCAATAAATAATAATAATAATAATAATAATAATAATAATAATAATAATAATAATAATAATAATAATAATAATAATAACAACAACAACAACAAACATAATAAAAATGAAAGGAAACAGATAAAAATATTTTTTGCGACTCTGAATTTATAAAATTAACTCTTTTAATGCAGATCCTCTAACTTTTTTTTATTGTTTTGATTGTATTTCAGTTGTAATATTTTATGCTTTCTTCAGTCTTTCTCATCCTCTCTTTTTGTATGTATAATATTTTTATGATTTTCTTTTGATATTTTTATATTGTCTTTTACAACGTTTATATTTCTTGCATGCAAACTCTTAATTCTCTTCTTCCATTCTTCTTTGTAACACAACACTTTTTTTGTCATTGACAATCTCTTCTATTATATGATCTTTTTTCTTAATATTTGTGTTATTTTTTTTATTTATTTCTTCTGATGTTTTTCATACTTCAATTCATATTTACACTATTTCTATTTGGCTCTTATTTGATGTCTTTATTATTTTTATCTAACTTTTACTGATGTTTTTATTATTTATATTTGCCATCAAGTCATAAACATTTGTATGTATTACATATTTCAAGCCTTTGATACTTTTATTCATTTCAGGTTTTATTTGCATCTGCAATATTTTTTTTCATATCATATATAGTTTACATTATGAATATCTACACTTACATTTTGCAAACATTGATGCAAATTACATAAAATTTTAATAAGTACATAAATAGTTATTGTACATTCTTGAATGAAATATAACAATTATTATTGATGTTAACAGAGATCTTATTAAAAAAGTGCTTTTCTATTAAAAAAAATACTTTTCAAAATTTCTGTGGTCTCTAGTTAGTTTTCACCATTGAACTATTATCAAAATTTAACTTACGCAGATCATTTATAGATATTGAACTAGGAATATTATTATCCTTAAATAATATGAAAGTAATATTTATAAGTAAACATAGTTGATAAATTAGTGTTTAATCCTGGTAATATATGAGAATACAAAAATTTGCAAATGTACTAGTTTATTCTATTTAAAGTAATAAGGTCAATCGAGTTGCGTGTTTCCAATAGGTACAAAATCACTTCACTATACAATACAAAATATTTAATGTTTTAGCAATTTGAATTTTTACTTCACATTGCAATTGTCTTAAATAAAATTATATATATATATATTGTATTATAATCCCAAATTAAAACTACAATCGATTTAATTGATGTTTACGTGTACATACTCTTATACACATGTTTAATCATATAAGTTAAATCTGGATTTCAGATAATGCTACACTTTTCATACTTTTTTTGAATACATTCATTTAGGTAATCAGCTATGAGAAAAAGTAAATATGTTACTTAAAACTAATAATAATAAAATTTCTTAATTTAATTATTTAATACGTACATTTGTGTACGTTTAATAGAGCACAAACGTTACGCAATGTCAATTTGTATCATTTTTTTCATAATAAATGACAGAATTCTGGTTTGACATTACAATCAGATTATTTATTTAATTACAGTAATTATATAATCGCTTTTCTAATATATAAATATTTTTACTTATCATTAACAATTTTCCATTTAACACAAACTCTTTACTGAATGCATGAATATATATTTACGTAACGGAGTGTGTGCATGCCCGCGTACGTGCATAGATGTACAGAAGATTTATGAGTAAATATATAAAACTTTAAAAACCCAGTAATATAAAAACAATGTTATTAGAAACATATATTAACAAGAAAGCTTTTATATCTAATTTATTCATACTTTATGCTTAAAAATATAAAAGGAAATATAATTAGAAATTGTTATTGATTAGAAAACACTTCATTTATCTATCTTATAAATACTTTACATTTTTATATTAACGTATTAAATAATTATATATTAAAAATAAAACAACTGCATCAATGAAATACCATGTGAATGCGGAAAAAACATATATTGATGAGACCAGTCATCCCATTGAAAAGTGCTTACAATAACACTAACTGGTGATTAGAAGAGAGAAAACAGATGTATCTAAGGTAGTAGACTAGGTATATAGCAATGAACATATGTTCAATTGGGAAAATACAAAAATATTGAAGAGAGAAGAAAAGGTACAAAGAAAAATTTTAAAAAAAGCTGCTCACACGACAATGGCAAACAATTTCATAAGTTGACATAGTGTTACTATATATAATGTATGGAAACTCCTAATCAACTTTGCTCTTAGGAAAAAAAGTGAAGAAATCAGGAGGAACTTCATAGATAAGTATATGAAATTTCTACTGACTGTTGCCTTTGGCAAGATGCCTCAGTTGGTTATAGCATTATCTTAAAATTCAGTACTCAAGAATCTAAGAGACAAGGTTCGATTCCCATTCTAGTAATGTCATTGGTTAGGCCAGCAACACCTAAAAAAGAGGGGAGAATAATACCTCTTGAAACATTGTGCATTTACTAACTGTTTGATGTGCTGTTACTTACAGTTGAATGTATTTGAAATATTTAAATAAAAGTTAAATTTTTCTAAAGACATTCAATATTCATATTAGATGATGGAAATAGTCTAATATAAAAATACAAATAGAAACTACTTTCTCTTCTGAGTATTACCAATGTCATTATATCATCTCTCTTTGTCAGAATGCCAGTAATTATAAAAACAATATATCTACCATCTCAGGTATTAGAGATACAAGCTTTCAAATTACACCACCAAAGAAAGATTAAAATTACACTAGATATAAATAAAACATTTAGCTATATTATATTATATTTTGTTTGAATTCAAATTTGATCATTCTTAAACATTGTCTGACAGACTATTTGAGGATAGCAGATAGAAAGATCATTTCTATATGTCTAAGCAATCTGACAAAGAGGATTGATACAATAATATTGACTGCGCTTAGAAAAAGAAATTGTTTACATTAACTTGCATTTAATTTGAAAGTGTTGTTTTTATTAATTAATTTCACACTTAGATTTATCATTAATTAATCATAAAGTTTTTAAAATGAGACATTGATTATTTGTTAGTTGTATTAAATAATGGTTTTGTTTACAATTAAAGTGCATTTAAATTTAATCTTTGGTAATATCACTAGTTAGAAAGCTCAGGTTGTTTTAAATTTGCAGGCATTCTGAGAGATGGGAAGGAATACAACGATATTGACATCACAGAAAAAGAAATCATTTTTATTGTATATATATATATTGTAACCAGCGGCGATGGACACAATCGAATGTAAGCAGTGAGACAACAAAAAGTGCGAAAACAATAATCAAATAATAATAAAAATAATATAATCACTGAATTCAAACTGCTTTAATAGATAAATATTTATTAATTAATAATTTCCTAACTCAGAATAATAATAGCAATAATAATAAATTGACTCATGAGACTATGTTCCCATATCAAGGTATATAGACTGCCTTGAAGTCAAATAAGTATCAAAGACACATACTTGACTGCATAGAAATACCATTGAATTCCAACCCTTTAAGAATTACAATCATATCACTATGTCTAACTATAATAATCCTATTTAAATAAAGCTAAAATAATATTCCACCTAAATATTTAATAATAATAATATTAAAATTTATTATAAGAATAAATTTATATTCTAATTTTAATTTGAAATAAATCTTGATCTAAATTTTTATTGTATTTCAATCTTTATCTCAGGGATATCATATTACAGAAGGAACAAAGCTTAGGATATTGGATAACAAAGGGCAATTTTATGGAAATCCAATAACTCAGACAAAATTTAGAAAAATGTAAAATAATAATAATATTAATAAACTAGAAGTTGATCTGCTATTCGATAACTAAACTGTAAAATTAGTTACTTTAGGTCTTGTAGGTTTTAAATTAATTTAAGAATAATTTCTATTATAATTTAAGAAATCTAATAAAATATAATTTGGATTATTAAAATACTCAGAAATTCATCTCTCACGATGATAATACTAACCTTTAATACTACAAATATAGTATAACTAATCTTATAATGCAAATATTTAAATAAAGTTTATTACTTTCTTGAGTAAAGTAATTGGTATATGGATATCCAGATATATCTCTGCTACACATCTTAAAATAATAATAAGTTCTGTATTTGAATGGGAAATAAGTCTAATAATAATAGTAATGATTATAATTAGTTTAAAACAAACAATAAAAATTTTTAAGTTTACTATGAAATGAATATATGTGACCATGCAAGATGATAACTCTTGTGCATGATTAAATAAATTTGGATTTATTCAATAGTTTTTCTGAATCTATGATAATTTATGAATCAATTATCACATACTTCTGACAAAAATAATCATTTTCATAAGTGTAATACACATATTAAATAGAATGATTTATTATAAGTTGTGCAATAAAGTAAATATTGAATATAATCAGTATCTGTAATGAATGATGAATAGAAATATGGAAACATAAATAATGTCAAACTACACAATTTTAAATTCTACAAAAATCAATTTAGTTACAAAACAATATTAAGGTTTACAAATCAATATCTAAGTTTTCTTTTACAGACGATTAACATGACTATTTATAAATTCCAATAAAATAATTTTATAGTTACAAGTTTTCAAATACAATGAACAAGAAGATATCAATTTGGTAATACATTCGACTATCCAAAATGAATTTACTTAACCGCTTGTAATAAAACTACAATTATTTCTTAATAATACTATATATTTCAGAGTGGGCAAATATTTGAATTACAACTGATATAATTTAAATTATCAAATTATATCTTCCCTTTTTACTTTAAATAAAGCAAAACAAACAATATAAAATATTGTTATACCTTTAATAAAAGCACTACAATGAAAAGAAAATCATCTTCCATGTTATGTGCAACGATCTAAAATATATAAAAACACAAGCTAATTTAAATTAAAAATGTAAAACTAAGACAGCATTTTTCATTTAAATTAGCTTGAGTTTTAATATATATATATATATAATATGTCGTTACATTAGTTTAAATTAAAATAAAAAGATTATAAATAAAAATTGATTTATTAAAAAGAAAAAAAACTTAACTTAAAAACTGAAAATTAAAAGTTGTTTAACGTATATAATAGATGCAAAACTTTAAAAGTATTTTTTTTTTTAAATAAAAAAAAAAAAGTATTTGAACGTACTTTTTTCTAAAAAAAGATAAAAGATCTAAATATAAAATATTTTAGAAAAAAGTAACGTAAGTAAAATTAGAAACAGGTATTAATTAATTCCTGAAATCTCAAAATGGAAATGATTGTGTTATTAATTATGGAAAGGCAAACTAGCCCTTGGGGATCTTATATAATTAAAAAGTCAGATGAAAGATATAGATAAAAATTAAAGATTGTTTCTCGCTCTGAAGCAGAATGTCCAATAGAAGCAGAAAACCAGTGCTCGGACCCTAATGAAAATGATTGATTGTTCAGTGAATCCAGATGATGCTTATAAAAAGAAAAATATTGAAATTAAGGACAGTTCCAGCTTGATTTTCTCTCACTTATTTCAAATGAAATGACTGTTGAATTATGAATGGTACTGTTGCAGATCCGAATAAAATAATACCAGGATTGAACCAGCTAAGGCCACCTTCAGATAGACCGATCTTCAAATAAAGACTTCATGGGAATTGATACCAGGAACCAGGACTCTTCTATTGTAAGAGATATAATTGAAAAATTAAAAAAAAAATAATTAAGAACTTTCAAGATTTGACAAGCTAAACCTAAATTTTTTAAATTGAACTTTAATCTGACTTTTCAAATCAATTATTAATGTTTAATTTTTATACTTTTGAGTTTGCTGACTTAATCATTTCCATTTTTTTTAAATAGTTATTGATTAAACTATTTAAATGCATTAAATTTACTTTGGGTATAGATGGTTGCATAGATTCATTAATGTTTAATTATGTTTTTTATTTTCATATTTGATTGGAATATATAGATATTCAGTAAATATGATACCTCATGTTGAGTATCTAAAAATGTATTTATTGGAATGTCTTTTTAGTTATTGGTGTCAATCCGCATCTTATGATGAGTGCCATTGGGTTTCTTGTAAATTTCCCTCTACAATTACATCAATGACTATATATTTTGATAGTTTATTTTGAATTGTTTTTGACTGAGTAATATATGTAGCCTATCTATACTCAACATTCTAAAGTAAAATTTTATTAAAATGTCCATCTGTGCAAATAATTTAAAAATTAATATTAAAATCTAAAGAAATTTTATTCCTCAATTTTATTTATATGTGCATTAATAAATGTTTTGTGTGTTAATTACTGGCAGTGGCATATTTTATTTTTGTTAATATTGAAAAGATATTTTAATAATTTATATTTTATAAATCTCTGCATCTCACTGAGCTAGTGTCACTGAACTAGTGACTTGGGTTGATGATCGGAATAAAATACATATGTAAAATTTGAATCTTAACTTACGTATCTGCCTACTATATAAATTTTCCAGGTTCAAATGGCCTGGTGATGCTCTGTACGGCAGATACGGTAAGACTCTAACTCATCTGACCATTATAATATATATATCATTGCACATAACATTGCAGATAATTTCCATTTTAGTGTAGTGCTAAAATTTCTGCTTTCTTTCTTTATTTAAAAAGGGAGTGTGGCTGGAATAATATAGATAGGGCATTTCAGATATTTCATATATATATATAATTCAAACAAATTTATTTAACACAGTATTCAAAATTAAATAATATATTCTTTACTGGAAGTACTTTCAATTGTTTAACTGACAATCTTTATCACCCATTAATACAAATGTACAGAAAATAAAAACTTGCATTACCCATCATTCAATCCATTCAAATTTCCCACAATTCTGTTGTTTTTATATTAGCTGATTGTTTATTTATTATCTCTATTCCTAGATACAATCATTGCCTCCTTAACTTTTTGTTTTTCATTACATATTTCAATTTGAATAATTTACATCTCTATTATTAAATTTAAAACCATAATTACATGCTTTATTATGATCAAAAATAATTGATGGAGTATTCATATTTATTGAAGATACATTTTTTTTCTGTACACATTTATATAATGTTTATAGAATTGTGGGAAATTTGAATGGGTTGAATGATGGGTAATGCAAGTTTTTATTTACTGTACATTTATAAAGATTGTCAGTTAAACAATCTAAAGTAATTCCAGTAAAGAATATATTATTTAATTTTGAATACTGTGTTAAATAAATTTGTTTGAATTATTATTATACGATTTAAAAATACAGACATTTAATGGTTATATATTATTATTATTATTATTATTATTATTATTCCTCACTAACTGGAAATATAATAATAGGAAAATAAGACTAGCTCAGATAAAATGATTATGCTCGGCTAAAATACATATAATCAATAATACAGATATCCTATGATAATATCTACTTTTAAACTAGCTGTAACTGGTTAATAAATAATAAATGGTTCGGTTTTATGAAATTAAATAATAAAATATTAATAAATCATGAGACAATAAAGTGAAGTACAAGCAGTAAAGAATTACATTGAGTTAATATCCCACAGGATACAATCTCAATGGCATAAGAATACTATCCCCTATTATTTCAAATAATAATACATTCATAACATTCTTACGACTTTTAAATAATACTCAATTTAATATGATATTAATAAATAAATCCTAATCTCTTTATTAAAATAATATAAGTATAATAATCCCAGGTTCTTTAAAATAACTCTAATCAATTTATAATCTTTTGTAACCAAGTATGATAAGGGATTTTGTATCATCCTCAACTACACCTAACTAATAATAATAACAACAATAATAAATAATAATAATCTTCGATGAATAATTATCAATCTTATCTACTGTTCAATGTTATGGTAACTATCGATAATAATAATAACAATAACTAATATAATATAATCTTTTAGCTTTCATGTCACATCTTAAATAGAAGGTGTAATATAATCTGAGAATCTGAGAATACGTGGCAACGAATAACGCTATAATTCCATGCAATAAATTATGTAATTAATTATGACCATAATAATAATAATAATAATAATAATAATAATAATAATAATAATAATAATAATAATAATAATAATAATAATAATAATAATAATAATAATAATAATAATAATAATAATAATAATAATAATAATAATAATAATAATAATAATAATAATAATAATAATAATAATAATAATAATAATAATAATAATAATAATAATAATAATAATAATAATAATGAAATTTCTCAAAATATTATATTCCGAAGAATTGTAATTTCTTAAGTAAATAATTATATTAGTACTGTGTAAATATTGTTTCTTTTGGTATCTGGTGATCAAACAAGTTTAACAAAATTTATTATGGACTTTTAACGAAAAATTATATACAATATTTACAGTTATATTTTAGATAAATTACATACTTCCTCATTAAAAAAATTAAAAAATAAAATCAACAAGTAAATAAGCCTTTACTCCGATTTATAAACTTTTGCATATTTATTTAAAATAATAATAATATTACTAATTACGACTACATGTATAGTTGAATATAATATCTATTAATTGACATGTTTTAAATATATAATTTTCCCAAGTATACACGAAAATATAAAAAAATAAACTACTGAAGTAACATTCATTTTTAAGATAGGTTCATAGATTTTATAATAACTTAATCAAAATTTTATATGATAGTGCTGATGTTATTTAAAATATTTATCTTGGTTCGTTAGATAAATAAATTGACTTATATAAAATAATATGATTGATACTCTTTTATATACCTTGCTTGGCACTCCTCTAATAAAATTCCTATGTGTGTGTTTTATGTGTGTTCTAAAACATAAAATAATATTCACAAAATATAAGTACTCATTCTATTTTATGTTATTTCTTCTGGATGTTCTATTCTTTAAAAATATGCATGGCCATGTATAATCAAAATATTCAAAAATTATTCAAAAAATCTCGGGAATAATTTATTATCTGTTTTTTTTTTTTTTTTAATAGTGAAAAAAATACGAAAATATTTATAATTCTTTATTATTACAGTTTGCATTTACTTTTAATCTCAATTGTATTTAACTTCAACATAAACCGAAGCAAGAAAATCATACTGTGAAAAAATAAATAGACTGTTCCATAAAACCTTCCAAAACCTATTACTCTATACCCTATCTAATGTCGCCAATGCCCAAAAAGGGCAACTACCATCAAAAATAAATTAATAAAAATTTATTCATAAATATAATAAAAGAAAATAGTTGCAGAAAACCATGGATTCGAACTTTCCAAACTTTATACTTGGTAAGATCTTATCAATATAGTTATTATAAGACATTAAGTTTAAAATATCTGTAATAATTATTATTTTTAATATTTTTACTATTTTGTATTATATTTATTATACTTAATAATAGCTGCAAATACATAAACAACAAGTTTATAAATCTATTGTTAATAAATTATCTTATTTTTATTATTAATCAATTTAGCTTGTGTCTATTTATCTATCTCAACCCAAACATAATGCTATTAACATTCATTATGTTATTAATATGTTCATGTAATCCAAGGTGAACTGTAATATTTTATAAATAATGATTATCAGATATTAAAAATTTTTTCAAAAATAAACTTTCTATGTAGATTTGTTACCTTAAAATCTCTTATTTATTGAAACTAAAAAACAAATTAAAATACTTTTGGAATAATGATAATTAGATTAACCTTCAGTGTTTTAAGTTATGTTATCATCATCATTATCATCACAGATGTTTGGCTAATATTATTATAGATATCTAAGTTTACTCAATTTTATTCGAATTTAGTAATATAAATGACAATAAAAAATTCCCATTATAATATATTTATATGTGTAGATGGGTGTGGGTGGATGGTAGGGTAATAAGGCTAATTATTAAAAATACTTATATGTGTTTAAATAAATTTATACCAATCACTTGTGTGTGTGTGTGTATATATAGCAATCCCTAATAAATATAGTCATACAAACTTGAAGAAAAGTAAAAAAAAATTTACTTGAAATTTACTTGGCAATAATATGCCATTTTTCTATTTGATATTTTATAATGATGTCATTAATTTTTTTGGCTGAAGAGTATTTCTGATAGAACCAATTAACATTGCACTTCTAGAATGTCTTTGAGATAATCTTTGTAACATAGTCAAGGTCAATATTTCCCATGAAAATCATGCTGAAGTTCATTATAAAACACTTTCTTAGAAAGTCTTATATCCTTCATTCATTTTAATCCAGAGAAGATATAATTTTACAATAGAAATATATTTATTGATTTTTTTCTGATTTTGCCTTTGTCTTTATAAAATTTTACGGAAAATCCTTCGAAATATTTTTATATTGTTTTGATAGAGTACTGTCTTACTTTTATACAATAAATTATATAAATAACAGCTTTATATGCAACACATTTAATTCGGCCCGGTTATATTAAATGCAAATACCATTAATTATAGATTTCTAGCTGCAAAGCAAATAAAAAATAAATCAATTTTTGTCCATAGCTAATATTCTTATATGAATGATGGATTTGACAATAAGTAGAAACAAATATCGAATTAACAGAGATCTGTACTTAACTTTAATCAAATTGGCCTTAAGTCGCATTTACAAGGCAGAATAATTAAATTATCATTTTTAATAACTTTGTAAATAATATTTATTTTTATAAAGTGTAGACGGTATTGAAATTAAATTGAGACTGCAAATCTCTCAAGCGCTTATGAATATCACCAACCAATCAGATCGTAAGTACTGAGACAGAGAATTTAACAAGAAAAGGGTGGTTCTACCCTCTTCTTTACTTGTCTTTCTATATATCCAAGCCAGTCTAAAGTACTTAGATCTGAAAGTGTGAATCTTAAATACCTTCACACTCAACTCACTGAGTTCAAATTACAAACATACAGCATAAAATCGTAGTAAATTTGAACTTAGTGAGTTGAGTGTGAAGGTATTTAAGATTCATGCTTTCAGATCTAAGTACTTTAGACTGGCTTGGATATATAGAAAGACAAGTAAAGAAGAGGGTGGAACCACCCTTTTCTTGTTAAATTCTCTGTCTCAGTGTTTATGATCTGATTGGTTGGTGATAGTCATAAGCGCTTGAGAGATTTGCAGTCTCAATTTAATTTCAATAACTTTGTAAACAAATTATTACTTTACAAATATGCAATATTGAAGTTATACAGTGATAATAATACATAATATTTGGTGAGGGCGATATTAAATAAAAATTCTTTCTATTATCAAATTCTATTTTCATTCATGATGTATTATTATGGTATATGGATGGTTCCATGAAGATATTTACTTGCCCCAATCTACTTCCATGGAGATATTTACTTGCCTCGTTGTAATTCGCTTTAAGTCACAATCACAAAGCTGATGATGACATCACAACTTTGTGATATTCAAATTATACAATGTTAAATATTATAGAATAATTTGAAAAGATGAACTTTCAGACTCTGGTTATATTAAATGCAGACACCTCTAAGTATCAAATTCTAGTTATAATTCAAACAAAAATGAATCTATTTCAATTTATGTACTATGTTATTTTATAAGTGGTAGTGCAAACAGTAATAACAAGAAAAATAAACATTAAATCCATAGAGATGCTCACTTGATCTTAAGTTACAATTAATATAGTTAAGGAGTAGAAATTTATTTCTCCAAAATATTACATCTTATTTAACACTGCGTATTTTCGAGATCCTTGGTTTAAAGATTATTAAAATGAGTACTGAATTATACTACATTCTGGATAAATTTAAAATCAATCGGAATAAAGCTAAATATACATGCCCATGGTTTGAATGCTTGCTCTGCTACTTATCATTATTTGAATCTACAATCCATACAGTAATTTGATATGTGAATCAAAAAAATATTCATTTTCGTCTGTTTTGTAATTAGAATTTAAAATGAAGAGATGTTTGCATTTGATATAGGCATCGCTCAGAATTTCATCTCTCCAAATCATTTAAGGCTATATAATTTGCATATTACATATATGTATAGCCATAAAAGATTATTCAATAATAAACATATATTTTAATACAAAAGAAATATCTTTCGACAGTTTTTTATTGCGATACATAGTATAACATATATATTATCGAGAATGTTTTCAAACTATTATATATAGCAAAATCTATAATTTTAAAAACAAAATATAACTTTTTCAATCGCTCCTTTTTCTTTTCTCTTCTTATATTATACATTATATGCGATGAAAAAAAAAGAATAGAAATATTTGTTATGCATTCATAATCATACGATAAGTAAAAATAATAAAGTTTTACATTACAGTTTGCATAATTAGTTAATACTAATATAAGTTTATCTTTTCTTTATAATTATATATATATAGCCATGATTTGACAAAGATATGCTGTATCGAAAGCCTGACTCAGGAAAGTAGCAAATATTGTTTTCAACCAAAGATTTATTACTGTAATAGTTGATAATTGTCTGTATAATCTGGTAGAATATATTTTATTATACATATATTTCAAACTTATGGCACAAAATGATTATAATAAAATTTTAGCAGCTTTGCTGTTTACTTATTGCTAAGCTAAAACTAACAAAAGAGGAATATCCTTTCATTAAAAATTAATCATGTAAATGTTAGTATATATGAGTTTTCTATATTAGATTTAACCTTACAGTGAGTGTACATCAAAATTTTTAAAGCTTTTTACATATATTTAACGCTGGATTCAAAATATTTACATATGATTATTGATTAGAGCTTTCTCAAGATTATTAAAAATGACTGCTTAATAACTGTGCCTTAAAGAGCCCCAATTCTTGAATTGTTATACATATGGGTGTGTAATAAATTAAGTTTGATGTCTGTATTCTTTCCAAAATATATGTAATATTCAAATCAATATATATATCAAAATACAGGAAAATTCACATAAAATATAATTATTTTTAGAAGTACTTTGACTATACATCTTATAGTCTTTATCAACTATATAACATTAAATAATCAAAATGAGACATCCTTTCACAATACCCATAATTAAATTTAGATTTAGTTCTCCCACAATTCTGTTATTTTAACATTTGATGATTGCCGATTCATTAACATTTGACGATTTTTCGAAATCAACATAGCCTCTTTTATATTTTGATACATATATTGATGTGGATATTATATATATATATATAAAATTCAAAACTGCCTAACACTATACTAGTAATAAATAAAATACAAAACCATAAAACAATACAATACTAGATAAAAATCCAAATTTTACCAAAATCCTTACAGGACCATGGTTTCATCTACTAAACAAATAGATCTTCTCAAGTAAAAATCAAACTAAAGAAGCAACCTATATATACAAAGCAAAGTTTCCCATAATTCATTTCAAAAACCAACTTCCCTTTATATCAAAATATGTCTTCATACGATTAATAGCCTCAGATTCAAGAATTAAAGAGAAGAGTAAAGGGAACTTTAATGATAAAAACTTCTTGAATCTGAGGTTATCAATCTTATGAAGACATCTTTGATATAAAGGGAAGTTAGTTTTTGAAATGAATTATGGGAAAGCTTGTTTGTTTTGTATATATATTGTAATGATATATAAATATGTCGTTACATTATTTTAAAATAAAAATTTAAGTTCGCAAATAAAAATAAATTTATTAAAAACTAAAAGCTAAAAAAATTAAAGAGTTGTTAAACGTGTATACATATATATATATTCGCACAGATGCAAAACTTTAAAAATATTTTTTTTTAATAAATAAAAGTATTTGAACGTACTTTGTTATAAAAAAGTACAAGATTTAAAGATAAAATATTTTTGTAAATGGAAATGACTGTTTTATAAAGTAATTGAAAAGCAAACTAACCTTGGGGCTCTTATATACTGTAATTAAAAAGTCAGAGGATAAGATATATAAGAGAATAAAAGGAATTAGCTTGACCAATGGAAGCACCAAGTCTCAGCCCAGACCCTAATGAAAATGATGGATTAGTGACGTTTTGTTGGTTGAATCTGTGTGGATACTATAAAAAGAGAAATATTGAGTTCTGGAGAGTGCCAGCTTTTTTGTGTTTGAGACGTGTGATAGGACGCACATATCACACTCTCTTTTTTTAAAAAAAAATGAAATGACTGTAATTCCAAAATGAAACCAGCTAAGGTCACCTCCAGAACATCAGATCAGTCTTCCAATGGAGACACTGCGGGAATTAAAAACAGGAACCTGGACTCTTCTACCATGAGCTATGAACTTTACAAATTAACAAAAAAAAAGTAATTAAGAACTTTCGTCAATTTTTTTTAAAGATTCAGCTAATCTAAATTTTAAAATAAACTCTTATTTGATTTTCAAATTAATAATTAATGTTTAAATTATATATATTTGAGTTTGCTAAAAAAAAATCATTTCCATTTTTTTTTATTTCTATTAATATTTATTTGTATAAATTATTATAAATACATAAATTTAAGTTGGGTATGGATGTTGCATGGATTTGTTAGCGGTTAATTATGTTGTGGTTTTCATATTCAATTAGAATATATAAGTCATCGATGTCAATGTGGCATCTTATGATGAATGCCATTGGGTTTTTTGTATTCCCGCTGCAATTGATGTTATCAATGACTTTGTATTTTGATCGGTTATGTTTATTTTGCAATGTTTTTGATCGTGGAATCTATGCAGCCGATCTATACTCAACATTATAAAACAAATTATATAAAATTCATCTGTGCAAATTTAAATAAATGTTAAATTTAAGTTGGGCATGAATGGCTGTATAGATTTGTAAAGTTATATTAATTAATTAGGGGAGGGTAATCTTAGGTTATTTGTTTTGTAGTTAAATTGGGTCAATGGATTGGATATATTGCTGTAATTAGTAGATGTAGTATGAGGTTCGCTATGTGCAGAATCGCTGTATATGCTGTGCAAACCCTTTTGCCTATGGATGGGATTGTAAGTCGGCAAAAAGGACCGCAGCCCCTTCCTATGGAGTTTTTATTTTATTGTTCTTCTTGCCATACAGGTGTAACATTCCTGTATTGGACAAGAGTCAATGTCTTCTCTAACTATACTGTTTAGATGTACATTCCTGACAGTATAGTATATTTAGTGCTGTTGTATTTTCATGCTACATTGAATACATTAATGTATCAGATGGATTGATGCTGGTTTGACTGTGAACTTTTGGCCTAAGGTTAAATAAGGGATAGAATATTTTCTTTTCAAATGCAGATCTATGTAGTCTATTCATACTCGACAATCTTAATAAAAATATTAATTTCAGTCAAACTCAACAATCTTAAAATAATAATTTAAATTAAAAATTAATATTAAAATCTAAATAATAAATGTTATTCCTCAAATTTAAAATGATTATATATGTGCGTAAATAAATAAATGTTTGTGTGTTAATTACTGGCAGTGGCTTTTATTTTTTTATATATATTTAAGATACAAATTAATCAAGTTATTTATTATCTCTGCATCTCCATGAGCTAGTGACATTGGCCTAATGGTCTAAATATAAAATAAAGTGGGATCTTAACTTACATATCTGCCTACTATATAAATTTTTCTAGGTTCAAATGCCTAGATGGTGCCCTTGTAGTGCAGATTACGGCAAGATTCAATCTTCACTTTCTTTTGAATCGTTATAATATATATATATGTTGCTTCTTTAGTTTGATTTTCACTTGAGAAAGTCTATTTGTTTAGTAGATGCTAATTGAAACCATGGTCATGTAAGGATTTTATCTAGTATTGTATTGTTTTATGGTTTTGTATTATATATATATATATATATATATGTGTGTGTGACAGATAGTTTGTTATTGCGTAAATTTGTTGTAATACAATACCTCTAATGACCATCAAAAAAAGAATCCTTTTGTGGCAAAATAATAATTTAGATATTAACATGACTGACATTTTTCTACATTAATTTAATGCCTGTGATGTTAGCATGCATTAAGGTTCTTAAAAATTATTATATAAATATGCACGTGCATGTATCATGTTTACACACATCTATTTATAAATAAAATATGTAATTATTATGCACATGAGTTTGTGTATGAATCTCTGCATATATAGAACATTATACAAACTGATCTACTCATGAATTCTTTAATTTTCGATTGTTGTTTAAAATTAATTATATCAGAAATTATTACTTGATTATATAAATGTTTTGTATATGCTAGTATTTTTTATCATATTTAATATAGTTAGTTTTATAGATTTTCTTCTGTTTGTCTTTTTTAATGAAATGCAAAAGTTTAATATTTTTTGACAATTTATTTTATGGTCATATATATAAATAATAAATATGTAGAGCTATTTTATTATTTTTTTCAGTTAAATTCTCTATTATGTCATTTTCCATGACAAATTTTATAAACTGAAATTTTGTTTTATACTTTATTTTATTTATTTTAAAATTAACTTTTAATGTTTCTAGTTTTTTACTGTATGGCCGTCCAATATTTGTTTTCTTTATATGAATTTCATTTTTTACATGTTTTCTATTATTATTATTATTAGAGTTTTTATTATTTAAAAAATTATACAAAAATTTATTATTATAATAATAATAATAATAATAATAATAATGATGATGATGATGATGATGATGATGATGATGATGATGATGATGACAGTTAATTTTTGTAAATATTCCCTTGTTTTATATTTTTAGGAAATCAATTTTTAATTTTAATTTTATTTTATTAATTCTCACAAGATTAATTATGTTGAATCCCAAAAGGATTTGGGAGTTTTATTCTCTATTAATGGATCCTTCCTTTCTCATTTAGAAATAATTATTAGCAAAGTTTTTAAACATATGGATGCCACTTTTAGTTATGGTTATCATTTCAATGATGATACAAAATTCAAATTGTTTTTTCCTATCATTGCATAATGTTCAATTATTTGGAATCATAACTCTAAAAAGGATGCAGTTTATTACAATCAATGTTTTAATAAATTCTCCAAATACATTTCTTTGGAAAATAAAATTGTTCTTTATCTTTGTTCTAGACAGAAATATAGAGATTTAAAATATCTTTACAAAATCATAAATCAACTTCTTATTCTATCCCATATAATTTCAACTATTATAATTAGGTCTTAAGAGTATGATACTCAATCTGTTTTTGCTATTTTTGTCTATTATAATCAAGCTTAACAGTCCAATGTCCTTAAATTTGCTTTTTTATACAGGATACCTTCTTCATACAATCATATTTTTATTAATACTATAAGTAAATTTTGTAATATTCTTAAAAATGCCATTGTTGATGAATTTACATTTATTTTATTTGTTTATATATATATACACACACACACATAAATATTACTTTTTTGATTGTTACCTTTTTTATTATTATGTTTCAATGATAAGCTTTATTCATCTTAGACAGTTACAAGGAATTTACATAAGTTGGATTGTTGTTTACATGGGCAATCCACAGTTGTAGGCTTATGTATATAAAAGTTCTTTATTCATTTATACATAAATTTCTCCATGTTAGGGATTAGTTACAACAGTTTTACATAGCTTGGATTGGTATACATCAGTAATCTCTAGTTGTATGTGCACATATGTAAAAGTTGATTTACATGAAATTATATAAATGTTTACATGCTGTGGATTAGTAACAAGGGTTTTACATAGCTTGAGTAGGCAATCAATAGATGTTGATTTATGTATGTAAAAGTTGATTTATTGATTTACACAATATTACAAACATTTTTACATGTTGTGAATTAGTTACAAGGGTTTTACATATCTTGGATTGCTTTGGTTACATGAGCAATCTGTAGTTGTAGATTTATGCATGTAAAAATTGATTTATTGATTTACACAAGATTACATTAATTTTACATGCTCTGGATTGCTGTATTTACACATGAAAACTAGGTTTAGTTTTTATGTGTGGGTTGCCTGGGTAACATATGTGAAGGTCTAGTATTTTTCATGGAGTATGATAATTGTTTGTGAGGTATGCAGACACGGATATCAAATCAATGTCAATTATTTTTCACTCTTTAGGGTACAGATTTTTTTTGGATGATCAGTTTTTCTCTTGTTTTCATTTGAGATGTGTTGGTATGGGTAGGAGGCATGGTAGGATTTGTTTTCCTAATTGGTGAAGAAGTTTTGTCAACTATGCTATGCCTGTTTTCTTGTGCATTTGAATAGATGAGTATTTCAGAGAGGGATGGAGATATAGCTATCTTAGCATTGGTTGCAATTGTTGAATTGGATAGGTTGAACAGACTCTGGATCTAGCTGTATTAAAAATGAAAACTGGATGAGGCTTTTGATGAGATTTAGGTATGCCCAGATTTCCAGGAAGGTGATGGTACAGATGTATTAGAGTTGTTTACAATTGATGAATTGGAGTTTGTGATAGGATAAACAGACTCTGGATCTGATTGTGTCAGAGGTGAGGCTGGTGTAGTTTACATGTGAGATTCATGGGTAGAGGATTCAGACATAGGTGGAGATGATGAAAGCTGGGTAGGTTGTTAGGCTTGGCATTGGGAATGTCATTTTTTTGAGATTATGTTAGTAACTTGATTTAAATTGAAAATGTGAATGAAAAATATAACACAAAATAGGAAATAAATTATTAGAAGATTAGAAATTGAAAAAAGTATATAATGTTAGTTAGGTTTTTTCAAACTTGTTATCCTAATGTTTTGAGTAATTTATAAGCATAAAAAACCAGAGCTTGTTAACTTGGTAGTGAACAAGTGAACTGATTGCTGGAGAACTTGAGATCGAATTTTTATTACTAAACAAATATCAAAGTTTATTAAAATAACATTAAAAATAAGACTAGCATTTGGACTTTGAAACATTATGCTGGTATTACAGTCGACAGACACTGGCCATGTAATGGCTTTTTTTAAAATTATCGTTAAGTAACTAGATTTTAACTGGAAATTTGAATAAAAAATGTAACACAAAATTATAAGTTATCAATTAATTGGAAATTGAAAAAGGTATTATGAAGATAGTCTTTTTTTCTTTTGTTAGCCTAAGATTTTGAATATTTTTTAAGTATTAAGAAACACAGCTTGTTAATTTGTTTCTGAGCAAGTGAACTGCTTCCTGGGGAAATTGAAACTGAATTTTGTTTTTCTTTTTTTTTTTCTAAATAAAAATAGGAAATTATTACAACAAAATTGAAAATAAGATTATGTTTGGCTGAACTTTGGACTTTGAAATTTTGAACAGGTATTGGCAGCATGCTTTTCTGATCATGTGATGACATTTTCGCCATATTGATTTCTAAATTGTCGTTGGTTAACTTGATTTTAATTGAAATTTTGAATGAAAAATGTAACACAAAATTATTAATTACTTATCAACTCATTGGAAATTGAAAAAAATATATCAGGATCAGGTTTTTACTTTGTCAGACTAGGCTTAAAGTACTTTTGGAGCATGAAAAACTAGTTCTTGATAACATGGTTGTAAACAAATGGACTGCATTCTGCAGAATGTATCTTTTTTATTATTAATATGTTACATGCATTGTAATCATTCCTTTTATTAATTTAATATGCAATCTGTAATTGGCTATATACTATTGTTTAGCATCGAAATAAATGAATTATTATTATTATAATGATGATGATCATCATCATGTTTCAAAAATAATTTTATTTAATACTAATGGTTACATTAGACTATATATAAACAAGTATTTTGTTTAGGAGGTAAAAATCTTCAGCTGAAACTTTATGGAAATAGTCACATGAGATACTTGTAAAGTTCCTCAAGTTACAAGTCTGGACAATGTTGATTTAAAAATTACTTGGTACATGCACAGGAGGTATAGTAGCCCAATAATGCCTTAATGGTTTTAGACAGCTTCTTCAGCATTAGATGTATTGGCATTACAGTGGAAAGTTATAGATTGAACCACTATTTTATGAGTGACCATCTCTAGCCCTAAGTTGCTCAAGTTTGTTGTAGAATGTGGATGGATGCATCTGGTGTTATTGCCAAATTAGACTGTACCACAGGTGCAACAGAATGTGTATAGGACAAACATGGCTGCCTGAGCTGTTGGTGTTGTATTTTTGCAGTAAGCATGAATAATGCTATGGCAGGTGACATTGTTTTGCCTGTACATGTTTAGTATAATGTTATGGATGTTTGTTAAAGCTGAGCAGATGTGGAAGAGGTGTAGTAATGTTTCATCTTCAATGTAGCATAGACAGTAGAGGAGTCAATGTTTTGTATACAATCTTCAGAATGGAAATAAGCAGTTGGTAGTGCATGGATATTGATTTGAAAAGACAATCAAAGAACTTGGGCATAAGTGACCATTTTTTCAATTTATGAAGCAGTGATCATTAGATATGCCTAGCATCAAATTAAGACAGTTGGCTGGGAAGTATACATTAGTACATGTTCCAGTAGGTGTCTTTGTGTTTTGTAAAGATATCTGAATGGATATACTTTGGAATTCATGTATAAGTGATGATAGGTATCCATATGATGGAGGAGGTATATTCATGGGTGTTAATTTTTGGAAGCATTATAGTACTGGAAAGCATCTTATGGTGGCTATTAATATCTTCTT
>JAQFVV010000080.1:1969220-2141055 GCA_028023455.1 Epiperipatus broadwayi | reverse complement strand
TTCTTCTTCTTCTTCTTCTTCTTCTTCTTCTTCTTCTTCTTCTTCTTCTTCTTCTTCTTCTTCTTCTTCTTCTTCTTCTTCTTCTTCTTCTTCTTCTTCTTCTTCTTCTTCTTCTTCTTCTTCTTCTTCTTCTTCTTCTTCTTCTTCTTCTTCTTCTTCTTCTTCTTCTTCTTCTTCTTCTTCTTCTTCTTCTTCTTCTTATTATTATTATTATTATTATTATTATTATTATTATTATTTAAATAAGCATTTATTTTATATAGTGTCTGTATACACTTGTATTTACATTCGAATACCAGCCTTTCAAGCTAATTGTGCAAACGCTTTGCAAGTGTTAATAATAAATGAATACATTCTCACCAATACAAGATATAGTATTTATGCAGGAATCATATATAAATATTTGAGTTGTAGGAATAAGAGGATTCCTTTTTATTCCTGCATAAATACTATATCTTGTATTGGTGAGAATGTATTCATTTATTATTAACACTTGCAAAGCATTTGCACAATTAGCTTGAAAGGCTGATATTCGAATGTAAATATTATTATTATTATTATTATTATTGTTGTTGTTGTTATTATTATTATTATTATTATTATTATTATTATTATTATTATTATTATTATTATTATTATTATTATTATTATTATTATTATTATTATTATTATTATTATAATAGAAAGTAATTTAATAGCTGTGTTATATTCATATTTTTTTACAGACCAACAATTTTTATTTTTGTAATTTAATCATATGTATATCAATATTATATTTATTTTTAATAGCTGCAGTTTTTGTTATTCATGCTTATTGTTATTGATTTTTTTTAGGGTATATGAGCACAGACTTTCAGGTGATCCATCACTCTCCACTCTATCTAATAACACTGATACACTCAAGCACATATAGGCTGAAAAGATAAATAATCACCAATATTCGTATTTCATGCTAAACCAGCAATCATCAGTTGGTCCAGATTATCATCTACCACACATATATACTATAAGTGCTCAGATATATATTAAGATAGACAATCTTAGCCGCAGGGTGGCCTTTGAGCATTCCATCATCAGATTTTCAATTGGATGGCTGGTTGAAGAGTTGGAGTGTGTAGTAGATTGGAGCCTGTCCATTAAAGTATGAAGATTGTCTATCTTAATATATATCTGAGCACTTATAGTATATATGTGTGGGAGATGATAATCTGGACCAACTGATGATTGCTCGTTTAGCATGAAATACGTATATTGTTGATTATTTATCTTTTCAGCATATATGTGCTTGAGTGTATCAGTGTTATTAGATAGAGTGGAGAGTGATTGATCATCTGAAAGTCTGTGCTCATATACCTATATATTACATATATAGACACAGGTATATAATAAGCCTGTGTTTCAGTTATGATCTTTTTTTTCTAAAGGCAATCTTATGTATACTGTACATTATTATTGACATCATTATAAATATTATTCATAGTCTCTTTATTTCTGATTACAAAAAAAAAATCTACATGACTAATATAATGGATTGTTTCTTTATTTATAGTATTTTAGAATTTATTTACAAATATTGAGGATATTAAGCCCTAATTGCACATTTCATTATTCAACTTCTAAATGTATTTTAGTAATTATTGTTATGCTTAAGTATAAAATATAATGTGTTAAAATTAAACTTTCTTATACAATATTTATGTTTTGATTAGGTATGTACTGATTCGGTTTTTATAAATATTTAATCAAAATTACCCCAAATTCAAAACTAAACCAGACTAGCCAAAGAAAATAAACTCTAAATCATAACCAATGGTTTCATTGCTACAAGCAGACTTCTCAAGTGTAAAGGATTAAAACAACAAATTTATACTAAATATTATCTACAATTCCACTTACATTCCACACATCCTTAATATTAATTTTTTTTAGACAAATCAATAGCATCAGAATCATAAGTTTTGATAATAAAGATTCTTTAATGTAATAGTTTTGAATTTGGGATAATTTTGATTATTTTATTGACTAGTTTAGCTTCAGACTATCTTGGCTTTATTTAGTTTTATATTATTCAACTTATTTATGATACATTCTATTATGTATACAAAAATTCACCTATACTATAATATTTGCTACTTATTGGTTTAAATATTTTCAGAATTCTTGTACAATAAAATAAGTTTTTATAAAAAAGATATTAAAGTCATTTAATAATAATGTACAAGGCTAAAACCTTTAACAGAAGCGCCTTAAAAATGCTTATGTGACAGCCAATCAGATGTAATAATGAGTACACGTGGAACCCTCAATTCAAGAACACAAGCCAGAACACAAGAAAAAGATGGGTGTGCAGTCATTATTACATCTGATTGGCTGTCACATAAGCATTTTTAAGGCGTTTCTGTTGAAGGTTTTAGCATTGTACGTTATTATTAGATATCTGCTAGCTCTTAATAAATTTATATATTTAAAGTCATTTAAATGTATTATCATGCATTTTTCATTTCATTTAATAATCCCTTGCATTTTGTTTTTATTAAATTAATAGGATCTTTAAATAATGTATTATTTTATTCGTTTTAATTATTTCATTTTCATCCTATTCATATAACCATTATAATAGAGAATAACAAATATATTACCTTTAACTTCATTATTTGTTATCCCAGTATTGAAAATTTAATTGTTTTTAATGAATTTTATTTTTATTATGCATACATATTTATTTAATAAGTAATACATCTTCTTTATCATTGAAATATTTTCTAATTTTATAACTGCAATAAGCTTTTTTTTTTTTTTATTAATATGAATAATCCGTAAAAGGTATAACTGATGAATCCTTACTTAGTAATAATCTTATTTTCAAAATTTGTTTATATATTATAATATTATAATTTCATTTATACTTAAATATAATTATTATATTATTATTTTTTAAAATTGTTGTTATACATTAAACATGTTTGGGAAATTATGTATAAAAATGAAAGATTTCATTAATATGAACTGCATTAGACCTGTTACAATTGATAATCTTTCAGTTATTCTATAAGAAAATTTCAGAATTAGTAAATCAATATTAAAAAACTATTATTACAGTTAATTCAGAATTCACCATTTATTTTTAATCGCAAATGGTTAAAGATGAAATTCTATCTCTCTCTGCTATAGAATGAATAAGTTTAATTAAATTTTAGTACTGGTAATGTTAAAATAAAAAAAAGCTTCAGTGTAGACGTATTTTGAATTAAACTAGGTTCTCTTGATATCTTGGTTATGATATCATACTCACAGTAATGAGTAATAAACCAGAGGGTGGGCAGTATAAATAGAATGTAAATTTATGTAAATATATCCAAATAAAATAGATAGAGCAGTTTTTAGAAAGGAAGAAGCAGGATTCCTTTTTATTTATGGGGTTTGAATTATTGGCAATTTATCATGTCTCATTTATCTTGTGCTTAGTTTCACTATGCACCCGACTCTGGCTGATATAGATTCAAATGTATTTTCAAATGTGTTTTGATGTTCCAGGAATATGGATTTGTGTTATGGGTTGCTTGTGGCACTTTTGTAGAGATAGTGATGTTGGGACAATTTTATTGCAAGGTTGATGCATGATTCTCTATAATACACTGCATTACAGCTAGATTGAATGCAAGCAATCTTGTAAACAGTGTGGGGATTACATTCAGTAGGGTGTTTAACTTTGGAGTTGTTAATTAACCTGTTTATAGAGGATGGAGTATGGAAGCTGACTCTATATGACTCTGAGCATATTTTGTTTATGTTCCTAGAGACTTTAGGAATAGAGGGGAGTGATATTCATGGCTTAGAGTACAATGAAAAGGAAATTGTTCTGATTTTGCTGTAGACTTTGCTGATAATGTTAATGAGTGATCTATATTTGAGCCAACAAGACATAATTATAAGTAATTAATGTATTTATTGATGTTGACCTTTTAGTCTGATTTTAGTTTGCATAGGTATAAATTTCTGTATAGAAAAGTTGTTAGGCTGGTGTATTTATATGAGTTGGTAGTAATGAATCAGTGTATATAGCCTCGGATTTTGATGTGTTTAATTACCTTTGGACACATATATTGAGGTATTTTATTTCTTTTTGAGAATCTTCATGTTTTGAAGTCTATGTTAATGCAGATTTCTGTGTAATATCATGTTTAATGTTATTAATTTGGAGCTCTGGGACTCAAATAAAAATATCATCTGCATATTATGTGTATATTATATCTGGTGTATTTTTGAAATATTTGGAGAGTATATCTGATCCAATGCTGTTCAAAAATATACTAGATATAATACTACTTATTGGTTGTCTCACTGGTCAGCTGTTTTCCATATTGTAGTGTTGTCCATTAAAGAGGGCAGTGATGTTTTAGTCAGTATGAAATCTACTATGGAGAACCATGCACCAGCCTTGCATTGTCCCAACATCAATATCTCTACAAAAGGGCAAAAGCAATCCAGAAAACAAGTCCATATTTCTGGAACATCAAAAACATTCAACCATACATTTGAGCATACATCAAACAGCCAGTGTCATGTGCATGGAATAAAATGACTTCAGATGTAAGATAAAGGAGGCATGATATATTGCCAATAACTTGAACTCCATAAATAAAAAGGAATCCTTCTTCCCTCTTTGTAAAAGTGGGCTCTCTAATTCATTTGGATACGTTCACATAAATTTACATCCTATTTATATCTTCCACCTGACCACTATTCACTGTTATGGATATGATATTATAATCAAGATATCCAGAGCACTTAGCTCAATTCAAGATACATAAACATTGAAGCTTTTCCTATTTTAGTGTTCTGAATGCTTAGAATTTAATTAAAAGTTTATTAATTTATATAATGAATAAGTTTGTACTATTCATTTATGAAGTTATAATTCTGGCATGCAATAGGTTAAAGGATGATTTCATCATGCCGAGAAAAGGTCGGCTTATATAGGATAAGCTCTATCTAAGCATAACCGTACACTTATGCTTTTTAAACTGATGCTCACTGACAAGTGCGTGTAAATTCCTAAAAGCGCATGACCCGAGGTTTGTTCTCTTCTATATAATATCGTTTGTTGTATATTAGGATTCAAAGTAGAATCTTTCTTAGTAGGGAAACTTGCACAACTGAAGTAACAGTCTAAAATTAATTATTATATTATAACGCCTAATTATATACAAAATCATCCTCCTATATTTATTTTAAAAGCAGTGTAGTATATATTCAAAGATATATATATATATCTGTAAGATATTAGGACATAAATATATTAAATGTTAGTTTTAAAAAGGTTTAATGTAATATTTTATATGTATTTGTAAGTATATAATAATAGATCTTGATAAACCATGATTACAAAATATTTTTAATCAATTGTTTTTTCCATTTTTATATTGTTTTTTTTTTTTTTTTAAAAATGTTAGTTTTGTATGAATATTAACTTAAATACCAAATATTAAATAATAATATACTAATCCTATTTTTTAAGAAAAATTTTTTTTAACATTTACAAATATATGTTAATCTTTTAGGTATGGTCGTAAAAATACATTATTAATATGTATTTTTATAGAAATATTATTTGGTGCTATATCAGCTGCGGCGCCGGAAATTATTAGCTTTACAATATTTAGATTTATAATGACTTTTGGACTAATAATCATAGTACAAGGAGCAACAACTCTAGGTTAGTAATCTTGTATGTATATGTATTAAAATAATTTTAAAAAGTACTAAAATATACTTAAAATTAAATAGCAGCTGACTGTAAACGCAATAGACTTGATAAGGTAGAGAAAAAGCGTATATACAAATTGGCTTATAAAAACATATCAAATAATATTAAAAGTTAAAATTTAAAATATATATATATATTTTAAATTATACCTGTAAACGTTTATTAATAAGTTTGCTAAAAGCTTCTTCATAACTTTATATAATTAAACATTATATCCCCAACCAATATAAACATGACATCAAATCATTTGAATTCGTTATTCGTGTCAAATATTTTTTAGAATTTTTTTTATCTTCTACATTCAGTTAAAAATTCATGCGGACATCGATATATATATATATATATTTCAGTTAACATTTATTTATATTTTTGAAATCTTTAGAGTGAAATTAGCTAATGGCAGTTCGTTTTTTGATCATTCTTGATTATTTTTTTACGTTTTTTACAATTTAGTTTCATCTTGAATCCAACATTTTCCCACAACAATGCACACACTTATCATCAATTTCACTATCATTATCGTTGTCAATCATTAGCATTACCAATATAAAGACATCTCCAAGTTTAATACAGATTCTCTCATCTACAACTTTCTTTTCTACTCAACAAATTTTCTTATTTCATTCATATATCTTGCAAATATTTTCTTTCTAATCTTTTACAATCTTTTGGAATACAATTTAAAACTTCAGTTTTACATCTTTTATCATTGCTTATAGGAATATGTCCATATTTAATTACTACGCTTTTTTTATTGATTTTAACAGCAAAATAGTCAAGTCTGTATACAATGCTTTTTGATTCTGCAACTAGTAGCCATTTTCCTTTATCTTGAAACTGTTTATTTAATAAATTCTTGAAAATATTTTTTGTGTAATCGATTGCAATTATATTTTGTGATAACTGCTGCAATCTTTTCTATATTTATTTTAATAATGATATTTAATTTTATATGGCTCAACTTTATGAAATATATAGTCTTAAAATAAATCCAGTAATTTTAAAGATAGCATCAACATGTTTTTAAATGACTTTAAGTGTTTTATCAGTTTGTAGTCTTTCTATTTTTAATATTAAAAAGAGCTGTTAGAATACCAATCAATTTGGATATTTTTGTCTAAATCTATATATCATTAAAAATAGTCATTTAATTTTTTTATCATTATTTTAAAAAAAATCAAAATTTTTTTTTCCATAGTTCAAAACATCATCATTGTTAGTATAAAAATGCAACATATTCATTTAACAGAATATGATGTCATCTGTTATCACTTTACTGAATTAATGCACCAATCATTTTTGTTTTGCTTTAAATCTTTATAATATATATAGTTCTACATTTATTTTATTATTTTATTATGTTAAGAATTCCATATAGTTGTTCAATTCAATCAAATCATCAATAATAAATTATTGTCAAAAGATATGTTTTCTTTTTTATTGAAACCAAAACTGGCTTACTTATAAACACAACAGTAATCTTTGAGTTAATAACACGACAATTTTGAAAACTCAAATTGTCAATTTTAATTTGTAACAGTTGCTTCCAAAGAACTAATATTATTGTCCTTACTAAGATATTTTAAATAAGCTCTATTTTTAAAGCAATTACCATTCTAACTTAAAGTTAGGTATTTGCATTAAGTTCTTTGAAATATTAACTTTTTTATTATTAGAATATAATCTATAAAATTCTATCCATTTAAATGAGAATTTATTTAAATTCATTTACAGCCCCTTTTTGCCTAAACTCACCATTGCAGTGCATAGAAACAATTCCATATTTCCAATAACTTCTACTCAAAGCTTTCTATTTTTATCAATTGGTCAATTAAATTATTCAATAAAAAATATTTCAAGGTCATGTTGCAAAAACAATATCCATAAAAGGACAAAAAAAATTTTTTTAATTGAATGTTAGAAATGACCCATGTATGTAGATATAAAATGATTTTTAAATATTATTAATAAGTAGAAATTTCAAAAATTAAAAATATAGTTAAAACTTACAGTGAATCTAGAATGATATAGTCCCCTTTCACTTGATGATGTCTGCTATTTCATAAAAAGCCTATATGGTTAATTAAATTTCTATATTCAAAAGAAGAGTTTTACTGAGACCTGTTGTTTAGCCACAAATGTTGTACTATGTTCACATCTTAAAGGATTCTTATCACTTAAACCAGGGATTCCCAACCCTGTGCCTATGGACACAAATCATGGGGACTGATTTATATGTGCCCATCACTATTTCACATCCACAAAAAAGGTTTTATTTAAATTTCATTTTAACTAGTCACAAGAAACCAAGAAAGCTGACAATAATGCAAACAATGAAAAAAGGAGGACATAACCGATATTATTAATGCATATGTAATGTTTTTCAGGCTAACAGTAATGTAATACAAATCAACTGTAATTAATAATATAATATGAAAAAAATAAAATTAACACCATGTAATGTGATATGTATATTCCTTTATCAATGGCAGGAATCTCTCAGCCAATACACCCAAGAAACATGTTAGCTACCATATCTTCCCTTTCTACTCACCACCCTAAGATTTTCACATATTCTTTTCTATTCTGCTCTATACCATTTCCACAACATCATCTTTGTCCACTTTATGGCCTTTGTATCTATACCCCCCTTATACTTTTCCAACCCCAGCATGAAAACCAAAAAAAAACCCATTTGTAACTTGGTCTATATTTATTGTCTCACAACTTCATTATTTGTAACCTTTCTGCTTGTAAGCATTTACATTCCATTAGCAAATGTCTAATATTTTCTATGCCTTTCTTACATAACCTACAGGCTAAATCACCTACATATTATGTGTATATTCCCTTATTGCTAATGATTCTGTTTAAGCCTTAAACATAAACTACTTTACTTTCTATTATCATAAATTAACTCACATCCAATATTCTGCTTATTTCTATATATACTTAAGCTCTTTCTATTCTCACATACTAGTTTTCCATCTCTCCAGTTTCCTATTTTTTATTAATGCATTTCTTCTTCTATCCTAATCTTTGCCATTATAACACTCAATAATTCTCTTAACAAAATCATCCTACCCTTCGTACAAGTATACTGACACAAAGTCTTTATCCAAATTATCTGCATCCATACTATCTTTCTTATCCATCTTGTTGCCTGCCCTTTACTTGTAACCCAATTAATACTATTTTGGCTATTCTTTTACTATCTATAAATTGCAATCTACTTAATATTCATTTTGCTTTTTGCATCCCTCATATAAAAACTTGACCATCCCATTTCTCTTTGAATTGCCTCCTTTGCCACTCACACATCTGCATCTAATGCATATTTTCCTACTTTTGTTTGTACTTTTTCTAAGTAATCTAACACCCTTTTGCTAACATATAATGCATGTTACCATAGGTTAACCCAGTAATACCACTTCCATCCATACAATGTTTGCTTTATCATATTTATTATATGAAAATACCATTAATTTTTTTAACAGACCCTTTTTTTGCTTCATTTATCATTTTTTTCTCCCATTCATTTAAGCAATTCCTCTGTTTGCTTAAGATGATTCTCAAATAGTTGTACCTACTCACCACATTTAACTTTATATTCCCCCCACAAAATTCTTTCTCTTCTCTTTCCCTAGCATTTACAATCATTACTTTTGATGTTTCTTTACAAAATTTGTTTCCTATCTTTTTACCTATCCCTGCACAAGTCTTCAGCACAGCTTCCATATATTCCGTTTTCTGTGCATAAAAATACCATCAGCTTATAAAAGACCTGATAATGTATATACTCCCTTGCCATCTGCTAATGGTATCTCTACCCCTCTTCTGAATTTTTCCATTGCCCTCTCCATTTCTCTCAAATATAACAAAAACAAAATACATGATATAGGGTATTCTTGCCTTTATCCCACATCATTTTTATTTCTAACTGATTCTATATTTCCTAATTAATACATATAATAATTATTTTCATACAATCTTTTAATAAGATCCACTAAAGCTCCATTCATTCCTGAATTCATTAAACTTACCCATAATCTATTTTTATTTATTCTATCATATGCCTTCTCTATAGCTATAAAGACCATATATAACTGCCTACCTGTATTCCTAGTCGTATCTATAAGTTGTGTGACTCCAAATAAACTATCTCCTATATGCTTATCCATTCTAAAACCCCTTTGCATTTCTCTCACTATATTATTTTCTTCCATGCATTTTGCTACTCCTCTAGCCACCATATATGCAAAATCTTTATATAACACTGATGTTACCTCTATGGTCTATAATAATCCTTACTCTTTCCTTTAAATATTAGCCTTACTCTTGTATTATTCCAGCTATCTGGAAATTTTCTCTTCTGTGCCATCTTTTTAAAACATGATAATATATTTAATTTTACCCTATTTTCCAAATTTATTACCATCTCTGCTGCCCATCCATCTAAATCTTTTGCCTTTCCACTTTTCAATTTTTTACCTGCATCATTCAATTTACTTTCTGTAAAACTAATATTTCCATTATTATGTGATTTTATGATGCTAATAATACGTGTAGCAGATGTACCGCCATCCCCAATCCCAACAAGAGCTGCAGCTATAAATTGCAATCATTATTATAACGTATTTCCTGTCAAATTTGTAATTTAAATAAAATTAAAAGTATTTTTTCGGAAACAATTTTCTTTTTTTATTATTTTAATACTACGTAGGCAAAAGGAAACCTTAAAAATCCACAAATATTTTGCCTAAATTTATAACACAAAGGACAATTGTGCATTATCAAATCTCAAAAAAAAAATAATCTTAATTTGGAATGAAGAAATCATAAATTAAACACAACTTTAAATTTTGAATTGCCAGTGCCACCTGAAGACTTTTTTTAGAACCTAACTATCGCTGGTGTAATTTAGAAACTAATAAATAATTTTATCAGTATTACTATTAAGAAAAAATAAAAATATTTTTTAAATTTCTCTCTCTTGTATATTATTAACAAAATTCTATATAAATGCTATAAATTTGCTTTGAACAAAGATTGTGCTCGCCGCTTTATCAGTATTTTACAATGTACTCTAGGATACGAAAAGATTAAAAACCCCTGAGTAAACTTTCACATACTATGTACAAATATTTAACAAAATATAAATTCTTTATTATTCTTGCTGAACTTTAATTTTTACTGAAATTATGATTTTTTTCCTATCATTTAAATTAATTTATTCTCCAAGCATAACCTCATAGACAATTATCTAAAATAAGCCATTTTTTAAATATCTATATATATATATTGATTGAGCTTTCTAAACTGACGCTTGTTTGCAAATGAAATTCCTATTCCAAATATTAATTAAAAAGTGAACTATTATTGATTTTACTACTTTTTAAACAACATAGCAAAGGATAGTCTTCAATGTTTTTCCTATTGTTGTTTATCTTCTCACTGACGGCTATACTTACATATACTTGCTTTGAAAAAAAGAAAAGAAATCGCGGAATAATTGTCAAAAATTCCCAAAATGTTTATAAATTATGATATGAGATGCTCGAATAATGGAGTCTTACTGAATATGATAATGTAAAATTAAAAAAAGTAAAGTGGCAGAAAAGTTATAGAGAGAACACAGTAATTATCCCTCACATGTGTATGTAAATGGATTATTCTCCAGTATAACATGAGGGGTCAGAATGACCAAACAGTCAACATGGGTAGGATGACAATCTTGGGACTAACATGGGCTTTGAACATTCCATCATCAGATTTTCAATGAAATGGATGGCTGAAGAATTGTGGGTTGGAGTAGTTTGAAGCCTGTCCATTAAAGTATGAAGATTGGCTATCTTAATGTAAAACTGAGCACTGATTGTATATATATGTGAGGATAGTAATCTGGACCAACTGATGATTGCTGGTTTAGCATGAAATGCATATATTGGTGATTATTTATCTTTTTAACATATGTGTGATCAGGTGGGTCAGCAATATAAGATGGCACTGAGAGTTGAGGGTTGTGTGAAAGTCTGAGTTCGAATCCGTTACATTTACATTATAGTCTATTATTGTAAAATCATATTCTCATTATATTGGCCTATGAAGCAAATGAACAATTTTTAAAAAAACTATTTTGTGGAGAACTTGAGCATCCTTTTTATAAAAAAAGACACTTTCCATTATATTACAAAGATTAACTGGCAAGATACTCTAAAAAGATCAATATTCATGACTTTGATTGGGAATATATGACTTGGAATAGAATACAATGAAGAGCTATGATTAGATAAATTGTTTGTTGAAATCTTTCATAAAAAAAAGTTTGTTGCAAAAGTTAAAAGACAGCATGCAAAATAATAAATAGCAGAATAATGGATTTGCAATTTTGAATGTTGGATTAGGATTATTATTATTTTTCTTTCTTCTAGTTAGAATAGCCAGTCTTTTGCAAGTGGATATTTATTACTGATGTTTCTAATGGTGCTGATATATATATAATTAGAAGCTGATGTCATCTCCCCATATTGTATTTATTAAATTTAATTAACACTTTTATCTTATATCATCATCTAGCTGTTATGGCAACAGTAAAACAGCTCAATTTTTTTTTTAGTGTTTATGTAGACTCAATGACATTTTTAAATTTAAAACACTGGCCTCTTTACATCTGCCGCAGTTGAAAAATGATATAAGGTGATATGATTAATTAAATTTAATAATGATGGCGCTGGGAGATGAGATCGGCTTTTAATAATAATTGCTTATTAACAACATATAAATAACTAAATAAATAGATTGATGCATAGATAGATAAATGCATCGGTAAATGATTAATTTATTGATTTTAAACTGATAAATAAATTTTATGATATTTATCACCATTCTATCACTGTTTGTCAAGCCTAATTAGTTTGTTAATAGGTATCTGGTTATATTTGGTATAAAGAAACAGGCTAATAAGAGTTGATGAATGAATATCAATGCATTAACTGTGAAAAAAAAAACCTGTTGTTTTTCATTTATCTTTGGACACTAAGTTAAAAGGTTTATTTTTCCCTTTCAACCTTTTACTTGTTTTTACGGCAGTAACATTCAAAATGAAAATATAGTCAAAATTGCTCTCATCCATATGTATTTTAACTTTATGAATATTTTTTTATCAGTAAATTGCCCCACCTAGATGAATAGTTTTGAGATAAGATAAAAAAATTATCGTTAAGATATGAATGTATTCATTAGTACATCTACCTTCATATTTAAAAATACATTACATGAAATTAAACCAGAACCTTTTATCGGAGGGCTATAAACTACCAGAAACATTAAATTTATAATATTATAAAATGAATCAACAAATTTTTCAGCTTGCTTGCTCCAAAAATATATATATATTGAACTACAATTTTTTTTTTTTTGCAAAAAAATAAGCCCTATTTAATTATTTTTATTATGTATTATTTCTAAGATATTATAAAAAAGTTACATATTAACTGCTTTTATTGAAAAGACAAATGAGAATGAAATACATTGAAGTACTAATTAAACAAAGCGTTAAAGGCATTCAAGAGTAACATTTGAAGCAGAAGAAGTTAAAAAACAGCCTTGTAAAATATCCAATAAAACAGACTCATAAATTGATTTATGAGATCATCACTAAAGTCAGCCTTAATATCTTATTTGTCTTTTTATCTTTGCTTTTTTTTTTTTCTGGATACAATGCTATATTAGTTTATAAGTATTTACATATGTTTATGGTATTAAAAAGTGCAAAACAGTGCCAAGCAATAAAAAACCCTTACACAGTGGTCGACTATTATTACTTTATCATATTCTTTTGCTAATAATTGTATCGTCTTGCCTTTAGGCAGAAAACTCAACATATTTACGCACGTACATACAAATTTACATTTTAACAGTAACAGCAGCTCACAAATAATATAACATTTCCAATCACCGAAAAAAAAAAAGAAAAAAAAAAAATTCTCTAGATACGAATTTTGCAATAGTTATATAAATCAAACAGGCTGGCCATTATTTGATATTTTACAATATTATCTTTTAATTTCTTCTGAAATAAACTTTGTTTCTGAAAAACTTTAATATTTTGCCCAACTGTAACTTTCCATTATGTTCTACTTTTAGCCTTATCTTTCTAATGGAAGCAATAAATACAGTATTATACTTTTTATCTTTTAGTTAGCCTTTGTAATTCAATTATATAATTTAATTTAATTCTATAGTTAGCCTTTGTAAATGGCATAGATCTGATTCTCACCAACTAAAAACATATTCAAGTTCGTTATAAAATACTTTTAGAAAAAGCCTTGTATTATTTATTTGTTTCACGTGATTAATCAGATTAATCCAATGACAGTATGATTTTATATTAGTAGACTCTATAGCATCAAATACAGCAAGTTGTAACGCATATTAGTCAACCGTATGATCTTGCTATCTATTTCTAGAATTTTATAGAGCATTTGTCTAATGATTTTATGTTATGATAGGAGGTGCAAGTTTCACTTATATAAAAAGCTTTATATATAACTAGTTTAGTTTCAATAACTTGTTAAACGCAGAAATAATACACTCCACCTCAACATTTGAGTCCACCTTTTTATTTAAAAAAATTTAAAGAAATTAGAGTTGTATAATATTCTCAAGTTATAACCACAGAAACTAAATGTTGCTGAAATTTCTTTTCCATCCCCTCTATCTAGAAATGAGTCCGGGTTTTCGTTTTGAACATTAATTACTAAACCAAAGATTATACATTATATTCAAAATATTAACTACATTCTATAAATTTTGAAAAAGTAATAATAGATCCGAATACCACTGTGATGACAGAATTAAAACACAGACTTTTTAACATTAGTTTCCACTTCAAATGCTCCAGTTTTTTCATGTGCACTAATAAAACTTTCATCATATAAAAGCTGTGTAATATCAAAAGACTTGGATAGACAACCAACTACTAATTTTAAACAATGCCATATACTTGATTAATTAGTCAAATCAGATGCAAATTATTTCTTTAGTGATAACAAAATTTATATCTATAGTATTTATTTTTAAAAATTACATTGAGTGGCTGGTATCCATTCACCTATGACTAAAAGCATTCTATTTAATAAAATTCCCGAAAATATCTTTGTTGTAGTGAATAACTGATATTTTATAATAATTACTAAGTCATGACTATCCCTTTATTTTTTTAAAAAGTGGAACTATCAAAACATCCTTGAAATCAAGCGTCATAGCTTTATATTTCATATATTTGAAGTTAACATATTTTTACCATGTTTTAAAACTTGTCCAGGTATCTCATCAAGACTTGTGGTCATTCCATTTTTAAGATTACAAAAGCTATTTTAACTTTACTAGCTGATTATCTTTCTCCAAATCAAAATGAATAGTAAAATGAATATATCACTATAAGTCATTTCTATTTTTGTATCATTATTCAAAAGATGAACATAATATTTCTTGCAGATGGTCAAAATATCACTGATATAAGTGACTGCTACTTCGTTAGGTTCAGATGTAACTATAAATAAAAAAGAAAAAATCAGAAGTGATCATGATGGGCAAATCTTTGTACTTTTTCTATAGTATTTAGTCCATCTCTCATTTTTTAAGTCTTTTTGTCACTTCTTAAATCTTTGTATTAGTTACGAAACTTCACATTTAATCTATTATTCTGTTAAACAATAAATGCCACATTCCCTAATAGTAGAATTGTTGTCAGAAAAACATGGTTTTTCTTGTTGTGAAGGCAACAGTTGATTTACTTGTATTTATAATAACATTATTTTAAAAAAGCCCATGTTTCAATAATTCGAGAATTCTGAAAATCCAAATGATCAATTTTAATGTTTAATAGTTAGCAGTATTAAAATCCAGGTAAATGGATCAGAATGAGCATCAAGGGTTTTTTGAACTATGATTACTTTTTAATGCAACTACAATTTTAACCTTGGAGGTATTAATGTGTGATTTGTCCAATAATATGTATCTACAAGAACTCGTGTAATGTATTTTTTTTTATATATTCTAACTCTTAAATATAATATAATATAATATTAGATACTATTGCTTTGAGAAAGGATGTAAACAAATTCTTTTATAATAATTTTTCTGCCTAAATGAAATGATTGTTATAGACAATTCATGTGAAGTATAAAAATACTCAATAACAAAACAAATGTTGATTACACAATAATAAATGTCACTAGCTAATTAAACTCTATATAAACATATAGCAAAGAATCTGGTTTAACCTATTACTATTAACAATAATATAAATAAAATATTACCACATCTATTGGAGTTTTAGATTATATAAAAAAATAAAACAATAAACTAATTCAATTCTTACCCTATACTAAATAATCACCTCTATGAAAGTTCTTGGAAATCTTTTGATGAGTGTCTTTGGTTGAGGGTTTTTTTATGTTGAGCTCAATGTTTTTTATGTTTCCTTTGTTTTGGGCATTATAGAGTCTATTCATGTAGGTTTGGCTTTTTTTCTTAAGATAAATCAAGATTTTAATCTTTTTCAACTGGTTTTGCATTGCAAAAATAAACTCAGGTTAGGTTACTTTCACTATCTGTAAATGCACATTCACTATAAGAAAAGGCTACTTTTTGATATATTTCTTAGCAGGCATAATATGTAGCATACAGAAAACTTGTCCTGGCAATGGCAGATTAAATAAGGTTACATTTTAAGTTTTTGATAGATGCTCTCTAGATAACTAACTAGAAATTACATTGGTTCTGACTGACAGACACACACATCCTGGAATTCAGCAAAGCATCTCTGCTAAAACTTTATAATACTATTTTTATTCATTGCATGTAGTCTGATGAACCAATAGGTTGAAGTTTGTCAGATAGTAATCACTTATATAATTTACACAGACTATAAGCCTAAATGAAAGAAAAGAATAATGAAAAAAACTAATGATTTTTGATAAGTACCTGACCAGCTGTTCTAAGTCAAATCTGCCTCTCCCACTTTATCTCATCTCTGTTTTTAATTTTCATTAATTTATTTAATTAAAGAAACACAATTTACCTAATCTAATCAAGGTTTATAAACAACTTAATATGATTAGGTTTCATTAGAAAATAATTTTATATAATTTTTTTATAGATATATTAAACAACCTCCATACTTCCACATTCTTTTTAAATTGACGTAAATAAAGATATAATAAAAGACAAATGATTTCCAAGATGCATTTCATGCTGAACCAACACTCATCAGTTGGACCAGGTCACTATCTCTCATATATATCTCTATTATATGAAAAGTATTTATCTATAGTAAATTGTTACATTTTTATTTACAACTGTCAAAATCACTCCACTCATAACGTTGACACCATCCACTTCAGATAAATACAGTAATGATTATTACTAATCATTTACTAAACTAGAGATTATCTCTAGCACAGATATAAACTTTAAACCTCAGTTAAAGATTAATATATCTGATTTTTTAATTTTATTTTTAAAACATACAGCCACATGGAGTTATTCACATTTTTCTTTCCCACATATAATATCTTTATAGATATATTTAACAACCTTCATACTTCCAAATTCTTTTTAAATTCACATAAATAAAGATACAATAAAAGACAAATGATCCCCAAGATGCATTTCATGATGAACCAGCACTCATCAGTTGGCCCAGGTCACTATCTCTCATATATATCTCTATTATATGAAGAGTATTTTATCTATAATAAATTGTTACATTTTATTTACTCACTTCACTCACAACTTTGACACCATTCACCTCAGATATTGTATCCTTATTTATGTGAATTTAAAAAGAATGTGGAAATATGGAGTTGTTTAATATATCTATAAAGATATTACACGTGGAAAAAAGAAAGGTGAATAACTACATGTGTCTGTATGTTTTTTAAAAAATCAGATATATTAATCTTTAACTAAGGTTTAAAGTTTATATCTGTGCTAGAGATAATCTCTAGTTAGTAAATGATTAGTAATAATCATTATTGTATTGATCTGAGGTGGATCGTGTCAAAGTTGTGAGTGGAGTGAGTTTCACAGTTTCAAATAAAAATGTAACAAAAATGTTTACTTACTGCTTTAATTATATTTTTAAATGATTATATAATATTCCATAAAACAAACAAACCAAACATAATTAAATCTTTTTAAATTATGTCTTAAACTCCTAAAAAATATAAAAAATGATTGTTTAAAAAAAAATATTTCTCTTGGTTTTCTTACTTTTTACAAATAAATTTTTTAAAGAGAGAAAAAATAGATAATAAACAATCATTTATCTTCTTTAATTAAAAGTAAGAAAAAAATTATAGCATTTTGTCTTTTTTCACCATATTTTGTTTAACTATTTTTTCTATTTTAAAACTGTCTTAAATTAAAACAAATATAATAATTCTCTTTTATTATTATTTTTGTTCTTCAAATTACTTTAAAATAACTACATTTAGACACTTTCACTCTTTAATTTATTTATGTGGCTCATACTTTAGCCATGGCTACAATATATCTATATTCCACCTTTATTCCATCTTTATTGTTAAAAGGGATTTACTTTTACAATAGTTTGCAATTGTCAATTGTTATTGATATGCACCATTTAGTCTGCAAATCTGCAGAATTATGCCATTTGATGTGACCTCCAAAGTTGCTTTGATGGGAACTTTTGGTGGCATCAAACCAAATATTTTCAATTTATTCCTCATTTAAGATGGCACAGTTTACTACAAGAATGCACAGAAAATTCCCACCTGCCTTGTGTTGCAATGCTTTACGCAAATTGTGAGAGTTTATATATCGCTATCATGCCATATGATGGATGCTAGACTTAAAATGCCCAGAACTGTGTTATTGTGCATTTTTTATAAGTTTTAAACACCCTAATTTGTGTACTGACACCTACTGAGAATTATTGTGATGTTAGAGGTTGCCCTGAAGAGCTCAAAACACCAGCTCAACTTCAAAAGTGCACACATGAGTACACTTTGCAAGAACTCACAAGCAACATCGCATTCGTTATGAGAACAAGGAAACAAAATGTCTGATGTGCAAAGTTTTAAATTCTGGCAGTTGCCTATCACTGATGCTGTGTCATTTTTGCAGGCCAACAACATACTTTCCACTGTAAAGCAGTGTGTTTGTGGCAAGAGATGACATTGGATTAATTGTCCAGTTTCTGCTGCCTCATCTGCTGTTTATAAAAAGCTGGATTAACTTTAAAACCTATGTAATGTAATGTATACAGTTTCCTATCGAATTTGTAAAATGCCATATTTCAAACAATAAATAAAAAGTAGTACATGTTAGGTTTATGTTTTCACTTCATTAAATGACAAACTAAAATAACAGTAATGTTTTCATTTTACTTTCTTTAATCCCAAAGCAAAAAACAAAAAAGAAAGAATGCAGAAAGGAAATCCTTCCTCCCTCCCAAAAGAAAGTAGAAAGCATAATGTTTTTTTTTCTCTTTTTCATTAATGTTTTTAATTGTATTAAATGTTATGTTTTTTTAAAAAAAAGGCCAACCTCTAACATCATGATAATTCTCAGTAGGTACCAGTACACAAATTAGGGTGTTAACAACTTATAAAAAATGCACAATAACACAGTTCTGGACATTTTAAGACCAGCAGCCATCATATCACATGATAGCAATATTTTAATTTTATTTTCTTTAATGCCAAAGCAAAAAACAAAAAAGGAAGAATGCAGAAAAGAAATCCCCCCCGCCCACTCCCTCTCAAAAAAAAAACTAGAAAGCATAATGGTTTAATTTTCTTTCTCTTTTTCATTAATGTTTTTAATTGTATTAAATGTTATGGTTTGTTTTTTTTTTTATAAAAAAGCAACAAATACATAAAATCCAAAAATAGGAAAAAAAAAATAGAGAAATGTAGGTTTTTAAAAAAAAACAAAAAACAACACATAAAAAGCAAATAAAAAGTGAATCAAATAAGGTTTTGAAATAATTATATTAATAAAATATGCCAAACAAAAATACTACATTGGCCTGGAACATTATATTTGTCTTTGTTTATGTAGAAACAGTGCCATCAAGTGGCTTGTCCAGTGTAACAAAAAAGTACTGACATGTCTATTATATGAGCTAACTACAATCAAATTTAATTTGCAAACTGAATATTGGGGGGGGGGGAATCTATATTTAATTAAAAATTTGGTCTACTTTCATAGCATAATTATCTATATATTCATCATTATAGTTGTAGGTTGATTTCATTAATATGTTAGTGTTCCATTGTCTGTGGATCATGACTTCAAAATAGATCAAATCTATTCATTTGCATAGTAGGTATCAGGTTATGATTTAAGGCAAATTTTTTAGCTTTTAATAAGCCATCCATATTTTTTTGATAATGCATGGCTGAAAAAGAAGTCAGTAGGAGCATTTATAATGGCTTTTAGACATTCCAAAAAAATCATAAGCATACCATGGGGATGATATAAAAACTACTTTTCATCACTCATAACTTGCTTTTCTACTTCTGGCATCCATTGATTACTCTATCTTGCTGTGTGTGGCAATATATATAGTGAGTTTTGCCTGTTTTAACAACAGTTATACACAAGCATAAAAGGAGATGGTCATGTAATGTTTATTCTCTCAACTAAATGATGAAATTTATCTTGTTAATATTACCAGGGCTTGCTGTCCGAATAGAAGGATGAAAGTTAATTCTAATTTTTTATTAAGCCAAAGTTGCTATCTTCCACGAATACTGTGCATTAAATACAGCATAAATAAAAATAAAGATAAATATTTTGATTAAACTGCTCTTTATATTCTTTTTATACCATTACTCACCTATTAACTATAAAGCCTGTTTTCTAAGATCCAAAAATTAATCTGATCATCTGAATAGGTTTTTTTTTAAAAAAATAACATCTTTAATTTTTTAGATAATTTACTAAAATCTTTTGAGTTAGTTGATTTGAAAAACAATAGGTTATTTGCTAACTTGCAGATTTTCATACTTCAGACTTTGTACGATTTTAAGCATATTTGTTTTTTTTATTTTCTTTCTTTTTTAACCATAATGCTTTTGACATAAATGAATTTTATGCATACTATAAATTATTTTTGCTATAATTTATTCTTTCCTTAGATCCATTATCTTGGTAATCATTTTATTTAACTGGCCAATCAAGTACTACTACAAAATAAGGCTATGTGTGTCTATGAAGGGTAATCACTCTATCCTCTTTACTAAATAACTGAAATTTCACTCAGCAGTGTTTGTGAACATGGCTACAACAATTATGTCTTAAAATGTTTACATAAATATTATATATATTAGAATTTTTTTAATTTAAAGCTATGAATAATTACAAACATTGTCTATAAGCACTTTTTTCTTGGTTTCATTTATGAAAACAAAATGTACTAGGTTATAAAAATAAACGAATACCTGGAAAACATCCACCGCTCTTGGTATATTTGTTCCAACGTTCACTTCCACACACACATATACACACACACACACACACATATATATTTAAAAAGCCCAAGAGCATAAATGAAAGGTGTGAATTAAAGAAGATTAACAACATTTGGAAGAAGCTATTGGAAGAGAAAATAAATTTTAAAACTTCTCAACCAATAGAATTTAAATATGAGGAGAAAGAAAACGATAAAAACGGTTTTAAATCTCACGTGCATTCTTATGATTTGAGAAAGAGGACGCTCTGAGGAAGGTACTTGATATCGTACTGAAACGTCAGCATTTAGCTTTTTCACTACACGGAATATCCCGCAAATAGTAATAATAATATGACATATATATATAATACATGCTTAACTTTATATGCTATTAACAGATATCTGTTTATCTTCAAATTTTTTGCTATCTGTGATAGCACAATATCGAAAACTTTTATTTAGTTGTTTTCCTAACTTAAAGCCCTATCTAAATTCATACTATTTTTATTTTAATTTCTATCTTCGAATCATTGAAGATATGAATCGATTACAAACTCTACAGGATTGTTTGTGTTTGTTTATATATATATATATATATATATATTAAATACAAAATAAATAAATATTAAAATTTTCATGGAGAAAAAATAAAGGCGAACATTCTTTGTTATAAGTAGACAATAAAGAATTTTTAATAATTTTTTGTTCTATTCATAATTTAATTTATAGCTAACAAGTAACATAATTGGTAGGGCAAAATTAATAATCCTAACATTTTGTGACTTAAATGTTTTAAAAATCTGGTTTACTAAAGATTGTTTCTAGAGATACAACATTTTTTTTATGATTATGAGGAATACAGATTTCATTCATTCGGAAGATTTTATCTACTATTAAAAATATTTTAGTTAGAATGAATTTACTTAATAGAATAAAGATAAAATTAGTTGAAATTTTAAGATAAAATTTTGAATTATCTAGCTCTATTTTAGAAAAAACAGAAAAAAAACATGAAATTGACAGATATTTTATTCTTTTAATACAAAAGGTTTTTTAATAACTGATGAGGTCATATGTAATTGCAAATTCAATTGTAAATAATGTCCTTGCTTTTGGCAGCAATAATATATCAACTTGAATTTTTATGATAAAGGTATAAAACTTTTTATTTCAATATATATGATGGACAATTTAAGATTTATTAAATTTAGGTTATCAAAACTTACTAGAAAAGTTACCTGTATATATTATTTGATTAAAACATTAATTTTATTAATAGTTAAAAATAAAATAATGCTACATTATATCTTAATATGCCATTAAAATCATTTACCATGGCAATAATTAGAATTTATGTCAAAGCAATTATTTTTCTTTTTAAAAAAACGATAACCATCACGTCTCTAGCTTACACAATACGTTTTTGTATAAAATTTTATTTCTGCTACTCCAATTCTTTTACTTAGTATAAATTTCAATGTCAATTGATGCCAGACAAGTAGTATTTATATTCAGACTAATGTTTAAGTACTGGCTTTCCTCAGTGACCAGTTTGGATCTGAATTTATTCGTTCTAATGCAGTTTTACTCCACAATTCTTTTACTTCTTTTTAACTTTTTCATTTATAATTTTGAAATTCAATAACATCTTCTTACATTCAAAAATGACTTCTAGAGAAAAGGACATTTAATCCAAAAATGCAGATGCAATAGTTCCAAATCTAAAACTCCTGATCAAAAAGTTGGAAACTATCCTGAGGATAAGAATAAAATAGTATATGAATAGAGATTTATTAAGAATTACTATCTGGTATTTATTGAATACTAAGTGATGAAACTAAAGTAGAAGAGATAGAATTAGCTATTTAAAACTATTTCTTATAGTTTCTACAGTGTATGTTACTCTTTAACAAACTATATCTGAAAACTGCAAATTGTCTGAATAATAATTCTTCTGATAAATATTTATTATATAAGAATTTTATCCTTTTAAAAGTTACATAGTCTGTTTTTTTTAAGAATTTAATGTATATGAAGCATATATATTAATTAATTAAGCATCACATATAAGTGCAATAGTTGATCTTATTTTACTTACACTGATTTATACAGCAACATATGATAAAAAATCAACTAATCTATTGCAGGACACATATTTCTGTGATTTCAACTGGATTCCTGAGCAGCTGATGATGTCAAGTTTGACTGATTAAAACATGTGTCTTACAACAGGTTAGTTGATTTTTTTTTATCAATTGTTGCCTTTAGGTTATAAAAGATATTTTCTGTGGATAGTGTAAGTAAAATAACATTAATATATTATACATGAGTGGGTAGAATCAAAGAAACAAAAGTATAAAAAATATTACTTATCAGTTAAAGTAAAGTTTTAATATGTATTTTTTAAATTTGAATAATCCATCCTTGTCTTATGAAAAACATTCAGCAGTAAAAAATCAGAATAAACAATTTTTTTTATAAAAATCCTAAAGCTTAAGTTCTGATTTTAACTAAATGAAAATATTATGTTAAACATCTTGCAAACTATAAATATGGATTTGTAATATATTAAATAAAATACATGTCGAGGTCTATTAAAAAACTTTTAAATCCACACTATATATATATATATATAATATTTTTAATGTTTTCATGGTTTGTGTTTAAGAATGTTAATACATTCATGTAGGTCTTCAATGTTTATTTAGTCGATTTAATTTTACGTATGACAGATTATTATTTATAATTTGCAACATTTTATTATTATTATTTTAGGAATTGAATGGGTTCCTCCGTCTCAAAGAATGTTTGTTGCTTGTGGAACAAATTGTTTTTATGCTACTGGAATCATTATAGCTGTGGCTATAGCTAGTGCTATGAATAACTGGAAATACTATGCATTAGCAACTTCACTTCCATTTGTAGTGTTTTTAATACTTTATTGGTAATTATTTAAAATTTAGTTTATACTATTTTTTTAAGATAATCTTTATATTTGTATTTTTTAAAATTAAAATCTTATTGTTTTCTAGAGAATTTTATTTATTTATAAAACTCTGTTTAATATACAGTAATAATAATGATTATTTTTTGTCATGAATGATAAAATAGTGAAATTTAATCATTAATTAATTAATTAAATTAATAGTAATATCATATTTATTTAAAGACTTATTAATATTTTGCAATAAGATCATAAATCATTAAGTGAATATTTTATTATTATTCAGTAATAAGCAATATATTATTTTGAGCCGAACTTATTTACAGTTTTCAAAAAATATGATTACAAGAACCCTGTAACTTGTTTTATTTTAATCCCACTAGACAAGTGAATCATTTGAAAGTGCTACATTTAAAAAAAAATGTTTATGCTCAAGTCTCTAGTAATATAGATATAACACGAGATCAGTAGTTGCATATGTTAGTGTCGTTTATAAGATGATATCTGGTGTTATTGACCTTTTGGTACATTTCCTCACATTTGCACTTTGACCGCATTAGTCCAATAGTACCATCCTACACTAGAGATTAACTATGTAAATATAAATATTCAATCGATATCAGATGTAGTATATCAGAGTAGCCTATGTTTCTTCGAAGTTTCAATGAAAGTATATTTGAAGTCAAAAAAATACAAATCATATGGAAAAGTTCTATATACTCCTCCAGTATTTGAAAGTTTATTTGTTGTAACAAACTTGTAAAAGTATTTTTATATATTTTTTTCTAAATTCTAAAAAGTTATTTAACGCTGCAAATCTCTGTATATTTTTATTAAATAGTCAATTATAATTATTTCACTAATGGGATGCATAACGAGACTAAGAAAACTCAAATTTTTGCATTTTAGAGTCTCTGTCTGAGATGTAAATTTATATTCATAGCTCATTATTAAATATTTACTAAAAAAAGTGCAGGATAATCTGGTAAAATTAAAAATGCAATACATGGTATGTTTTGTGTGTCTAAAAGCCCAACCTACTCTTAATACACCAAATGCTATTAGTTTAACTCATAAAAATATTTTTATAAGCTTAAAAAAAAAAGTAAGTAGCTCAACTTTTACATTATAATTATTTAGAAAATGATTTATTATTATAATGATAAAAGATCTAGCTACATTACAGTAAATCATCTTACAAAAATATATGTTAAATGCCATAAACTGGAATGGAAGCAATTTTTCTATTTAGATAATACTAAAAATTGTACAACAATAGTCACTAAAATGATTTAGAACTTTTAAATCAAGGTTTAAAACATTTAAATTCACTATAATTTGTTGATATTTGGTATATTTCTTCTAAATCACTGCCAAAGCTATAACGCACTATAATATTTTAGGTAGGCAATCTAGTTTCTTAGATCTAGTCCATTGAGCAGAGAAAATTTAAAATATTATAGTGCCCTATCACTTTGGTAATGATTTAGGAGAAATATATCAAATTTCAGCAAATAATATTGAATTTAAATCTATTAAACCGCGTTTAAAATCTTATTATGACTATACTCGAGCTTTCAATTGAAACCAAGAAAATTGAGCGAATTACTTAAAACATATTGAAGTTCTAAGAATGAGTTTTAAATTTGGCACGAAAATATTCTAAATTTTCTCCATTCTGCGGACTAAATCTAAGAAACTAGATTACCTACCTAAAATATTACAGTGTTCAATAGCTTTGGTAGTGATTTAGAAGAAGTATACCAAATAGCAACAAATTATAGTGAGTTTAAATCTATTAAACCTTGATTTTAAAATTTGCAATCTACACATTTGATTAAAATGTTGCAAAATATCGAATATTTGACTCTTTCAGAATATTAAATTAAGTAATCAAGTTTTAAAGTAAACATTATTCTTGAATAGTCTTTAGGAAACTCAACAGAAATTGAAGATATTATTAAAAATACAATTTAGCAGTGAATGTTATGTTTATATTATTAAAAATATAAAATTTCCGTCTTATAATTTAATATAAAACAAAAAAGAAATTACTGATCTATAAAATGTAAAATCTCTTTTGATTGATGAATTCTAAGTCCCAAAAGAGTCAAAATTTATCATTATCATTACTTGTTTTCCAAAAAAGCAGATTCCACATATTAAAAAAAAATAAGACTTTGTCTCTTGCCCTATTTTTTCAAATACTCATAGCTATTGCTATTTCTCTACTTAATATCATCAATAAACTTTGTTTCAATTTTTTTATATCCTCTATGTTCTTTCTAACACATTTCTTCATTATTTTTCGTAAGTAAAGACTAGTATAATCTAGTTTTCGGAAAATAATTAGTTTTTTTTTTTCAGTAATCTTCTGATATATGTTTCTTACTAATTTTTTCATTCTGATCCAAATCTACATCTCTGAAGTATCCAATATTTTTTTCATTCTTTCCAATTGTCAGTTTTAGCTTGTATAAAGTTTTACTTCTTAGTTTCAATAAATTCAGAGAATAATTTCTTATCCTTAATAAAAGTTTATTTGGCTTTTGCAAATCTAATTATAATGTCACATCAATGTTTTCAACATAAATTACCGTCAAATATTTAAAAGCAATTATTTATTCTGTAACCTACTAACTAGTTTTACTCTTAATTTTTTCTTCGTCTATCTTTATTGATTTAGTTATTTTGCATTTATTATATTTCCAACACTAATTTTCTAGATATTTTATCAATCTTACATAACCTATCAATAAACAAATCTTAGTTATTTTTAAGTACTTTCAAATCATTATCACACCTGATAAATTAATTTTTTCATCTAATGTTAATTATGTATATGTAACAAAACAGAATTTATTTTATACTCTTTTTAATAAATATTAAATAATCCAGAAAATAGTTGGTAACTTTGCATCATAGTTTACCTAAGAAAATTATTTAACCAGGCATATATGTTTTGCTTTTTTTTACACATTTTTAAATAAAGACCTTTTTCAATGCACATCTTTTCGATATTATATCGGACAAAAAAAAAAAAACGAAATTCACTCTGTTAAATGTCTTTTCAAATACTAGCTCATTGACTACGATTAAATCTGAATAAAACTTGTAAATGTTTTTAAGTAATATTTTCAGGCTTTTAGATATTGTTCTAGGAAACTATGCATATCTATCTTCAATTATTGGGTACAATTTTTTTTCTTATTTAGGTAAAAATAATTACTTACATACATAAACAACTGTAAAAGAAAACATAAAAACCTTCACTAGCATTGATGAACAAGGAGAGCAGTTTTCTTTTTTCGTTTTTATCAAAGTATTATATAAAGCTTTATATATATATATATAATGAGCTTTCCAATAACTCTTAACAAGCTTTTCAGAACATCCCCAACCCCAGACTGATTTCTGCTTCTGGCTTCCTCAGTGAGGTGCTAGGACAGTCAAGCATGAGATTTAAAATACCAGGTCAAGCCCAGCATTTTATCTAATGGTTAATTATTAGGTAAAAAATCTAAAATTTTAAGAAATCCACATGTCTTCAAATTCAGCATCTAACTTAAATTATCATGTAGGACTAAGCTATATTTCAGATACATCGTATATTAATAGCTTTAGCAATATAAAATCGCCAAAGCCTTAATAGCAAAAAATATAATTGCAAAAAAATCAAATAATATATCATATATCCTAATTTAACAAGCTTGTATTACAAATATTTATCTAGTGAGCTTGCCAATAGCTTTTAAGAAGCCCTTCTGAATATCTCTGACCCAGACTGTTTTCTGCTTTGGGCTTCCTCAGTGAGGTGCTAAAATATTTAAGCATTAGATTTAAAATGCCAGGTCAAGTCCAGCACTTTATTTAATGGTTAAATGTCAATCAAAAAATCTGATATTTTCAGACATAAATATGTCTTCAACTCCAGAAATGTAAAATAGCCATATGGGACTGACCTAAGTTCAGCTAAACCATATATTAATAGCTTTAGCAATATAAAATCACCAAAGCTTTAATAGCAAAAAATATAATTGTGAAGAAATCAAATCATATATCACATGACCTAATTTCCAAGCTTGCATTACAAATGTTATCTAATGATGGCCAACTCAAGACCAGTTTCTGCTTCTAGCTTCCTCAGTGGGTTTGAAGACATATGGATGTCTGAAAAATTCAGATTTACTACTTAATAGTTAACCATTAGATAAAGTGCTGGGCTTGACATGGTATTTTAAATCTAATGCTTGAATATCCTAGTACCTCATTGAGAAATCCAGAAGCAGAAAACAGTCTGGGATTGGGGACATTCTAGAAAGCTTGTTAAGAGCTATTAGCAAGCTCATTAGATAACATTTGTAATAAAAGCTTCTTAAATTAGGTCATGTAATATATGATTTGATTTCTTTGTAATTATATTTTTTGCTATTAAGGCTTTGGTGATTATATATTGCTAAAGCTATTAATATATGGTGTATCTAAACTTAGTTCAGTCCCATATGACTATTTAACTTAGATAACTAGATTGCTATTAAGGCTTTGGCAATTTTACATTGTTAAAGCTATTAATATATGGTATATCTGAACTTAGTTCAGTCCCATATGACTATTTAAATTAGATAGCTGGATTTGAAAATATATGGATGTCTGAAAATTTCAGATTTTCTACTTAATAGTTAACCATTAGATAAAGTCCTGGGCTTGACCTTGCATTTTAAATCTAATGCTTGAATATCCTAGCACCTCACTGAGAAAGCCAGAAGCAGAAACTGCTGTGGGGTTGGGGATATTCTGAAAAGCTTGTTAAGAGCTATTGGCAAGCTCATTGGATAACATTTGTAATACAAAACTTGTTAAATTAGATCATGTGATATATGATTTGATTTCCTTGTCATATATATATATAGTACAATAATATATCTGTATATTACAATTAAAAAAAAATTCAAGTCGGATATCACATGACCTAATTTTTTTCATAAACTTTCATTTACAAGTGTTATATGTAGATAAATAGTTCCATATATAATTTTACTAGAAGGCATCACTAGATAAAAAATCTAGACTTTTTTCCTATATCAAATTATAATTTAATATTGTTAACTAATATAAAAAATATCAAAGAAAGAAGTAAGTTTACTAGCAAAGTCACAATTACACAAAAATGTTGGGAAGCTTAAAATTATAAAATGAAAATGCTTCCTTGTAATAATAAATCTTAAAGTAAAAAGATAAATTTACATAGCATGAGTTACATTTGGACACTTATTAGTTTATCAATATTTTAAATTTTATAATTCAAGTAATAGTTAATAATAAATAGTATACAAAATAATTTATTATCAAACAAAATAATTTATTTAAAAAAAGTAAAATAACAATAATGTCATTGTAATAGCTACTAAAATTTAAATTCATATATCAAAGTTGTATGATTAACAATCTGAGATATTGCTAAACCAAACCAAACCATGCTTGATATCAATACGTAGTAACGCCTATGCACCAAGAGCTATATAAGACTAAGGAATGAATGAAATGCCTGTTATATATAAAGTTAATTCTCTACTATAATGTTCTAAATAATGGCACAAAAAAAAATTATTCTTAAAATTTTATATATAAAATATTTAAATACTAATTCAAGATATGACGTTAACCATGCTCATGAAAATATTTAGTATAAAAATGAAGTCATTATAAAATGAAACCATAGAAAATTTATAACAGGAACTAACCAACAAATATCAAGCTAAACACATCAAATAACAATATCTCAATTGTTAATACATACAGCATTGGCCAAATTCCATATATATAAAATAAATATTTATTACCATTTAAACAATCATAAATTTAAAATTATAAATATCATTAAATAGCACAGATTATATATTTCATAATCTGTATTAAAATATAACATCTATAAATTAAAAATAAACTATTATTTCTCATATCAGTATTATTTTTAAACATTACATTAAAATGATTTAAAAAAATATTAACTTGCATAAAAATTTTAAAAATATACATAGTGATCGATACAATTTTAAGAACTGACAATTTATAAATAATTAATATCAGGATAACATTTTTATATGAAAAACAATTTATCATAAATTAAGAAAAAATTATTTAATAAAGATTTACAAAATGTTTTATCACTTTAACTTATTTACCAGTAAAAAACTTAAATGTCATTCAGCAAATTTAGACAATTAGCAGACGATCATTTTCTTCATTATAGTGCTCCGTTTGAATTAGTAGATAGGCATGAACGAAGTTGTAGAAATCATAATAAAGTTGATGGCTATAAAACAATTCTATTTATGGTAAATGAAAATATAAAGGAAATCCATTTGAGTCTTGGTCCCAAATTCTTGGGATAAAAACTTTTTATATACAGGTTCATCTTGGAAGTTAAAATTCATTTTTTTATTTTCAATTAAAAGCATGACAATTCTCTTCACTTGATCAAACAAATTTCTTTATCTTAAAAAAATTATTCTTGGCTAATTTCTAATAGAACAGTAGATAAATCTATAGTTAATCAAAAAGTATATTTGAATAAATAATTATCAGTTCTTTACATATTTTTAAATTAAACAATTGTCTTTGTTTTAAATGATAGTTTAATAAATCAAATTTTATAAATTAAGAGTATATAATATTTTAAAATAATAATAATGAAATATTTTAAACACATCAATGGTGTTACATTTCTAATTAATAAAATTTCTTTCTATACATTTTTTAAATTTTAACACTAATGAAATATATTCCTAAATATATTCTAAAAGAATATATCATTTCAAGGTATATTGTTACTTAATTTTTAATTATTTACATTTTTCAAAATAAACATAAGCTAAAATACATACCATATAAATGGACCAGTTTAAAGAATGGTAGTGCCCTCGTAACTCTCAAGAATAAAGACCTGGATTGATTCTAGTTTTTGCATTTTTGGCAAAGTCATTTGATTACTTACTTAAAAATGATAGTTACAATAATATAAACTTTCTCCATACAGTAGTGCTACTTAGTGCAAAGCCATAGTAATCAATAAACTCTGGAAGGAGGGTGCATCAAACTCCTGCTTAGTGCTGGAGGGTTGTTTTAGATACAAAGATTTAGATACATTGCTCTCAAATCCATGGTTCCTCACTGATAAAAGCCACAAGCTAGAAGTTAGTCTGGGAATATTGGATAAGTAGACACTAAATAAGTATTTTGATGCACAGGTCTTCTATCACCAATTTTCTACTATGGCTAGCACTACTGTATAGAGGATTTGCTACTTCTTTAACAGCTTGTGTAAACATAAGAAGTGGTGATCATGTGAAGAATGATAGTTCCCAGAAACAAAATTCTGCATCATTAAATTTAATGTTTAATTTTGATCAGTAATTCTCTCTTGCCAATTACACTATACAGAACACTAGTGCAAATATTATAATATTTTCTTTAAATTTTAAAACCTATATATGGAAAAATTAAAAACCTACATCTAGATTATCACACACATATGTTTATATCCAAAGAAAGCACACTAATCTATGTACTCATTGACCATATTAATGTCATAATTATCATCAATCCCCAACCCTATCATTAAAACAGAAATATTGTTAGGTATTATATTGAATTTGAAGCAAAAGTCATCCTTGTATCCAATAAATCACTTGCCATTTATAAAGACTTTTTCTTCAGGATTGTATTTCATTTTATGTCAAATATTGAGCCCAATCCATTAATTTTCATTTTTTTTTCATGTGTCAAAGCATCAGTTGGGAAGCGAATCCGCAAACCTGGGACAACTGCTTGTAAGGCAGCTGTGCTGACCACTCTGCCACCAACGTTTTATTTTCATAAATTCCATTTTTCTTTTCTTTTTAAACTGCACCCCTCTTTGTCTCTTTCCTGATTTTCATGTATTTAATATATTATTTAAAAAGAAATTCTAAAATTCAACCTATGTTTTTGAATAAGTGTATTATTAAAATCCTCCTAAAATGTATTATAAAAAAGTATGCCTAGTTTGCATTTAATAATGTCATATCTCTGATTACTAAATGTACAGGACTTTATACATAAATATAAAATCAAATCGACAAAGATCTTTGAAAGAATTATATGAAATTATAAAACAAATTGATAAATATATCTGTAGATTCTTTCACAGTTCAGTCAATGTGGGTTTTTAAACAATTTTCATAACTGATCGATCTTTTGCACATCCTGAGCTCTGGTATATAAACACACTATCCTTTGCAGTTAAGAAAAAACTGATTTGAACAATGAAGAAATTTATTACCTATTCAAAACTAAGCTACAAGCTCAATTCTATCATAACCTCTCTTATCGTTTTTTTTATTCCATTACAAAACGTCTTGGAATAATCCTACCTCACGTTTATTTATTCAAATATACATGTTTTCCTATTTTTATTCTATTTCATTTTAGGCAGTCTCTGGTCTCATAAACTATAAGCTTATCTACTCAATCTCCTTAGAAATGATAAATAGATCAATCATGGTCTCTCCTTAATTTCTTTTCTAAAAACATACTTTTTTTATGCTTCAAATCTTCTACAAATATCAGCAATACTCCTCTTCATCAAAATTACTTCATATTGTTGATAAAAGATAAGAATCAGCCATTATATTCTCCAGATATCAAAATACCAATTTGAAATAGATTTCTCAATTTGTTGTAAATTACCCTATTCTACATAATACTTGATTACTTTAGAGAATACAGTAAATTTGTATTGAACTAATGTTCAATTGACATCTCATCAGTCTTTGATGTGTAGAAACCACATTCTAATTTATTAATGAGTTGCAGGAGTAAAATCTTTTGTAACATCACCCAGCCATCTCCTGTTAAGTATCCATTTTTTCCACCTTTGAAACTTTTGTAAAACTAATTCATGTGCAGACACCCTTACAAATTTATGTGTAATTTTCATCATTAAGCGATACCATTAAAATTATTCTTGATAAACATATACATAAGTAATTACATTAAAGATTAAATTAAAGCAGAATGATGGAAACACAATCTATTATTTATTTTAAAAGCGTACTGTTTTTAATGAGCTACGTTAATATGTCTCTAATAATTTAAGCAACAATTTAAAATAATGCTTATTTTGATGATTTGGATTATTGACCTTCATAGTTAAGTGTCTTTATTAATACTGTGTTTACTTTAAAGACGATTTTATTTCTCTGTTGCAATTTTAAGAAATATAACATTAAAAAGTGCTACGTAATTAAACAGTATAAATATTAAGAGCTAAATCTTTTACAACTGTTTCAAAGATTTTATAATATGCAAAACTATGTAATTAATAGATTGTTTTATAAATAATTATTGTTTGCATTATAATCAATCTTTTGGATATTCTAATTATATACTGCATCTTTAAGTTAAATTGTATATAAGAAATCAACTTATAATATTTAAATACAAGTATAATTAATATACTTGAAGTTTAGATGTAATATACATACTTGAACACAGACTTTCAAACTCCCTTCAGCTATCTATTACCGATCCACATGACCACAAACATGTGAAAAAGATAAATGATCTCCAATATATGTATTTCATGCTGAACCAGTACTCATCAGTTGGTCCAGATCATTTTTTCACACACATATAATCAGTGCTCATCTTATATTAAGATACCAAATCTTCAAACTTTAATGGACAGGCTTCAATCTACTTCACCTTCTAACTTTTCAGCCATTTATACCATTGAAAATCTGATGGTAGAGCGCCCAAATCCTTTATTAATGCCGATATTATTGTCATGCCCATGTTGATTAAGTCAGTGTGATCCCTCATGTATAGGAAATTAACTTATAAATAAATCTCTTCTTTATGAAAATATTTATTAGTAAATAGTTTTTTTTTTAAAAAAAGCTCTACTTAAAACTAATTGAAGTAATAATTGAAACAATATGAGGAGTTAATTTTAAAACAATAATTGCAAATTAGATTAGATTCTAATAAGATATACAATCATAAAAAATTATCTCTAGCAGCATTTTTACCTTTTAGGTTTTCTCCAGAATCTTCTCAGTGGCTTCTTTCTCAAAATCGTTGTGTAGAAGCTGAAGATCTTTTAAGAAAAGCTGCCAAATTTAATAAAAAGACATTTTCAGAAAATCTATCTTCTGCTGTAAAGGTAATTATTTTTATATTTGATATGTAATTATAAAATAAACAACGTATAGGCTAGATTGTTATTATTCATATATATATATATATATTGAATTTTTTTTTTTTTAAAAAAATTAAACTTTATATATAAGATGAAAGTAATTTTATGAGTCACAGCAGCTTTTTTAAAATGTTTGTATGATTATATTGAAACAGTCAGCTTTTCAACCCAACTGTTTCACCTACTATATATGCTATATAGTAGTATTCATACATATATAGATAACACCAATCCTCGTATATTTATTAATAATGATCTAAATAAATCCCGCCTAAATTTAAACCTAAAAGGTACAATCATATGTGTATGCGTATATGTTTAAATATTCACAGAAATATTCATTTATATACTCATAAAGCCAAAATATGCACATATATAGATTATTAATAATTGCTAAGTGAAAAACTAATTGCTAAGTGAAAAACTAATTGTATGTGTAACTGTAGACTACATATATGGCAGAATATAAATGTTAATAGATTATAAAACATTTCATTTTCTATAAGTTTATATATTTATTAAATTATATATTTTCAAAATTGTATAATTCTGCATATATTGGTAAATTAGGATGGTCAGGTTACATATATAATAAAATGTTTTTCCAAATCTTAGATTTGTTTTCTGGACGCACAGTCACCAGTATAATTAATCTTTATTGATATTAGATTAATTAAAAATATATATTTAGAAGAAAACTGAATAAATTAAGGCCTGTGAATAGGTTTTTTTTTTTACCTATTTAAGATTTAACACAGCAGGCTCCCCCTATAATTGGTTACTATTGTACGGGCCAGGAAAACAATTCTAAGAAAATAAAATAATGAAAGAGAGGGGGGGATACTGGTATAAAAAGAAGGGCAGCAATCTTTCAAGACTCTTTTACACTTTTTCACTCACAAATTTCAGGAGCTTTCTAAAAATATTTGTAATAAAGTGAATAACCAGCATGTTGGGGTAAGTAGGCTCGAAATCTAGCCTTCTGCCCAGAGAACAGCTATCTAAGCCAAGAGAATGGGAGTTGACCACCGCTAGATCCTAAAGTTGTCGCGCTATTCAAAGAACATGCCAGTACAGAGAAAAATCAAGATAAACAACGGTAATTACTTCTTCCATTCTAAAAACTTCAACTAATTCCAAGTTTAAATGCTAGCTTAACCTTTAAATTAATGGCCATCTTAATATTGTAAATGAAATTATGTATATTTTGTTTTATGATTTTGCTGTGTGTGTGTATTCACATATACATGCAATAATAATAACTCTATTAACTCCATGTATGTGTGTGTATTAACAGATACACGCAATAATAATGTAACTATTACAAATGAATACAAGTATGTGTGTGTATGCTTATTAACAGATACACACAATAATAATGTAACTATTACAAATATGCAAGTATCAGCATGTATGCTAAAAGCATCACAGTAATGATTAAGGTTGGTCAGAGATAACCAAACTGACCACTTTGTACCTCGTGTCATGGGATGACCAATGGAAATAGAGAGTGTTACATCCAGGACAGCGGGAACAAACAAAGTCAGACTTGCTAGGTGAAGTTGAGGGATGGATGCATTTTCCTGAGTGCACAGACACTACTTCACTTTCAGCTTGTCTTGCGGAGAGGTCTACCTCCCAACGTACTAAGGTAGACCTAGGGACCATTACAGGTCGTAGAGACTTTAATATTATTTATTGTAAGCCTGCGAGCCTTTAAGACTAGAGTTGTATAATAATGTATTAGTCAGTTTATCTTTGTAATAATTGTATTATATATTGATCCTTGTATATGTATTTATGTATATAAACCTATTAACTCCACTACCGTGTTCGTGTGTTTAATTATATAATTACTTGTTGCTGTTGAGTGCGATAAATCTCACTCGAACCTCGACCATATATATATATCTGACTAGTACTGGATATTGCACTGGCACAGTCATAACAATTCAATTTGAACCCTAGCAGTCTCCTGACAAACAAATAAGTCAGGCAGAATTATTGAAGTAGCGAACGAACCTACAGTATTAAATGAGTTAGGTATATAAATTGCTTAAAATGCAATCGACAATATCCAAGTTTGACATCAGAGAGGCAAATGAGTGGCTCCTGTATGTTCAACAGATTGAAAATTACTATTTTATTAACAGAGTAGTGGAAGATACGTATAAAACAGCGACATTATTCTGTTTTGCAGGAAAAGGGGTCATACAAATAGCTAACAGATTAGCAGAACCCAACACTCCTGAAAAATTAACCTACGATGAAATAAAAGATCGTTTGTCAAATTATTTTAATCCTTGCCCATCTAGGCAGATCACCAGACTTCATTTTCGAAATCGCCATCAAGGCAGAAATGAAAATATGCAGGTTTACGACTCAGCCCTATGCGAACTCGCAAAAAACTGCTGTTATGATTCATATTTGGAAGAAGCGCTACTGGAACAATTCCTATGTGGAATGAATAGTGACAGTTTGAGGCAGCAGTTACTGGCTGATAAAGACATAAATTATCATGAAGCTATCAAACGCAGTATCGCTCACAAAATAGTGGTGGAGCAAGCAAAAGAATTTGCTTTGAAAGAAGGCATTGATAGCGATCAAACATGAATATTTGGTGTTGAAAAACTCAACAAAGGGTCTTCCGATAACAAAACTATTAAACAGACAAATAAAAGTTGGACAAAATGCTATTGTTGTGGAAAACTAGGTCATATAGCTAAAGATTGCTATTTCAAACACGATCGATGTAGACTGTGTAAAATAATAGCTCACATGGCGAGAATGTGTGAAAATAGAACAGTTGACCAAGTTAAAGGAAATAATATGCAAAGTATAAATAATACCAAATGTAATATTGTTATAAATAACATGGTTATAAATCAAGCACAGAAATTTATTACTACTGTGAAAGTTTACGGAAAATCCCTGTCGATGGAAATAGACAGCGGTAGTGGCATTTCTTTAATATCCATAGCTGACTGGAATTCGATCAGGGCGGAAATAAGAGAGCCCCCTAAGTTTAGCAATACTAAGCTTAGAGCATTGGATGTAAATGGTAAAGAAATAAAAATTAAGGGTGTAGTCCAAGCTCAAATTATGAGTAATAAAGGCAACATTTCAATCTTGCCACTATATATTGTACACGCCCCCATAAACCCTCTCATTGGTCATGACTGGTTTACAGAGCTCGGAATTGAAATCTCATTGGTCAAAAAAATAGACAGTAAAAAAGACATAAGAGATCGTTTCCCTAAACTTTTTAATGGCAAACCAGGAATGATTAAAACTAAACCTGTATCACTGGAAATGTCACCAGAGGCCGTATCAATAATTTGCAGACCTCGGAAGGTCCCCTTCACACAGAAAGAAAAAGTAGCGAAAGAGATAAATGAGTTAGTGAAGAACGGCGTTCTAGAACCGACAGAGGAGACAGAGTGGGTGACCCCACTGGTCGTTATCACCAAACCTAACAGACAGATACGCTTGTGTGGTGATTATCGCATAACTGCCAACAAATCTCTAAATAAACACGCCTACCCCATTCCAAACTCCAGAGAAATATTACCATCACTGCAAAAATCAAAATATTTTGCTAAATTAGATTTAGATGCGGCCTTCCATCAAATTCCAGTAACAAATAAGGCTGCCGAAATTCTAACACTGACTACTCATGTGGATCTATTCAAATGCAAATGCCTCCCATTTGGCATAGCATCCACTCCCAGTATATTCCAAGCAAAAATTGAAACTCTGCTTACTGGATGCGAGGGCGTTATCCCTTATTTTGATGACATATTAATTATGGCAAAATCAGAAAATGAATTGCATAGTCATCTAACTACTGCCTGTCAAAGGCTAGGAGAGTTTGCAATGAAATTAAACACTGAAAAATGTATATGGAAGGCCACTGAATTAAAGTTTTTGGGGCACATAGTCTCTAGCTCTGGGACAAGGCCAGCCATCTCCCGAAAAGGTCAAAGCAGTGTCAGAAGCTAGAAAGCCTAGTAATGTAAAACCATTGCAGGTTTTTTTGGGTTTGGTAAACTATTTTGAGAACTTCCTAGAAGGCAAAGCTCACATAGGCAAACCATTATACGAGCTACTGAAAAAGAATCACAAATGGAAATGGGAAACAACACAAGAAAGGGCTTTTCAAAATACCAAAGCATTACTTGTATCAAACAAATTACTGGTACACTATAATAGCAATTTTGAAATAACACTAATGACTGATGCATCAGAATATGGAGTGGGGGCAGTAATATGTCACCCATCTCAATCTGGGGAACATCCCATAGCATACACGTCACGTACTTTGTCCAAAGCTGAAAAAAATTATAGTCAGCTGGACAAGGAAGTGCTAGCTATAGTATTTGGAATTCGTAAACTCCACCAGTATCTATATGGTCATTATTTCAAAATCATGACAGACCACAAACCACTTCTGGGAATTTTAGGCATCAAACAAATTCCGGAACATCTCAGCCCGCACATGTTGAGATGAATTAACATACTCACCGGGTATGATTACAGTCTGGAATATAGAAAGGGAAAGAATATTAGTCAAGCCGATGCGTTATCCCGAATGCCTGACAACTCAGAGAATACAACAAGCGAAATAGAAATCAATTACATTGATGCGCTTCAAAGCCAGACTCTTAATAGCCAAAAAGTAGCAGCATGGACTAATGAAGACGCTGGCTACAAATGACTGATGGAAAAAATTAGAAGAGGCTGGCCAGCACAGCATCCTCCATTTTTGCACATAGAGCTATGGAAAGCTTGCGAAAAATTATCAATATGTAAAGGTTGCATTCTTAAAGGCGATCAGGTCCTAATACCAAAAATAGGTAGATCACACATACTAAATTTATTACATGAAGGTCATCCAGGCATTGTCAGGGCAAAAGCATTAGCCCATAGTTATGTATGGTGGCCAAGAATCAGCACTGATATAGAAACATTCATAAAAAATGTTCTAGCTGTCAGTCATGTGCAAAAGCACCCCCAGCAAAATATGAAGCATGGAAAGAAGCAGAGAAACCTTGGCAGAGAATTCACATTGACCACTATGGTCCAATCCATGGACAATTATTTCTGGTAGTGGTCGATGCCTACTCAGGATGGTCAGAATATAAACCAGTGAAAAACACAAGTTCGGGTGAGATGCTGGACAAGCTCATGGAAATTTTTTCATACCACGGGCTACCAGAAACCCTCATATCCGATAATAGAACCGGTTTCACATCTGAAAAATTTGCCAAATTTATGCAGGAATGGGGAATTAAACACACCCATACCCCCTACCACCCCCAATCAAATGGACTGGCCGAGAAAGCGGTACAAACTTAAAGTCATCCATGAATAAATTGGGAAAAGGAAGATTCCAAGAGGCAGTTTTCATGGCGTTGCTATATCAGCATTCCACACCCACAGCTAAAATGGGCAGATCACCTGCAGAAAAATACTTAGGCCGGAAATTACGTACAAAGCTCTCAGCAATAATGCCATCAAAAGAGCATCAAATGCCAATTATGACAAACAACAAATTTTCACCTGATGAACGAGTCTGGGTGAAAAATAATTTAAATAAATCATGGACTCAGGCATACATGGTGTGCCAATTAAGTAAACAAGTGGTTGCTGTCCATATGGCAGACAGCAAACAATTGTGTAAGCACATTAACCAATTGCGCAAGAGTGCAATAACAGAATGTAATCCGCAATTGTTTAAAAATAATGACAAAGAAAATGATACTCACTATGAAAATAAAAGTGAAACAGAAATCATTACTGCTGATGAAGAAATTCAAAATAGTGAAGAAAATGAAATAGTCACAGATGGTGAAATTAAATCACCCCCAGGCACAAAGAGAAGAACAAAAATTCCCCTCCGCCTGCACAATTATGTGTTAAGTTCAGAGAAGAAGAAATGAAAAAAAAATCTTTTTTTTTAAGTATGTCACTGAACTTGGGGGAGGCGTGCTATGTGTGTGTGTATTCACATATACACGCAATAATAATAACTCTATTAACTCCATGAATGTGTGTGCATTAATAGATACACGCAATAATAATGTAACTATTACAAATGAATACAAGTATGTGTGTGTATGCTTATTAACAGATACACGCAATAATAATGTAAATATTACAAATATGCAAGTATGTGCATATGCTAAAAGCATCACAGTAATGATTAAGATTTGTCAGAGATAACCAAACTGACCACTTTGTACCTCGTGTCATGGGATGACCAATGGAAATAGAGAGTGTTACATCCAGGATGGTGGCAACAAACAAAGTCAGACTTGCTAGGTGAAGTTGAGGGATGGATGCGTTTTCCTGAGTGCACAGACACTACTTCACTTTCAGTTCGTCTCGCGGAGAGGTCTACCTCCCAACGTACTAAGGTAGACCTAGGGACCATTACAAGTCGTATAGACTTTTAATATTATTTATTGTAAGCCTGTGGGCCTTTAAGACTAGAGTTGTATAATAATGTATTAGTCAGTTTATGTTTGTAATAATTGTATTATATATTGATCCTTGTATATGTATTTATGTATATAAACCTATTAACTCCACTACCGTGTTCGTGTGTTTAAATCTCACTCGAACCTCGACCATATATATATATATCCGACTAGTACTGGATATTGCAGATTTTAATCTAAAAACTCACCTAAATTATCAATGTAATAACAGTATTTAAATCCTAAAGCCTTGCCTGATTTTAAAACTGATATAAATATAATTGATAAGATTTTAAAAACTGATGAAACTGATTTACTTGATAAAGAACTGATTTAAAAACCTGATTTCTAATTAGTTAATTGATTTACCTGATAAACAAATTATTGAATGATTTAAAAGATTAAATGATTTAATGTGTTCGAGTTGATTTAAACTCATCTATAAATGAATTATGATTTATCTAAAATATGCGCATTCACACACATCTTTTTATTAATATAATTGTATGATTTTATGTTTTGGTTTACTCGCAAAATAATGTTTGGTTTAGTTACGTATTAATTTGACTATAAGTAATTAAATGCTATCTGTTTCAATTTGCTTAACATAGAAATTAAATGTTTTATCTATTTAGTAACGTATAATATACAATAAGCTTTTTAAAGTAATAGTTAAGATTTCTATGGTAATTTATTATTGTCTAAAGTTAATGACAATGTTTGCAGTCATTAATTTCCGAGATAGCATTATAAAACTAAATCAACCATATTTTAGCGAACCTTGCACAACTTTCCTTTTAAAATGAACAATTATCAAATTTCATTTGCTTAAAATTTTATTGTGATTTAAAATGCATTTCTTAAGTTAATCTATACCAAATTTTATTATTATTTAGTTACGTTATCTTGTTTATGTTATAAAACTTCAAAACCGAGCTTTATTCTTAAATTAAACTATTAGCGAGTACTAAATAAAGATTCGCTCGCATATATATGTAAGTGCGCATAAAAAGCTCTGTTTTGGAAAGGATAAAATGTTTAAAATTAAAAATCATTACAAACGTATCATCACCGTAAGATAGATTTGCTTTTTAAGTTGATATTTTAAACAAATATTTAGTTAAAGTGATAAAAATACAGCATAAATCTATAAGTTTATATTTTAATTCCCCATATGCTGTAATCCCCCTTAAGCTAATTAAATCAAAGCCTATATAGATAGCTTTGTAGATTGGATTCACAAATTCCCTTAATTAGTACTATTAAGAGTACTGTAACATGAACTGATGTGGGTAGTTTCATGAAAGAAATTTGTATTTTAGCATCTTAATTTTTAAATATGATTATCTAGTCAGTGATGCATATGTGTCCTCACGAAACGCCACAGCGTATTTTATTATTGCTGTATTTCTTTAATGGTCACATGTCGTCGCACTGCCCATTACCATTAGTTCGGGCAATTACTACTTCAGATGGTGACTGGTACACGCCAAACCATCTTGTTCGTTTAAATGGAGCATGGGACTCACTCAGGGCATAAGACTCCCACTCATATATATATAAATTGCTCGATCTGCCGAACTAAAATAGCCTCTTATACCACAGCAATGAGAATCGGTCCCAGGGAACCGTTACCCGGTAAAAATCCCGTGAATAAGGCACATCTGAGATGCAATAAGACTCAGAATTATATGTTTTTCTTTACGCACTTGTATCTGAAGTCTAACTTCCGTTAATCAGTTCAACCCGCCAATTTTGTTAATTCAGCATTGATCTGAAAGGGAATCCAATATAAATAGTATATGACTGTGTAGAGAATATATTAAAGTATTCGTGCTAGTTAAATTATGTTAAATTATGTTCGTTCAAAATTTGTTATCACTAAATATGGCAAATCTAAGTTTCTTTATATCATAAACCTGGCATATATAACCATGAGCAAAGTCAAATCGTTCTGAATTAAAATTCATATTAAGCTCATGTAAAATTTTACTGTATTATCATTTTATCACCTGCGAGTGATAGAGATATACATGTATAGCCAAATAAATAATTAATTGTAACTTATATACTATCACCTGCGTGTGATGTGAGGCTGTATATATATATATAGACGGAAATGCAAAACCTCCAAATTTTATTAATTGTGTTAGAGAATTAAAATCACTTATAAGTAAACTAACTTATATATATGTAAACCAAACTGTTTAAATCTGTACATCCAAAATTTGCTATTGATAATACATCACCTACATGTGAATCCTTTTGAATTGTAATGTCCCTGAATCACCTGCGTGTGAAATCAAAGAAGTTACTTACTCTATTGTTATTTTAAATGATTGTTTACATTGAATATTATTAAATTGATTTTAAATTTACTTTAGTTTCTTGTCTTAGTCTTGCTCACCGACTCACTTTTATTTAATATATTTAGTAATTAGCTTTCTAACTTATTGAAATTTTATATATAATTAATAATGATAAGTGTGCCACGTGATACCTATATAAATATGCTATATAAAATACCCATTGTTACCCGTCTTATGTGCTACTGATGATCTACTGCCGGCACGTGAAGAAGAGACATGCTGCTGTGACCTCAACTGTGTCATTTGTAAGGTTGTAAGTCTATGAGCAATGGTAGAGAAACTAGGGTTAGGCCAGAGCCGTGGCTTCCACCACCATAAACCTGGTCGGCCTTAGGATGATCTATCAGAGTTCTAGATTTTGTTGCGCAAATGCACTATTTGACCGTTACAATATCAAAACTAGCTGCTATCCCTGAACAAAAGTGATTTTTTTTAAATTGTTAAAATTATATATATATATGTAAAACTATTATATATATTCTATTTTGTAAGTCATGTATAATAGTTATCAAGCAAAATAAATATCTACTCAAGCCATTATAGAATAAATTTAATGATAAATATAGTAACACAAATCATTGCAGATGAATCATGGTGACTAATTATTCTAATCAAGAAATATTTCGTTTTGATCTGGGACATTTTTAGATATTGATGAAGTCTTATATTAAAAACGTAAATATATACGTATGGTGACTCAATAAATTTAAAAAAACATAATTCTAATAAAATATAATAATATTTTTTATATGCATTCTGAAATATTCTATATATAAACAACAGATAGAATATTTATTTTTAAATAGTTTATTGTAAAGGTTTCTCACAGAGTAACCGTGAAGAAATAGTCAGGAATCAGCAGGCTGACCAATTGCTGAATGAAGAGAGTATGAATGTTTTCCATTCTAATTTAACTTCTAGCTAAGAGTAACAAGACACTCATTTGCTGATAAAAAGTCTGATTGCAAAAATATTTCTTTCAGTTTGAATACCACACTCAAGTCATTGGCATAGGTTCATGGGTGTGCTAGATCTGCAGGCTATTAAATGTGCTGTACACATACATATTTATATTAATGAATTAGGGAAATTCATTTTCACTATAAATTTTTTACTATATATTAGATTAACATAAATAATATTCAGTAAGATGTGAAGATATAACATAGTGAGTAAAATTTTAATAATTAGACAAATATTGCATATATTAAATATTAATATAATCTCTATATTTATATTTGCTGAAGGATTGTGATGATGATATTTTAGATGTGATAATATATTGGTCTATAATTTATCGTTAAAAGTTGAATATCTAGAAAATTTTAAACTTTATTTAAAATTAACATCCAAATAGACAACACAGGTTATTAGATTACACAATGTTTCAAGTACTATTATTCTCCACTCTTCATCATGTGTAGCTGACCTGACTAATGACAATATTAGCATAGTAGTCAAATTAATGCTCTAATCAACTGAGGGTTGGTTTAAATCCTCCAGATTTCACCCCTTTTTTTTATTTTTTTCGAAGAGCAAGGTTAATTAGAAGTTTTTAGACATTATATATTGCTACATTGGGTTGACTTATAGGTTTATTTGCCATTCTCATATTATCAGCTTCGTTGACTATTCTTTTTTGCACCTTATCCTCTCTATAGTATATTTTTGTATTTTCTCAATTGAACATGTTCGTTAAACATTTACATGGTCTACTACTGTAGACACATCTATCTTTTGTTTGCTAACCTATTAATTCATGATCTTTCAACCACTGTTCAACAGGGTGATCAGTCTCACCAATATACGTCCTTACACATTTATATGGTATTTCAGAGATGCAGTTTTTGTTTTTCAGTATTTCAAGTAAAAGCTTAGAAATTAGAATTTCTTGAAGTGTGGTATGACTTTGAAAAGATGTTTTAATGTTATATTACTTGCAGATTTTCTTTAATTTGTCCACCATTTCTGGTATGTATGATTTTATGGCAGTATCAATAATTGTTTTTCATTTTGGAGTGTCTTTTTGCTGCCTATTAATGGTTTTTTTTGATGATAGATGATGGATAACCATTCTTCATGAGAGATTGTTTTATGTAGATCTTTTCATTTTTCAAATTGCTGGTTTCTGAAGAAAATTATTTTGTTCTGTTACATAGTGCTAGTATAATTCCATGTTCTGTGTTTCTGTTGTAATTGTATGTATATGTCAAAGTATTCACCAGTATGTGTTGGTTTCCTATAAACCATTGTTTTTACTTTGCCATTATCATGTTACAAGAACAGCTAAGAATGCCAATTATTGTTATTGTTTTGATTCCATTGTGAATTTAATTGTAGAGGATACATTGTTGATGTTATTCAGAATGAATGTAATCATGATTCACTACATATCCATGCAACAAATATGGAGTAATATTAATCATGTGGTTTTAAGTTCATCTACATATATTTTGCTAAGCAAAGGTTACAATGGTGAGCACATAGTCATATCTTGATTTTGTTGAAAAAATTCTGAGTGATATTGAAAGTAAGTTGTCATTATGCAGAAAGTTTATAGTTCAATTATACTATCAATAGGTAGAATTCTTTTGGTTTGTAGACTATTGTCATCACATGACTTTTTCATTACAATAAACAATGATTCATCACATAGTGCATTTGTAAATAAACTTACCACATGGATGTTTATCAACATGACAGTTCTTTCCATTTCCATGTTCGTGATTAATTCTACAAAGTGCTTAGAATCCCTAATGAAGGTTTGTTTCCTCTATGCCAAAGAACTAAGAATTTTGAAAAGAAATCTTGAGAAGTTTTGAGATCATGAATTTGGTGATTCATAAAAATGAGGAATTTTGCTGAGATACTATGTTAATATCTTTTTTTCCAAATCACTGAAATGTCTGTGATGTTTCTGGAGTGATGCTTGCAACTTCTGTAATTGAAATTGAAATTTTTGCCACTTTTTTGTATTGGCCTAATATATGAGAAGTTCTTGCATTTTGTTATCATAATCAGTTGTATTCATTACAACTGCAGTGTTTCTTTGTCAGCAAAGAGAATGATTATATATGTATTCTGTTTAAAAGATTTAATAGTTTTCTCACAAACATGAAATGTTTGATTTCTGCTTTTGATGTCTTTCTAATGTTCTTTTAATCCTTTGGTGAAATTCTGCTGCTTCTTCTAGAGACAATTTTTGAATTTTAGTGGCTGTGATTATAGCCAATAATGGGATAATCAAAAGTGTAATGGCAATGTTTAAACCTTTTCCAAAAATAAATAATTTAGCATCTGCAAGATAGTTAGAGCAAGCATTATTAACTGATGAAATTAATAGATTGTTTGCTACAATATGACTTTTGATGTGTCCATGTAGATTTACAAGCTTTTTATTCTGACATTCTTTTATTCTTCCATGTAATTTAGAATATGATCTTCACACTACTTGACAGCTCTTGTAAAGTCTTCATCAGTAAGTTTATTTCCTAGAAAACATTCCACATTAACAATGAAATGCAAGATTTGATATTTGGAAAATCTTTAAGTATTTATTCTTTCTCTCAATAAGGACTCATTTGTTCTCCGAATAATCTTTTCAACTCTCTACCTATTAATAAAGCTAAAAAATCTATTATGATTAGTTGTGAGAGTATCCAAAAAAAATTAAATTTGTTATACAGAGGGCATTCATGTAGATATATATTTGTACTGCCAAATATAACAGGTATATTTAAAAATGTAAATTTTAATTTAACTTTATTAAAATTCAGAAATTTATTTATATAATATTAAAATATTTTGTTAAATTTACATTAAATCTTTAATAACTGATATATAGGCTTATTATATACCTGTATCAATATATGTAATATGTAGGGTATATGAGGATTGACTTTTACATGACCCACCACTCTCCACTCTATCTCATAACAATGATACACTTGAACACATATATGTCGAAAAGATAAATACGTATTTCATGCTAAACCAGCAATCATCAGTTGGTCCAGATTATCATCTCTACATATATATGCAATAAGTGCTCAGATATATATTAAGATAGCCAATCTTCATACTTTAATGGACAGGCTTCAATCAGCTCCACCCTCCAACTCTTCAACCATTCATCCAATTGAAAATCTGATGATGGAATGATCAACAGCCACCATGAGGCCAAGATTCTTGTCACACCCATGTTGACCTAAAGTCACCTTGACCCCTCATGTACAGGACATAAGCCATTTAATACATATGCGAGGGATGTGCAGACATCTCTACTACATATCTGATATACAGGCTTATTATATGCCTGTATCAATATATGTAATATATAGGGTTTATGAGCACAGATTTTCATATGACCCACCACTCTCCAGTCTATCTCATAACACTGGTACACTTGAACACATATATGTCAAAAAGATTAATAATCACCAATATACGTATTTCATGCTAAACCAGCAATCATCATTTGGTCCAGATTAAAAAAAATGTTAAAGCAACTAATTATTACAAAAACAACTGGGCTGAAAGCCGGAATTATTTGTATTTATCTGTAATAATGGTCTTTCCAACCTGTGTACAATTCTCACATTTATTTACTTTAAATCTTAAAAAAATTGTTGCAACCAATTAAAAAAACCACAGGTCTTTACAAGGCCAGGTGCATCTGATATTTTAATAATATTACTAAACTCTCAAATTTTATTTCTTACTTCATAAATAGTCAATGCAATATATCAAAAAATAAAATTGTTCTATAATATGTGTTTACACTAAACTATTCTCAAATAGAATTGACTTTCACCATTCATCAAATGTCTAACAACACTATTTGCTCTATTTATATCTAGATAAATTACACCCAATTTAAAATATCAGTTTCAACTTTTGTAAATGTCTGTATCTGTAGAAAGTGACACTAACATTTTTAAACACCAGACAATTACTCTGTATTTGAAATAGAAAAATTATTTTTTTAAGAATATACATTTTAATTAAATTTAAAAATTAAATATATTATATGAAGTAAAAGTGAGTTTTTAACAGCATTGGTAAAATACAATTATTTATAAAAGGCTATGAAAGGAAGTAATTTAATATTAAGATTATAATTTAATGCATTATAATATTTTATAAAATTGTATAGTTTATCTTTAATTTAAAATAAAATGTATATCAGTGAGAAAATTAATTTATTTTATATATGCATAGTAATTGTACAATATTTGAAAATATTAAGGCAATTAAATGGCATCTATAGATTTGATGGCCTTAAAAAATGAAATCTGATAATGTGAATTGACTACCGAATGCTAATGACAGCTTACTTTCAAGTTCAAGGTGTGACCTATAAAGTGCAGCCTATAAACAATTTCATTTAGTAAATAATGTGCAAAAATTCAGATGTTACATTAACTAATGGTAAAAATAAAATCTTTAGAAATTTTTAACTTAGATGTTATCAGTTTGAGAATGTAGAAAATTTCTATATATTTTGATGTTATTTTAGATAAAGAGATGGAGTTGGATGTGAGATTATAACAAATTTCCTGAGCTCTCGCTGCATTTAACATATCAGAATATGCAGTATTTCATGACAGTATGTTAATTATTTTAACTAAATTCTTGACTTTAAAGGTTGGTATACCCAATAGTATGGGAAATGAGCTACAGATTCTCAACAATTTATAATAAGAGTGAAAAAAAAAATACTGCAATATTCTAAGAGTACTGCAACAATATTACAATGCCAATAACACCAATTGAACAAAATATAATAAAAAGTTACAATTAGATCTTGAAGTTTTTTAAAAATTTTGGACACAAAAAATTAAAAGAATAATTGTTTTAAACAGGCTAAAAGAACAATACAAAGTCATAATTGTAGATTACTGTAAATTTTATACAGCTATTCTTTTAAATTCATCTTTTTATTGCCTTTTTTTGCTCTTTCCCCCTGGAAATAGAATAATAACACTTGTTTACAATACACAACCACATGCATTAGTAAAACTTTAAAACTGTATTTACTTCTTTAAGCTCAGTGAAAATATTTGTTTCATCATATATGTACAAGCACATATGTATGTATTATTAATCAAAAATGGTTTTTGACTCTACTACATATAGAAAATTTTTATTAAAAAAATCCAATTCATCAATTACCACAAATGTTAAAGCAGCACTGCCAAATGGATAAGAGATGCCTTTGTGCAAGATAAATTTTAGTACACCTCCCTCCGTCCTCATTCTATGTAATAAATGTGTAACTTAAAGGAAATTTTTTTCCAGGTTTCACAAAAAATATTTGAAAATATGACTTTAATCATTTAACATGTTCAGTAACTTAATGTGTTTTATTCATATATTTTTATAAAATAAACCCAGAAATTAAATTGGATGCTAAAATAAAACAAATTAATGTTTAAAAAAATAATTTTTGAAACAATAATTAAATAATATCTTAAAACAAAAATATTTATTTAGTAAATTTGAAATTTTTAATTTTTTTTTCAAAAGTTTTCATATTTTTTGGACAATCCTGTGAAATTTCTAGTTAGAGATAAGAAATATTTGCAAATAAGATAATTTGTTTTAAATATCTAAGTGTCTCTATCATATTTAAAAGAACCCACCACTGCCACATATACCAATGAAAGCATTATACAACTCTCCTTCCCATGTCAGGATGATTCTGATATTATATAAGTAATTCTAGTTTATTTGATTATTAAAAATATTATCTATAATCAAAATATGATTTTTTGAAATACTTTACCTCTGAGCCCTGTCTTTTATAGCTAGGAGAAAAGACAGTCTGACTTGATTTCATTATTCTTTCTGAAATATAATAGTTGTAAAATCTAATGTAACTCCTAAACTTCTTTACCAATATTTAGATCAACTTTAACTGGCATGTCAATAATTCATTAAAAATAATTATTGTTTGTTTGAAAACCCATTCAAAATCTCTCATGCATAAACTTATTAATATTTTCTATTAACAAAGTTATATTCCTTCAATAATAAATTATTTACATTATTATTTAATTTGTGTGTGTGTTATTCCACTAATAACAGCTATAATTTATTATTTTTTATTGATATAATTTTTATATTTTATTAGGACCACCAGGTCAACTTTAATTAATATGCCTGATATAACTTTTTTATTCCATTAGCAATAACGTGTTACAAATAGTTTTTTTAAAAAAAATCAATTAGTTACTTTTAATTCAGAACTTCTCATACATAACTTGTTTATGTTTTCTATTAACAAAAATTGCTTTTCTTGTTTTTGTTCAATAAGAAAATATTTAGACTACTTTATTATTTAATTTTTTATCACTTATAAATATCTAAATTATGTTATATATATTATATTTTAGTATAGAGTTTGACAATTAGAGATTTAGTCAGGATTTATTTAAAGGAAGAAATTTTAAATTTACATATTTAAATTGTTTATTCAATACATTTTAGAAGCCATTAAAATGCCTTACACTTTATTTTGTTTATCGATAAGTTATCATACATATCTATAAAAAATTCAAACAGTTGTTTTGTTCCAATAGATATATTTTTTAGACTTTGTCAATAGTGCAATTATATGTTTTATTACAATTATGAGAATTGCATTACATAAGATCATTATCATGAAATTTGTTAAGAATTAAATATTTAAACATGTAATAATACCTTTTTAAAAACTATGTTTTTTTACTGATTTTGCTATCTTTAAATATGAACTACAGTATGGATTGTGGCTAAATTAGAAGTTTTTATCTAGAAAACAAACCCAAGTCCAGATCCAAGGAGAAGTAGTTTAGTAAAACATGCAGAAAGATAATATGACATTAAAAACTGATAATATCATTACAAAAATTTAAAAAAGCTACTTAGTAAAATGTGTCAAAAGATAATACAGAATAATAATAATAATAATAATAATAATAATAATAATAATAATAATAATAATAATAATAATAATAATAATAATAATAATAATAATAATAATAATAATAATAATAATAATAATAATAATAATAATAATAATAATAATAATAATAATGATAATAATAATAATAATAATAAAAATAATAATAATAATAATAATGATAATAATAATAATAATAATAATAATAATAATAATAATAATAATAATAATAATAATAATAATAATAATAATAATAATAATAATAATAATAATAATAATAATAATAATAATAATAATAATAATAATAATGATAATAATAATAATAATAATAAAAGATAATAATGCTTTAAATTTTTTTTTACCTAATGCACCATTGGAGATTATCCAAAGATCCCATATTACAATGTTGGCCATTCTATCACTACTCTAAATTGATTAAGACTTATAAGTCCTGTAAATTATCATTGATAAATATAAATTTTATCATATGCAGAATTACTTTAATTATGAAGCAATAGTTTTAAAATAAATATTATTTTTAAATAAATTATTCATAGTAATGTGTTACTTTATATATGAATTCGAATATTTAAATAAAAATAATTGACAAATCTAAATATTGTCATTTACATATATTTTATAGTGATAAAAGAATACCAGATTGTTTGGTTTAGTGCAATGATAGAGTATATATGTAGTATATTTCCAGGCTTGAGCAAATATCACAAGTCTAAGTAAAGAAGTTGTCCTCTTATATTTAAATAAAGAATATTTACAAGCAGAATGTGTTTCTAACCATAAAATAATTTGGAAATCTAAACATTTATGTATAAGTTTTATTAATTATCTTGACTAAATGTCATTGGCCTTTTTGGTTTAGTGAAATCATGAGAGTGTGTATATAGTATATCAAGTTCCAGTCTCAAAATTTAAAGCTCAGGTAATTGTCACAGTAACTTTAAGTAAAGTAGTATTTCTCTCATATTTAAATAAAAAATGTTTGCTCTCAGAACTTATTTCTAATACTGAAGTGATTTGAGATGTAAGAATTTTCATATACATATAAATTTTATTAATTATCTTGGTGTCTTGATACCCCTGTAGCAAAGCAACTACATGCCCCACACAACCTGCACACACTGGCTCTGTGTTAAAGCATCAAATATGTTATTAAACTCTCATTCAGACTAAACAATCACTAGTAATATGTTTTTGAAAGCATCAAACTGAACACATTTATTTTTTATGCTGTTTAATTTAGAAATATCTGTTAACCTATTTTGTGGATCTTTTATCTTATAACAGAAGTGAGTTATAAACCTAAATTTAACCCAATAAGATATAAATCGATTAGTCATTTAATTTTATTTATTTTTATGGACTTTTAGATTATTACATTACAAATGCCAGCTGCACAATAAGTTGAAATTTTTATTAATCATATTAGATTTTAAAAATAAATCTACAATGTAATAAAACTGTAATTTCTCTTCAATTAATAAAATGATTGTTTTCTGAGTCTGACCTTGATTTCTTCTCATTTGACACATTTTGTAAAAAATACTTTTACAGATGTGTGATTTTATCCTGGGTGCAACTTTATATTAAAATAAATATCTGAGAAATAAAACTAATTTTGGAAAATATAGCAATTGATTATTAGTAATAAATATGCTGTTGAACGAAGTGCCATGTGTCATCAATGTGCCTTTATAAACTATGTAAAATGTTATTTTTATGGCAAAGATCTTCATATACACATTATAAAACTTCTGTCTGCAAATATCCAAAGAAAATCATAAAAATGTATGCCATTACTTGAATGAAATGATTTCTAGATTACTTTAAGATTTAGTAACTATTCTCATTTAAAACATTATTGAAAATTTTGAGTACCATAATGGTGATGCTTAATAAACTCATAGAATACAGAGAAGTTGCAACTGCTTGATCTTATCTAAGTACATTAATCAAACATTATTATTAGCCTAAAAATAGTAAGAAGTAAAAAAGGCTTATTAATTAAGCAAAATATCTACTTTACAGTTAAGCCATTAATATATTGATTTTTTTAATTATATTGTTTATTTTTCAAATAAAATTTCTTATAATTATATTATAAATATATAGTCTTGACTTCAACAAAATTCTAAAAAGAAAAAAAGAAAAAAAAAAATCATTCTAAAACACTAATAAATTTCTCATATCGCAACCTTTCTGCAAATAAGCAATATTTTTATTATCTAGATAAAACGTATTTATTCGTGTGGAATTCTTTTTCCAAAGCCATGAAAAGTAAGTAACTAAAGAATAAGATATGTCCATGTGATGATCATAATTATCATTGCCTGTAATTTTTCATTACTTTTTAAGTTTTAACGTATTTTATCCTAGAATCTGATAAACATTAATGAGCCGGCTACATCTTTAAGATGCATTGAAAGTAAAAGCAATTTGCTTTATAATGACATCTTATAAATGATTATGTTTACAAATGTTAACCAGACTAAAAGACAATGCTTAAATGCACGTTTCGTAATTTGGTATTTTTTTTTATTAGAATTTTCAGTGTCTCTAAAATATTGAGTTGATACAAAAACAAACGTCAAGCCAAAACTATATTTAATCTGTAACGTGAGAAAAAGTCTGATTGTTGACACTAAAATATCAGCAATAACATTTTCTTAATCTTGTAAATAAGATGGATTAATTGAATAATAATAATAACAAAAGCATTTCAATTTAATTACTAAAAGATTACTAACTTTAAATAAATTAAAAATCAATTATAATTTTTTTAAAAACGTTCTCCAACTACTCTTTAATTGTCTATATATCTTTATTTCGTTTAAATCAATGAACTATTTAAAATAATAGTTTATTTTAATATTTTTCAGTGGGTCTAATGTTATTAATATTACTATTATTGTTTATTATTGAAAGGCTCTTGCGGATAGGCAAAAAGAAGAAATTTTGACAGACGCGCAATCAGCCAATATTGGAGATCTTTTTAGGACCCCAAATATGCGCAAGAAATCTACTATAATATGTTTAATGTGGTAAGTTTCAAATAAAATAAAATACCTAGTTTATTATTTGCAAATAAATATCAAGGTCAGTTTGTTATATTATAAAGATATATTTTTAAAAGTTATCTTATTACAATGGAAATGATAAAAGGAAAAACAGCTAAATAGAATGGTAAAATAGTATTTTTATTAATCTTAAAATGCCACATGAATAAACATTTTTACTGCAGATGCTTAAACTATTGGCTTACTAAATTATAAATTGAAATTTGAAATCGTAATTAAAGGCTAAAAATCATCTTATAGAAGGAATTTGAAAAAATATTATTGATGGATTTTTTACCCTATTTAAGACACATATGAGTTTAAAAAGATAAAGCAGCAAGGAAGAGATCTTCTACCACACTATTATAGAAAAGTAGCAATGAAAAGGGTATTATTTCCTAAGATTTCTAACTGCTGGTTGGAGAGATTTTAATGATTTTTTTTTTTTTTTTACTTTCTATTGTAAGAATAAATGGTACTTAACATTGGATAACCAAGTAGTTTGGCTACAGCTGACAAATGGATAAAAATCATAAGCCTGAATAGATCGATCTACCACTGCACTATGAAGCTTTTTTTCACACTCACAATTATGCATGTATATATTTATGAATGTTAATTAATAACATAGCAATTTATACTTATATGAAATATTGAGAAAGGAAATCACTCCTCATACATGGACGTAATATAATTTTCTATTTCTTCTTTTCCTATGTATTAATTTCTACTTTAACATATCATACCGTTTATACCTTTCTTAAACACTTTATCAATACTTTTAGTTATATGAAACTAACAGTTTCGACTGTCCTGTAGTCATCATCAGAGCTACAATATTCAAACATAATTATACAATTAATACACTTATCCACATATTCATATACATAATTAAATACACAATATAAACAAAATAAATATATATTTTAATCTGACCATTATAAATAATCATTTCCCATTTTATTACTTTAGCTTTAAATAATTCTATCAATATTTATTTTATATCAATTTATTTTATATCACTTTATTTTATTTTTTTAAAATATTATTTATTATAATAATTATAAACGTTAACATTTATTCTAATATTTATTACATATTATTATCATTTTACTTATATTATAAAATCAACTTCTAATCTTTTCTTATTTTCATTAAACATTTTTTATCACTTAACTTTTCCACATTCAGTTTGTATAATATTTTTTTTTTTTCAAATTCATATTATAAAGTTTTTATTTTAGTGTAAACTCTATAAGTTTGTATTCCCTGTCATTTCTGTCAATTAACTAAATATATCCGGAGCACTTTCATCTTTCAATATTTTTTTTAATTCTAGCTTGAAAGTCTCCCATTATAATTTCAAAATATCGCTTGGTCTTATCAAAACCATTTTGTACATTCATATAGCAATCCTCTATTTTTTGATCACAATGAGAATTTGGTGGAACATAAAACAAAATTATATGTATTTGGTATCTATCATTAAGTTGAGTAACTAAACTTACTACTCTATCTGAGATATCATCAATATTTATAATGTTGTTTTCAACTTTTTATTTATAATGAACTCCACTCCACTTATACTGTCAATATTTGTTTTTTGATTTTTTATAGTGACGTAAATGTTCACTTCTTAAATCATTTTTCTCTTCACCTTTTTTTTTATAACTTCAAGTGAATTCAAAAATAATAGCGTAATTGAAACAATAATAAAATAGAACATTAAAAATATGTATTTTTTAATTTTGTTTTTCAATATATTTTAAATAAAATATTTATTTTGAATATTTTTATTAAAATGCAATATTGCTGCTTTCTTTTTTTTATTATTTTTTGATAAAACAGGAAAAAATATTAGCTATTACGTAATGCAGCATGATAGCGTGGTCTTGTCTGATTTAATTTTTGGGAAGATTAATCTATCAAAGCTTATTCTGCAAATCGGAAGTCTGAAGTCAATACCTTATTGTATAACAGTAATTTTTTTCTTCCCTATCTTAAGGATTACATCACTATGTGAATTGATAAACTAAAAAGCATTCCAATATGAAATCAATCTTTTTAAAATAGAAAGTTTATTTATTATGAAAACAAAAACTTTCACAAAGCTATCGACCTATATTATTCAGGTTCATCCGTATTTGGTTCATAGTCTAAACTATTATAATCTATATTCCTTATACAAAAGAAACTATAGGCATTATTGAGTGTGAACTAAAATGCAATATTGTAAATACAGCTTATACCATTAATCCAAAATTTATAACATCCTGTTTAAGCCCAAGGACTCAATGCCTCTTGAGATCTATGAACCTCTTATGTGGGTTTGAAAAACTGTGGCATTTAGTGTTAGAAGATGTAAATATACTGATGCAATTAAATTGCATTCTTTATAATCAGTACTTTCATTTCATACTATAGTCATGGGTGATTCCTTAAACATCAGGATCTTAAACAGATTTGGTATTTATGACCAATTATGTTCAGAGAAGCTATTGGTATTTATATCAACAAATATGAAGATGCATGTAGACTACTATTAGGAAGATTATTTTTAAAACCCATTAATAAGAATAGCTTCTGATTTATTTATTTTTTATTATCAATCCATCTTTTACTTTATGTTTTTAAATTTTTTTTATTGTTTTATATTGGGTGAACATTTAATTTTGTTACTTTTATTATAATAATATTTGTTACCTAGTTGATGTTCCATATGATCCAGACATCGAAAGGGCTATGTTAATACTAGGAATTATATGCGGAAGAATAGAATTATATGACCATATATATATATTAGAAACATATTAACCACAAAAGAGAATAAATAGTTGTAGTTTTTTAAAAAATATGGATTTAGGGATACTTATTAGATTAATTAAAAAGAAGAAAAAAATTGTATTAGGTTTAATTTATAAAATCAGATAAATAAGTAAGAATATGTTAAAATGTACTGAAAAATTAAAAAAAAAAGTTCTTACAAAAAGAAAGTAGTTTTAATCATCTAATGAATACTGCAAAAATATATGGGAAAACTCTTATAAATAATGATTAGAAAAATCTATTTTAGAAAGATGTATGTGGGCATAGCATGTATGTGAAAGAAAAACAAATTTGACATTAAAGTTTTATTCTCGCCTCATATTTTTATTCTGCAGGTTTATATTTGGATTAGATTACCTTGGACTTTCGTATTATGCTCTAGATTTAGCTGGCAATATTTATACAAATTTTATACTCTCTGCTTCCATCGAAATTCCTGCTTATATAGTTGCCTGGCCAGTTGTCGATTATTTTGGAAGAAAATGGCCAATTACAATTTTCATGACAGTTGGAGGTCTAGCATGTTTAATAATGACAGCATTTGATGCAGGTAATATAGCTATACATTAATGATTATTATACTAATTACTTTGTGCACACACACTTATATGCTCATATTGTAACTATATCCTTTCATGTGATAATGATGAGTAAGCATATACTTACACGAGTGTACAGAATAACAGTGATACTTAATAAAACTTTTTTATATTTTATAAATTTGCATGTTTTTATATTTTTGGAATAGAATATGCTAATTCATTTATAATTAGATTTATTGTTAAATATAAAGCATGAACAATAAATAAAATTTTAACTTTTTGTTTATTTACTTATTTGTTTTCTTATATTTCTAAGATTGTTTTTATAAACAGGATTTTGTTTTTTGTTAATAAACGTTAATATCTGAGTAAAATAAAACAAGAACCTTGTAGTTTTTTAATATCTGTATAAACAATTATAAAGGTTATATAAAAAATACCAACTATGAATTTTTATTTGAGTTTGAAGAAGAAAAGAACGGAAGGTAGCACACAACAAGCATCTATTGGTAAACAATTGTTTAAAATAATGCTTGGCTCAAGACAATTTTTTTTTAATCGATTACCAGAAATATCTTTTTATTCATTATTCCTTGTTGCCTTCATAAAATTAGATATCGTGATAGATTTTCACTGTGACAAATTTAATAAGATTTGAACAATTTGTTGATCAATAAGAAAGTATTTTATGAATTCTAAAGTGTCACACCATTGTGAAAATAATCATAACTAGCTATCATTCCCAAATTATATCATAAAAGATAAAAATAGGTACTTATTTTTTAGACCATACAAGCCTCCTAATGGCACTTTACATGCTTTAATACACCTACATATAACGTTACCTGGCCGGCCTTTCTTTATTGTCAGATTTATATTATTACAAAAAAAAAGTTTACATTAATTATTGTCCCATTTCTTTATTGTCCGATATCTGGTATTATATTTATATAAAATAAGTCTACATTAATTTATCTATTTATTTTTTTTGGAAATGAACAATTTTTTTTTTTGTTTGTTTTTGCTTTTAAAAACAGCTTTTATTTTAATAACGTTACTTGTCGAACCTTTTTGCCTTTATTGTCCGATTTCATGTATTATTTTAAGATTAATTAAAAGAAATACATGGATAAATTAACCAAATATTATAAATGATAATTCAAGAATTAGAAATGTTAACTACAAATATAGTTGCACATAAATCCAGTAGATTTATATTTTTAAAGTAATATTTTGGATATATTACACAATATACCATAGTTAGAAGTTCTTGATACAATAAGTAAATAATTATAAGTTTTATTTCTTTTTATTATAGGTACATCAATACTACACACAATTATCCTATGCATTGATAATGCACATTTTTATTAAAATGTCATTACAGTTGAATGACTTATAAGATAAATGTAATGGACTTCTCTCTTAGATACAATATTACTCATCATCATCTGGTAGTAACTTAAAAACTGAAAATCAGCAGGCAGCATTTTAATATTATTATTTAAAAAAACATTGTCAAATGCAAAGCAACACATCAATCTCATATTTAAAAAATAGAAGAATTAACGAGAATGTTACATCTAAGTACATCACAATTGTAGAATTAATAATGTAGATTTTAAAACCTATTGAAATCACTTGATTGAGTAAACTCCTGAAACGTAAGCTACCCTTAAAAGGTAGACCATTATATTTAAAAGTAAAAATTCGAATTGGTCAAGCTATGGAAGTTTTTATGACTAATTATAGATGTGAAAGTTTAGCTTTGAATAAAAAGTATAAATAAAATATTGATATTCTAAAACTATGAAAGTACCAACAACATTGAAAATATAGAAAGTAATAAAAGTAAGGACATAAAAACTTGATAATGTATTTTAACACTTAGTTAGCCAAATTAAAATTGTTTTATTTTAATCATATTAAGAAGGAAAGTAATTAATTAGAACAATATATAAAGTTCAGAAAGAATTATTAGGAAAAGAAACAAGGAGATAAATAATAAAGTTATTATAGAACAGTCTAATAACTCCAACAAATAATAGATGGGTTTCTCTGACAATCAATGCTACTAATATAATTGTTAGAGTTTAAAGTTTATGCTCTAATAAAAACAAGAGATTACAGTTTAGTCTTATAAATTCACTTTCAGCAAGAAAAACAAACAACATATTGAAATAAAAGCAGAATTTAATAAATTAGAAAATAATATAATCGTTTAGAACCTAAAAGTATTAAAAAATCACAAAATTTTAGATTTTGCAACTCTTAAATTTTGATCTTTTTTAAATCTAGAAAAGCAATAAATAACCTAATTAAATGCTTTTATTTAATTTAGAAAATCCGTTTGTTTAGAATATATTTTGTAGCCAAGTTTTAACATGCTTCTGTCAAATGGATTTTTTAAATATTTTTACAGATGTCAGAAATCGATGACAATGCAATACATACTAAAATAAAATATTTCAGAGTGGCCTTTTATTTGTTTATTATAGCAGTGTTGGTAAACAAAATTTCAAATATATTTTTAATGATGTGCACAAGAGAGTGATATATTTTTAAAAAACTTTTATTTTTAAAAAAGGTTAACTAAAAAGTACTAATAATCACTTAATTAAAGTAGAAGTAGAAACAAATCTTAATTTCACTTGATTTTGCTTCTTTTAAAATAATTGAAATTTTGTGTTCTCTGAAATCATGATCTGAAGGTGGAACTAAAGTTAGAGATAGTGAATGCTTGCTCTGACGTTTATGTAAACAAACATACGCTTGACGGTGTTTTTAGTAGAACGCCATCTATTGTTCTCTAGATTGTAAAAGTTTCTTTTTAGAAGATGCTTTTTTCATAAAGAAAAAATATTGGAATCGACTTTTAATACCCCCGAATTTCCTTTAAAATTTTACACAGACTGCAATATTGTTTTCATTCTCCATTTAAAAACAATAATTACAAAATATATTCAAATATTAAAAAATAAAAAATAATTATATAAAAAATATTTTATAATAAACACTTCTATTTATTGGGCAAAAAAAATATTGTTTTTATCAACTACAATTGGGATTTTTTTTTATATTGAACATAAAATAAAAATATAAGGGTTCTAGAATTAGTTTCTGAGCATCCCACTTTTTTTTCAAGTTAAATATAAAAACACCAATTGTGAATGAAGAAAACAATTATTTGTGGTTTTTAGTGCACAGTAAGAAAATCTTTCATTTTAAAACATTTTTTATATATATTTTTAACTTTTTAATATTTGCACAATAAATAAAAACAATTATTATAAAATATATATATTATAATTTATTTAGTGTAATCATCATCATCATTTTCAACTATTATTTAACCATTGCAGGATAATTTTTCCACATTTAATTCAATGACTTTTATTTTAAGTTTGTTTTTATTATTCCAATAGACTTATTTATTCATCTATATCACATTGATCTTTTACTAGGTCTTTTACAATCTTTTGGTATTTGATTTAAGATTTTAGTTATTCATTTATTTCAATTTCTTCTAAAAATATACATCTCACTTCAGTTTTTTAATTTTTTCAGTATGATAATAATACCTGTTCATTCTTTCAACCATATATTTAAATTTCACCTCCTTTTTTGTTGCTCCCAACATACATGTCATCATACTTTGTTGTGTAGTATATCTCTCTATATTATCCATTGTTGTTTTATTATGAGTTCAAGTCTCAGATTCATATGTAAAAAATGGTAAATGTCAACTATTAAAAACCTTAATTTTTAAACATATGAGGACATCCAAAATCCCTTTATTCAAGTTTTAATCTATGATTAATTTTGACTACTATGTTTCCTTCTATATTAATAATCTAACAAATGTATTAATATTTATTAGCTTCTCATTAATTATTGTAAATCATTATTTTGTACTTATGTAAACATTTATTGAGCAATTTAGTCATATCTTTTTACTGTTATCTGCTAATTCATATAAGAGTTTCTTAAATGGTGAACATTTATTTACAAAACAATGCCAGATCGTTTATAACATCTAAATGTCTTAATTAATTTTTATGTATTTTTATTCTTTTAGCTAGTCAGTTTAATCTACAACATACTTTTTATAAAATCTTTGGAAAAAGTTATAGAGATATAAAATCATTCAAGTGTATTTTCTTATCACTGCAGATGTTTTTAGTGTTACTATTTAACTAATTGAAATAAAATAATAGTTTTTACTTCATCTTTGATTAGTAATTTTGTTAATATTTTTCAATTTTGATTTTATATAATCTTAATGCTCAAAATCTTTAATAATTGCTGAAATGTTTATAGAGTCAAACGTCTTTTTGTAATTTACAAATCAAAATGGCAATTTGGTATTAATTCATTCTTTCTGTCAATTAAAAAAATTATTTATAAATCATTGAGATAAAGCTACTTTTAAATTGAGTTTGTTGTTTTGAGTCAAAGTTTGCTGTAGATAAATTGAGATGATCATATTAAAGATCTTGTATAGAATTGGTAGATCAATAAATCTACAATCTTTAACATTTTTTTCAGCTTTATTAAATATCAATATCACTATTATATCTTTTTAATCATCAGCTATATTTTTAGCATTAGCAATTGGTATATAGCTTTATCAATAATTTCTCTAGTTATATTAAGAGATTCACAGAGGCAAAACTCTCCATACAGTAGCGCCATTTAGTGCAAGCCAGAGTAATCAATGGATGCAGGAACGTTATATTAAGAGATCAATAAAAAATCTTTCAACTTGATGATGATTTTCTATTTGTTATAGTTTTAAATGGGTATATTACTTCTTTATTTAAAACTTTTGATAATTGAGAAAATATAATTATAAATTTTTATTATATATTTTTTGATAAAAAGTTTTCTCACATTGTATAATGTAGTTCTCTTTTTAACAATAATGATACTTTTTTTTAATTGAATGTCTGTCTTCCAATATCAAGATGTTATATTTTTGAGATTTTTATTACTTGGCAAGGAATATTACAAAAGAAAATATATACAATCCTAAAACTGTTAATATTATAAGAGCTAAAATAGCATTACCATACTTTGAAACTTCTCTAGATATTTTATTATGATCTGCAGCCATTTTACTATTAAGATTTTAAAGAACTGTTTTAACTTCATTATCCTCATATCTTTATCCAAATTTAAGTGAGTAGATAAAATTGGTTATGTCATTTAAAGTTGTCATCACAGTTTTTGTACAATTATTCAAAAGATAATCAACCTATTATTTTCACCTTTTCAAAATATATTTGTCAATTTATAAAAGTACCACCGTTGTATTTAATAGAAATGTGGTACTGTTTCTCAGATCCATATGTTGTTTTCAGTACATCAAATAAAGATCTAGAGTAATCATGTTCAGCATATGTTCTTTGTAGTTTTAATCCATTAATCATTTTTAAAACTTTCTGTAACTTATTAAACTTCTTTTCTTATATATGTATATTTATTATGAAACTCCATATTTAATTTATTATTTTCCAATCAAATAAAAACATGCGATATATTTCTTTTAATCAAATCACTAATAATAAGATTATCACGAGAAAGTGATCATGAATCTCCTTTTTAGTGAACCCAAGAATAGATTTACTACACTCTTTAAGAAAATTTCATGCTTCAATAATATAATAATTTTGAAGATACAAATTTACCAATTTTAGTGTTTAATACTTACTGAAATTCAACCATAGTAGATACTTCTAAAGAGCAAACAATTTTCTTGTAACTAGGATTGTAATAAAATCTTTCCATTATCTGCAAATCTACAGAGTGGGTCCTCCTTAGTCCAAGCACAGTACTTAAGATAAGACAGCATTATAAGATGTAAAATAAATTGTAATATATTTTGATATTTTTTGTTTCATTAAATTCATTTTAACATTTTATTTTTAATATTTTGATTTTTTTTTCTGGTATTAGAATGGCCACATTTCTTTAAATCGCCTCTAACGATGATAAATAATATGAGAAAAATTCTATTTTAAATCAGAAATTTATTTTCATAAAATTTAAGACTTTATTTTAAATATTTAATTGATTTAAGTAGTGTTATATTTATAATTTAAAAATCACTCCAATTATACGATTAATTTATATATTATCAATTAAAAATCACTAAACATCACATGATTACCATTTCTTATGCTTGCTCATAACTGTTATTAAAACTGGCAAAACTCTCCATATAGTGGTGAGACTCAGTGCAAGCCAGAATAATCAATGGATGTTAGAAGGCTTGTGCATAAAATCCCCATCTAGTGCCTACTTATACAATATCAGACTAGTTTCTGGCTTGTGACCTTTGTCAGTGAGGAGCCCTGGATCTGAGAGCACTGCACCTAGATGTTAGAAGCCAGAAACTAATCTGGGGATATTAGATGAGTAGGCACTAGATGGGAATTTTATGTACAAGCCTTCTGGCATCCATTGATTACTCTGACTTGCACTGAGTGGCAGTACTGTATGGAGAGTTTTGCCTGTTTTAAAAAACACTATTGGAATCTTTATAAAATCATTAATCTATCTCAAAGATATAATCACTGTGCAAAAAGTGCTTGTGGAGAAAGAAAATAGTTGCAATTTTACACAGAAAATTATAGTTTCATAGTGCTCAAAATGGATTAGGACTACACTAAATTTGTGTTATATAATACAAAAATCTAGTAATCTTATGCCAGCCATGATAAGATTATTTCCACATCTGGAAACAATACTTAAGGTAAGACCAACAGATAATTCTCCTCCATATACAGAACATTTTCAAACAATTCTAGCAACAATTAATTTAATGACAAATATTAAGATAACATTTTCACAAAAAACGGCAGTATAGGAAAATTCACACACTTTTATATTCAAATAGAAATGGCTGACTCTCTGTTATTTGGCATTAATAATAGGCAACTGATAAGAAAATTTAAATATTGGACTCTTGAGCCAAAATATTTTGATTTCTTGTTAAAAATAAATATGTGGTCTTTGCCTACATTATAATTTTTGAGGCATATGCACCACAGAAGTGATATGCCAATTATGTTTCAAGGAAGAAGAAGATCAAAAACGCCTGTTTTTAAATGTAGTTGCCTACATGATTGTCGGTCATCCACCATAGGATGCTCCTGTCATCCATCACAAAAAGTCTTCTTTGGAAAAATAATAGCATAATTCAATAGATCATTAACTCATTTCCAAATGCTTGCTTTGCAGAAATTAGAATCATCACATTTATATATTATGCTCTGTGATGCACAAGATGCTTATTTCTTTACAACAGTGATACAAAAACACACATGAACATGCTTAAAAACAAACTAGACAGAATTAAATAGAGACCAAAAGATTATTCCTACAGATGTATTTGCATCTACATGGTTACTTATTCATCAGCGCTTGAATCTATAGTGAGATATTTTTTAATAGCTGGTAAAGTCATTACAATTTTATATGTTTAGTAATATGTATTTTTTTTTCTTTTTCTCCTAATTCTAACAAATTGTAAATATGGCAAGTTCTTTATACAGTTTTATTTTTCATTGTATTTTTATCAATAAAAATCCCTTCTGAAACTAAAAAAAAACTTAAGAATGTTACCAAGAAATTAGAAATCACAAATATTATGAATTACTGTAATGCTAAGCAATCATCAAAAAAATAATAAAATTTTTAACGTTATTGTAATAAACAATTAGAAATAAATGAAATATGTATCAAAAGAAATAGAAAAATAAAACTTATTAAAAATTGTCATGACTTGAACAAATAAAATAAATATATCTTTGCATAAATAAATAAAAATGAAAAATATTTATATATTTAATTTGAATTTATTTACTGTTTTTTGTTTAAATTTATGAATCGCTAAAAAAAAAAAAAAAGACACACACAAAAAAAAAATATATCTTCAATAAATTAATCAGATAAAATCAAAGCTGGTCGTTTACTTGAGGAAAGAAAAACAAATACTGTTATCACTGAAACACAGGCTTATTATATACCCGTGTCTATATATATATGTAATATAGGGTATATGAGCACAGACTTTCACATGACTCACCACTCTCCACTCTATCTAATAACACTGATACACTCAAGCACATATATGCTGAAAAGATAAATAATTACTAATATACGTATTTCATGCTAAACCAGCAATCATCAGTTGGTCCAGATTATCATCTCCCACACATATATACTATAAGTGCTCAGATATATATTATGATAGACAATCTTCATACTTTAATGGACAGGCTCCAAACTACTACACACTCCAACTCTTCAACTGTCCATCCAATTGAAAATCTGATGATGGAATGCTCGAAGGCCACCCTGAGGCTGAGATTCTTGTCACACCCATGTTGACCTAAGGTCAATCTGAACCCCACATGTACAGGACATAATCCATTTAATACATATGCAAGGATGAGCAGATATCTCTATAATGTAATAACTGAAACACAGGCTTATTAGATACCTGTGTCTATATATATTAGATAGAGTGGAGAGTGGTGATAGAGTGGAGAGTGGTGGGTCGTGTGAAAGTCTGTGCTCATATACCCTATATTACATATATATAGACACAGGTATATATAATAAGCCTGTGTTTCAGTTATTACATTATAGAGATGTCTGCTCATCCTTGCATGTGTATTAAAGGGATTATGTCCTGTACATGTGGGGTTCAGATTGACTTTAGGTCAACATGGGTGTGACAAGAATCTCGGCCTCAGGGTAGCCTTCGAGCATTCCATCATCAGATTTTCAATTGGATGGATGGTTGAAGAGTTGGAGTGTGTAGTAGTTTGGAGCCTATCCATTAAAGTATGAAGATTGTCTATCATAATATATATCTGAGCACTTATAGTATATATGTGTGGGAGATGATAATCTGGACCAACTGATGATTGGTGGTTTAGCATGAAATACATATATTGGTGATTATTTATCTTTTCAGCATATATGTGCTTGAGTGTATCAGTGTCATTAGATAGAGTGGAGAATAGTGGGTCATGTGAAAGTCTGTTCTCATATATCCTATATTACATATATATAGACACGGTATATAATAAGCCTGCGTTTCAGTTATTACATTATAGAGATGTCTGCTCATTCTTGCATATGTATTAAATGGATTATGTCCTGTACATGTGGGGTTCAGATTGACTTTAGGTCAACATGGGTGTGACAAGAATCTCGGCCTCAGGGTGGCCTTCGAGCACTCCATCATCAGATTTTCAATTGGATGGACGGTTGAAGAGTTGGAGTGTGTAATAGTTTGGAGCCTATCCATTAAAGTATGAAGATTGTCTATCATAATATATATCTGATCTGAGCACTTATAGTATATATGTGTGGGAGATGATAATCTGGACCAACTGATGATTGCTGGTTTAGCATGAAATACATATATTGGTGATTATTTATCTTTTCAGCATATATGTGCTTGAGTGTATCAGTGTTATTAGATAGAGTGGAGAGTGGTGGGTCATGTGAAAGTCTCATATACCCTACACTGTTATCATAAAAGTATCAAAAATGTTTGCTAGACTTTCTAACTGTAAGAGAAAATAAAAACAAAAACGTCGAAATAAGTACAAAAAGTCAGTGACTTTATAATACAATCGTATATATATATATAATTGTGAGCATTGACTTGGACTGATGTTATATTATCGGGCAATTCTAAATGAGAGTGTGATTACGATCGAAATCAAAATATTTAATAGTGTCATGATAATTATTAAGTGTTCTTTCTTTCGCTATGGGTGATTATATATAGGGATCAAGAGGATTTTAAATAGTGAAACATGATTTAATGTGATTTAATGGATCACACAAGCTTTTGTTTTCATAAAAAATAAAACTTAAAGAATTAAATCTAAAGGATCTATTTAGAATAATATTAGAAATTGAAAAGAATTTATATGCAGGCATTCTTATATTTCTTTTTATTAATTAACAAATCTTTTTACATATATAAAATTTTGGTATTTACATATTAGATCTGCTGCTACGGCAGATTCTGCCGTACCTTTCTAAAATGTATGGCAATGCCGTAGTGATGACTTTTTAATACGGCATTCCACCATCGCAAACACCCCTCCTCCACACACACACACACACACATGCACACACTGAAGAAAGGTATTGCATTCTGCCGTGCAATCACGGGCAGCAGGTCTTATACTAAGTAAGTACTTATGTGACATAAGTAAATAAGAATTTTAAACAGCAAGGATAATTCATTTTTTAAAAATTTTTTTCAGTAAAAATCGAATTATTACATTTTCATTTACCACTGTCAAACTTCCTCCACTCACAACTCTGACTCCATCCATTTCAGATAAATACAATAATGACCAAAATGGATGACGTCGGAGTTGTGAGTGGAGGGAGTTTGACAGTAGTAAATGAAAATGTAACAATTTACTCTAGATAAATACTTTTCATATAATAAAGATATATATGAGAGATAGTAACCTGGGCCAACTGATGAGTGCTGGTTCAGCATGAAATGCATCTCGGGGGTCATTTGTCTTTTATTATATCTTTATTTAAGTAAATTTAAAAAGAATGGGGAAGTATGGATGTGTTTATTATATCAATAAAAATCGAATATGAAAAAAAAAACATTATGTATTCTATTGTATTTTAATTTTTATTGTATTTTATTTCCAGAAATGAAGACAGCTAGGCTGGTTATTTTTTTAATTGGAAAATTTTTCGTTTCTGCTTCAACAGTAATGGGTTTTCCATTCACCGGTGAACTAACTCCAACAGCTCTAAGAGGGGGTATTAGTGGATTAGCATCAGTTTTCATTTTTGTGGGATACATTCTGTCTCCAATTATTGAAGGTTTGGTAAGTACTAGCTCTGATATATATATATATATATATATATATATATATATATATATATATATATATATATATATATATATATAAAATATAAAGAGATGCGTAGCACAATTGTAAGACATCTGCTTTCCTCATGACATGTTTGAATTCTGGTAAAAGTTTAATTTTTTTGCAAATTTTAATGATAACTGATTTACAACTAGTTAATTTTGTGTTTCATTAACGGGTATTTTACTATTCTTAGCCATATCCAAATACTCCATGTTAATCTGGATTAATTAGATGATTATGGATGCTCTCTGTATGTAAAAGTAACAAAAAATACGCATGTAATAGAACTGTGCCTTCATTACTGTTTGGAGAAGACAATCTATTCCTATGGGCACTAAGCTTGAGTTTACCTTTACAATTATCTTTTTAATATTCTATAAATTTTACAAACGCATTTTACCTTTTTAGTAATTAATTGATTTTTTTAATTTTTTTAGTAAAGTGTTTTTATTATTATTTTTAATAAGTAATCTTTATTAATCTTCTTGATTACTCAATGAAAATAAATTAATATTTTAAAATACAACTTTTCCTGATTATTATCAAAACAAAAACAAAGAAACGAATAAAAAAATAGGGTAAATAATCATTTTTAAAAGATCATAGGTTCAACTTTTCGTTTGAATTGATACATTTCTTTGAAAAATGGAGCTAAATAAAATAATTGTTTCAATCTGAATACTAGTAACATAATAAGAAAGCTAAGATTCTATTAAACTCATAAAACTAGACTCTTTAATACATGTAAGTGAATTAAAAGTACTTCAACTATAACATGAATAGACAATTTTTTTTTAATTCAGAGTATGTAAATGATATATTAAAAAAAGAGAATTTAATTATAAATTTAAATAAATGGCATCATCATCATCATTATTATTGAAGCTGAAGATATAGAAAAAGTAATTGTTTATATTTGTGATACCAATAGTATAAGTTGACTGTATTTAACATTTTATGTTTTCAGGTGATAAGCTGTCTAATTATTTAAGAAAAAAAGTAGTTCTTATGAAATGCCTTTGCTTTGAGGGCATCTTGTTTTTTTTTATAAAAATTTGTTAAACAATGACATTCAAAGATTTCCTTCTTCGCAGTGCTGCAGTTGTTACTTTTCTACACTGTTTTATATATATATATATATATATATATATATATATCATATATATATATATGAAAAAACAAATATCTTTTGGACATATATATATATATTAAATTAGGTGTGTGGTAGCTACAGGAATTCTTTCTATGAAGTTTTCATTTTTAATGTATTAATTTTTAAAAAAATTCCAAAATCTGTCAGGAGTGTTTTATCCTTTACAGACTTTTGTGTGTGATTTACAGCACATTGTATTGTTCTGATAAAGATATGGAGATGGTAATTTGTTATTGGCTGATACTTCAAAATGTTTTATCCTGAGGCTAAATGCCACAAAAACCATGATTTTCAGCAATTGCTAATGACTATGGCACAATTTTTTTGTAAAAGATATTATTAAACCAAAAACTATATCAATAGGAAAGGAAGTTGTCTTTGAAAACATTTTATTTTTAAAACACTGCTCATAGAAAGTACAGAAAGTAGATTATGAGAACAGGAAATAGCCCTGTCATTACAGGTTAAAAAGAAAATCATTTTTGTAAAAACTGTAAGTGAAATATTTTAATAATTAATAATTTATTAACTTTTAAATTTTTTTTGTTTTTTTGATGATAACTAATTCTAAATATATCATTTTTAATAACATAAAATTCTAATATCTAATATTTTATTTTTGTAACTTTTTGAATAGGTATTGTGAAGTCAATAATGATTTGTTCCTTTGTTATCAGTAAGATTTTCAGTTAGACTTATTTTCACAATTTTAAAATATTAATTTTAAATATATTTTTATTTAATTATTAGAAGGTTTAAATATTTATAATATAATATATAAATCAATTATATACTATATGTAAAAAGGATTTAATTGCACAAAAAAAAATCAAACATGACATCATATTGAAAATAACTGTCACTAGAGTCTATAAAAAAATTTTCTGAGCAGAGTTGATACTGATGAACTTAAAGTTATAAAATTTGATGAGAAAATTTTGAATTAATTTATTTTCTAGTAGCAATAAAATTTTAGTAAATATTTAGGAAAAGTATACAATGTGGCTCTAACATTTAAAAAACATTTTTGAATAACCCATTGCATAGTAAAGATTTTCTCAATAGTCTTTCATAGATATTACTTACCAGACATCATTTTTTGAATAGTTAGAGTGTGTATGCTTCATCTTTGTGTTATGCTTTAGATAAAAATAACTAATTTTCTATTTACAAACTAATATTAGATTCTTAGCTTTAACTACCTAAATAAAAATACTAAGCCTGAATAAAATCTGAAGGAAATGAATTATTAATCTCTTTATTTAAATGAAAAATGCAATCAGTAATTGAAGTAATTACACATTAAGTTTGTGTATCATCTTCGATTCATAAACATAATTTATTCCAAAACCAAGATTGCTCAGATATTTTGGAACTTATCTATTAGAATAACAACAAATACATAATAAAATTGAGATCTTGTAAAGGTAAATTAACCATGAAATATTTTAAACAAGAATACAAATAATATTTGAACAGAGACATCTTGAAATTTCATCTGACTTCATAACATGATTTTAGCCTACATATTGCTGTTATAGCAGCATAGTTTTCACTATCTCCATGCCACTTACTGTAAACTTTAACAAGTAATAATAAATGCTAGAGGATAGAGATTTAATAAGCATTATCATCTGGCATCTATTATTACTTACTAAAGCTTACAGTAAGTGACATGTAGATGGTAAAAATTATGCTGCTATATTGAAATGTACATGTGAAAGCATAGATTGAATATCAGTTGTCAAAAGGCAAAAAACACTACAGGTTTTAAATGATATTAAGAAATATTTAATAATTCATAAAGTTATTAATTATCATCAGTTACTACATAATATGAAATTCCATCTAGACTTATAAATATCAATGTAGATGATAATCAATAAATTCTTAATGATATAGTGATAAGTAGTACAGTAGATTTAATTTTATAAACATATCTTAAATAGATATTTAATCATTAGCTTATTAGATATTTACATCCACTTTTTATAAAAAATATTATTTTTATTATGATTATTTAAAATATATGGTAAGGATTTTTTAAAGTGATATTTAATTATCTGCTTCATTGCATAATGTAAATACCCCCCCCCCCAATATGGTTATCAAAATATTATTTTATAGTTGTATTTATTTAAAATATTGTATGGTTATATATACCACACCATGTAAATGGTGAAGATTTTAACAATATTTTCCCTCTATTTTTTAAGCTTTAAAACAATTAACCAAAGTTTGGATAAATTGCAGCTGAATTCTATGTAAACTAAAACAAGAAAAATGTCATTAAAACATTCAATATTTGCAATTAGAAGTCCATGAAAATCTTATATCTATTATACACCATCTTTATATATTCGTTGGGTGTCTGTTTCTAGAGGAAAGTCTATTATGTCAAGTTTATAGTAATTAGTAAAATCAATGCATAATGACTTATACAGATTACCATAATGATAAAATTATCAAAGTTCAATCTATCATTTCTAGAGCTTGAAATAACCTTCCAAACAATTCATTGAATAATTTTTACAATGGATTATGATGTGAATAATGTCAATGGTTAATAGTTCATTTAGTAGATATTTCCTTTAATGAAATTTTCTTCTGCAAGGAAATCTATCTATTTATATATCTCTCTATGTCTATCTATCTATCTATCTATCTATCTATCTATCTATCTATCTATCTATCTATCTATCTATCTATCTATCTATCTATCTATCTATCTATCTATCTATCTATCTATCTATCTATCTATCTATCTGTCTGTCTATCTGTCTGATCTATCTATCTATCTATCTATCTATCTATCTATCTATCTATCTATCTATCTATCTATCTATCTATCTATCTATCTATCTATCTATCTATCTATCTATCTATCTATCTATCTATCTATCTATCTATCTATCTATCTATCTATCTATCTATCTATCTATCTATCTAATCTGATCTATCTATCTATCTATCTATCTATCTATCTATCTATCTATCATATCTAAATATCTATACAATATGAACTATCTATCTAATATATTCTAAGATCTAAATGCTCCATCAATATCTATCTAACTATCTAATCAAATATATCTGAATCTATCTATCTCCATCTAGATCTTATCTGGATAGCTAATTTAAACTATGATAATCTATCTAAACTAAACTATCTATCTATCTATCTATCGTAAACTATCCTAATCTGATATATGTATCTAACTATTCAAATCTATCTATCTATCTAATACTATCTATCTATCTAATCTATCTAAATGACTAAACTCATCTATCTAATCTATCTATCTATCAATATCTATCTATCTAAACTATCTATCTATGCTATTTTGATCTATCTATCTATCTATGGACTATCTAATCTAATACTGTCTACTCTATCTATCTAACTATCAATCTATCTGTATGTCTATCTATCTATGCAATAGTCTGAAAATCTATCTATCTATCTATCTATCTCTCTATCTATCTATCTATCTATCTATCTATCTATCTATCTATCTATCTATCTAGTCTGGTCTATCATATCTATCCAATAATCTAGTATAGCTGCATATATATCTATCTATCTATCTATCTATCATATCTATCAATATATCTAATCATAATCTATTCTATCTATCTATCTATCTATCACTATCTATCTATCTATCTATCTATCTATCATATCTATCTATCTATCTATCTATCATATCTATCTATCTATCTATCTATCTATCTATCTATCTATCTATCTATCTATTCTATCTATCTATCTATCCTATCCTTTTCAATCTAGATAATATTAAACTATTATTAAATTTACACAATAATTAAATATTTATTATGTCAATATATTTTATAGAGTATAAATGCTCCAGCAAAATTATTTACTGCTACACGCATATAAAATGTCTTATGAATCCACCTTATATCATTCCACCCTAAGAACTTATATGGAAAACTATATCTTCAAACAATGATAATTGCAAACAATAACCTTCGCATTATATTAATTACTGTAAACATGTGCCTTAAATTGTATAATTGGATCCAACTATTCAAATTTAAAATTTCCAAATACACTTTTTAATAATCTTGTAAATGACTAAACTCATCATTAATTTATAGTATTAGAAATATTACAGCATAAAATATTATGTAAGATATTTTGAGCAAGGTATTTTTCAAGTGACTATATGAATTAAAACTGGCAACTTTAACATCCAACTGCCAAAAAGATTTGTATGTTATTTATATATGCAATAGTTGAAAATTTTTTTTCTCTCTCTCTCTCTCTCTATATATATATATATATATATATATATATATATATATATAGAGAGAGTATATATATATATATATATATTTCTAACCAGTTGGGTTACATAGTACACAATAATACAGTATGGGTGCATATATATATATATATATATATATATATATATATAATTGAAAGGAAAAGTAGTAGAAATAAAGTCATAAATTTTTGTAGATAATTTTCTACATTTTCTGGAATAAATAATAATAAGTAAAAAGTTAAACAACTCAATTTAAAATAAAATTTTATTATGAAATATATATTTAAAAAGGTCTAATAAATATTATTATAATTCTGATTTTCAATTTAAAAACTGGCTTGTATACATTATCTATGTAAATATTTCTATTTTCTATTTTGAAATCTTTTTAATTAGTTAAACTGATAAAAATTCCAAAAAATACCTTTTAATTAAAAGTGATTTGAAGAGAGTAAAAACATGTGTGTATATCACACCTTTGATCAAATTCCAAGGGATAAAGTTAATTGAAATCAACTTTTTTTCAATCACACTTTGATAAAAATTTCAAGCTTGTTTTCAAAAAGAGATTAGAGAGATAAAAAAACCCATTGTTTTTAAATTTAATGTTATCGCTTCCCCAAGACTATAAAAGGGCTGATAAAAATATCAGCTGCAGTCTGGATAGTGGTTTTTGAAGAGAACAGTCTGGATTGTAGTTTTTGTAAGAGCTTAACAGAATAGTTTGGCTACTAAATTTTTTTTCAGTAAGTGGCAGCAATTAGCTGACCAAAATAAATAGCTGCAGTTTGTTGTTGGCTATAGCAAAGAGTTGGCAGAATAGCTACCATGAAATGATGTAGCTGAAGACAGGACAGTAGATCCAGGAGCTGCTACAATTTTTCTTTGTTGGAGTTTGAATTTACACTGAGAAAAATGATCCACTTCTTTGTGTCCATAGTTTTAAATGTGGAGAGGGCAGTTGCTTGCCTGAAATCTATCAAACCAAGATAGCTAGCTTACCTGAAGCCCAATCCAAGACAGCTTACTTGCCTGAAATTTATCAAATCCTAGACAGAAAGGGAACTGATTCAATGCGAAGGTTTAACTGATTATAACTTCCTGATTATGACTTTCCTAAACTGGTCCCCATCAAGAGAAACCATCAGTTGATGAAGAAGTAGTTATAAGTATGCTGCTGTCTCTCTATCCAGAGAAGATAAACATATATATAGTAAGTTGCATTTTTTTAATGTTCCTTAAAAAGACATTTTAACTTAGTAACTTAAAGTAAAGCAAACAAGTAGCTTTTGTTTGAGTTGAAATCTAACAATTTTAAATGATTTCTTTAGTCTGAAGTGACAGATATATAAACTGATTTTACTTTTCATTTATTAAAGAAAAAAAGAGACATTTTATATTTAGAGACCTTGATAATTAATTAATCAACAAGTACTTGTTAAACAAAAATTGATTTTATTTAGTTTGAAAAAAAAAGAAAACTTATAAACTGATAACTAATTTTAAATTATATCTATGATTTGTTTACACATATATATGAGTGAAATTTATATATGTTTTCCAAATGGAATTAATTAGGAAAATATATTATTATTGTAATAAATTAAAATAGGACATATATGCAAAAGTTAATCATTTTTTGTCATTATTGAATATCAATTGAAATATATTAATTGTATATTAGAAATCACACATCTATGCACACATGTATGTAAATCAATGTAACAATTTGAATTTTGAATATAAATTATGTAAATCACAAATTGATAATTTTTATTATTCAAAATCAGAAGCCTGATTCCATAGACCGTAATTTTTTTGTTATTTTTGTTAATAAACTTGAATTCAATTGTTAAAAATTGTATTTCATCATCTCTTGGTCACAAACAGTAATAGAGCTTATGTTCTCTGAACTAGATTCAAGCATGAGATGAATATATAAATGGGGATATGTATTTAGTGCTTTTGGGCAGCCAGAGATGATCAATCATCATCCTGGTTGAAACAAAAGAGAATACTCTTTAAAGTCCATGCACTATCTTTTATTTTAGTTTAGTCTTATAAAAAAGTTATATTTATAGTTAGCCAGTGCAAGTGGCCTGAATATTGATGTTAATCAGCATGTTTTTGAATCCCAGCAATATTGTTTAGATTTTCTGGTTATGTATTCTAATGGATTAGTATTTAATTGGTGCATCTAAGTTATGTTTAAATAATTGCCCCAGCTACAAAAGCTCAACAGTTAACATAGTCTACAGAAGACTCATTTTTAACTGTCACCCGATTGACTGTTGATTTATTGTAATGATTTCTTTTAATTGTTGATTATTCATGACAACGAATGGTGTTTTGAGTATGACTCATACTTACTTTGACTTATTATAATGCTGATGGATTTATGATTATACTTGTAGTTACTCTAAGAAATGACTGGCTGATCTAAGAGATCTCTCGATTTTATGCTCTCCTTTAATATAACTATTAATATATATATATATTATATTTTTTGTAAATTTTAATATTTTTATGTACTATATCACCCCATCTTGTTACTATATATATATATATATGGGGGGATATATATAAAATATATACTCATATAGAGTATAATAATATATAAAGCAAGTCATATATAACATGACATTACTTTTATGAGCTTGTAATTACAAAAATGCACATAGAGAGCGTACCAATAGCTCTAACAAGCTCGTAATTAACAAGTGCGGTTATGAGAAATATTTAAAATCTCTATCCAGAACACTCTTATCTCCAGACCATTTTTTCGGGCTTATGGCCCACGTCAGTGGAGAGCTAGAATATTCAGACACTAGACCTAAAATATCAACTCAAAAACCAGCACTTATTTCAAACGTATATTTAAGAAGAAACTCTGAATTTTTCGACATGAAAATGTCTTTAAATCCAGCTATCTAACTTAAATAGCTATATGGGACTGAAGTATATTCAGATCTACCATATTCTAATAGGCTCAGCATAGCCAAAGCCTTAAAGGTAAAATTATAATAATTAATAAAGCAAGTCATATATAACATGACATTACTTTTATGAGCTTGTAATTACAAAAATGCACATAGAGAGCGTACCAATAGCTCTACAAGCTCGAAATTAACAAGTGCGTTATGAGAAATATTTAAAATCTCTATCCAGAACACTCTTATCTCCAGACCATGTTTGGCTTATGCCCACGTCAGTGGAGAGCTAGAATATTCGGACACTAGACCTAAAATATCAACTCAAAAAACCACACTTATTTCAAACGTATATTTAAGAAGAAACTCTGAATTTTCGGACATGAAAATGTCTTTAAATCCAGCTATCTAACTTAAATAGCTATATGGGACTGAAGTATATTCAGATCTACCATATTCTAATAGGCTCAGCATAGCCAAAGCCTTAAAGGTAAAATTATAATAATTAATAAAGCAAGTCATATATAACATGACATTACTTTTATGAGCTTGTAATTACAAAAATGCACATAGAGAGCGTACCAATAGCTCTAACAAGCTCGTAAATTAACAAGTGCGGTTATGAGAAATATTTAAAATCTCTATCCAGAACACTCTTATCTCCAGACCATGGTTTCGGGCTTATGGCCCACGTCAGTGGAGAGCAGAACTTGTTAATTTACGAGCTTGTTAGAGCTATTGGTACGCTCTCTATGTGCATTTTTGTAATTACAAGCTCATAAAAGTAATGTCATGTTATATATGACTTGCTTTATTAATTATTATAATTTTACCTTTAAGGCTTTGGCTATGCTGAGCCTATTAGAATATGGTAGATCTGAATATACTTCAGTCCCATATAGCTATTTAAGTTAGATAGCTGGATTTAAAGACATTTTCATGTCCGAAAATTCAGAGTTTCTTCTTAAATATACGTTTGAAATAAGTGCTGGTTTTTTGAGTTGATATTTTAGGTCTAGTGTCCGAATATTCTAGCTCTCCACTGACGTGGGCCATAAGCCCGAAACCATGGTCTGGAGATAAGAGTGTTCTGGATAGAGATTTTAAATATTTCTCATAACCGCACTTGTTAATTTACGAGCTTGTTAGAGCTATTGGTACGCTCTCTATGTGCATACAGAGTTTAAATATAAAATTTTAACAATATTTATTATAACAAGTATATTTTCAATGTTTTCACATAATATTCATGACCAGTCTGTTGAGAAAATTTGAATACTATTCCTCTTTGGGTTCTTTATATATTCATTTTGTATAATGAACTATGCCTTTTATTTTGTGTTTGCAATTGTTTCTCTCTTCTCATACAACTGATAGCACTTGGATCACAGTTATGGCTATGTTCTCTCTCATGATTGAAAAAAATAGATGAATTAGATGTTTCAGACTTAATCTTAGAATTCTTATACATTAATTAGTGTTCAGTTATTCTGGTTTCAATATTTGCCCTGGTTTTCTCATAATGTATATAAGGACACTCTTTTTGGCTGCAATTTACAGTAAAGACCCCATTGAGCTAGTCCAGTGTTAAAATTTTGTTCTTTGTATTGTTAATGAGCTTGTTTAAATTTGTGGGAGTTCTGAATTCAATATTAAATTTGTCTGAACATATTCGTGCTATTTTATTAGCCATATGTAATAGATATGGCAGAGAAATCCAGCAAATCAAGGCAAATCTTAGAACCAGAGTGACTCAACACCCATTAATGTATAAAAGAAATCTAAAATTAAGATTGAAACCTCTAATTCATCCATCTTTCTTAATAATGAAAAAGAACATGTTCATAACTGTGATCCAAATACTATCAGAGTTGTATGCAAAGAAAAAAGCAATCGCAAATGCAAAATAAAAGCAGTGTTGTTCAATATGCAAAATAAACATGTGATGAACCCAAAAAGTAATTGTATTCAAATCAGCAAAATATTAATGTTCTCAGAAGACTGACCATGAATATGAGATTGTTAGTATAGGGAAGCATTTTTAAAAAGAAAAATGATGATGAGATTATCAATATAAGAAGTGTGCTTAATGTTTATATTGTTGTGTGGAATGTAGATGCCAGATATTTTGTATTTAATTTCTAATAGCAGAAGATTAATATATTATAAATCATAAGTTACTAAAGAGGATACTTGAGAGATGGAAATGTGAGGATTGAAGCTAGGTAAGACTTTTCCATTAATAGCGATGCAGATTTCTATTTTTACATGGAGATTGGTGATAAAATATAGTACAGGTGCTGTGGGGTTGTGTGTTTTTATAACCTAGATCAAATTTTTAATTGGGACATAGTCAAAGGCAGATTTAATGTCTAATTAAACAGTAAGTGGGGCAGTTTTTATGAAAGGTTTTATTTGGTCTATAATTATTTTAAAAAATAGCAATGGCTACAGTGTTTAGACAAGCTTTTTTGTGAATTGAAAAGCACAATAAATAGCAAAATAATGGGGTGTATTTTATCTTTGATGGTGGATTTTATGGTTTGATTAAAACTAGAATCATGGAGATGGAGCATGTTATTTAGAGGGGGTGGAAATTTTTTTTTTTTAGAAATGAGCTAAGGAGACAGAATATAGTTGTTCAAATGATAGATCTGTTTAGAAAAATGGTTGAGTAGTTTATTATGGAGATGAGAAAAAACATAGAAAATGAAGTGTGAATTTGGGAATTGTTTGAGAAATAGGCTGTATGTTATCTGGAAATGAATTGAGCTTGGACCAGTTGTGACATCTAGCCAAAAATATTTTTGCATTTTTAATTGAGAACTATTCAGAAAGTAGTAAATGGGGTGTTTATATTGTTGTTTAAGATGGGTAATAGAAAGAATGGAGTCAATACCACAAGGAGTAATGTTTAGTTTTTGATGAAGTATGTAGAGTTCTTTGATTAAGGCCATGGGTTATTTGTTTTTTTCTTTTATAGGGTCTAATAACAGTTAATAATATTGATGAAAGCAAGCTAAGCCTCAGTGGGTGTAAGAAAGAAATTTTTTTTTGAAGAGGATGTTACTTCAGAAACAACTGCTTATGATATAGTAATCTTTAAAAAAAGTCTAACAGTATTATTGCATTAAAGAATGAGTCGATTTTCAGAGTTATTATTTAGTTCAATATTAAGAGCTAGATTGTAAGAGAAACTGATAAGTTGATGAAAAGGATTAATAATAAAATATGGATCCATAAGTAAATAAAACAATAGCTCAGTAAAGGTCGCATGTTTAGGTATAAAATAAAAAGACATTGTTAGGGGAAAAAACTTTCAGCATTCATTTTTTTATTGATAAAGTGGAATGATTTAGTAAATGTTTATATATTTAACAGCAGAAAAGGTTTTTGTCATGTTACAAATATTTATTATATTCAACTAAGCTTTTCATTACCAAAATATTTGTTAAACTCCCATTTTAAAGTTGCTTTGTATATTATAAATTGAATTAGCATAAAATTGAATTTTAGAAGTTAATTTACATTTTAATAACTGTACAGGAAGTTTCTTTTTTATTTATGATGTGCATATCTTTGGTTATAGACCATGCCTCCTTCATTTTTCTCTTTCTGTCATCTCTCTCAGAGCAAACTATGTCAGTCCTAAAGAAATCAATGTTGTGGCCTGACTGTAACCCATGATCTAAAATGTTCAATGCTTTTTTTATCCTGGTTGTGTAAGTTATTGTGCTGGGTCAGCCTTGTGGATAGGTTAGCTCTTGTTCTCATAGTAAACCTTCAAGCAGTTCCATTCTTATTGTATACTACTTGGTGTGCAGTCTGTCTATTTATTTTATCTTTTGAGTTGTTTAACAATTTATTTAAAAATGGAAGTGACTGATGTATTTATTGGTACATATTTTTCTTAATTCTTGTGTAAACTTTGAACACATAAGGGTGACTAATCCATTTTTGTCTTCAAATTGGAGTTTTACAGGTGCACAATTTTGCTATAAAAATTGGCTATTATTGAATTTATTTTTTAACTATTATACCCTGTATTAATTAGATCTTTCATGTATAATTCTATGTTTTTTTCTTCTATCTGTTTTGACCTTCAATTTTCAGTTCCTGAGCAGAAAACCATTCAATCTCACATATTCATGGGATCAGAGAATTATAGACTTAAGGTGTACAGTGCCTCTCATGTTCAAGGATTTCAATTCCTCCCTATACTCCAATACATTGTTCTCTCTTTGCATGTTTAAGTCTAATAAATTTGATATCAAGATGTTCATCTTCATTCTTGATAGTCCATACCAAAGAAGGCATAGAAGCTAACTCTATATAAATTTAATGAATTGTTTCTTCATCTGCACATAATGGTATATCATTCACATATCTAGAATATAAAATTGTATTTGATAGACTCTCAAACTTTGGAATAATTAGTTTTAGAGACAAATTCAGAGTATGGTATGTTAAAATCCCTCATAAGTATATTAGTTTAGGGATTTGAAGATAATTAAATTTATCTGAGAGAATATTTGGTGAATAAGTAAGGGTAAGTTGTAAAGGTATAGGTTGATAATGATGAGAGCAGAGTAATAGAAAGAAGAAATGGTCATGTTTTGCTCAAAATTAGTTCGTAACTATATGCACACATTCATGATTTTAATACAAACAAAAACATATATATATAATAGTTTCTCTCTTATTTAAAGTATTTATTCAGGAAAGTAAAAACTTTGACACTTTAAAAATAAAATTTACTATATCCAAGCTTGATATTGATTAAATAACTATTCTGTGATAATGCATCTGTCAAATGATTTTATTTTATTACACCCGAGAAGCCGGCAGTTTTGTCTTAGTTAAAGCAGATGTATAATGGATCTTATATTGCTTATTTTATATTATAATAGTCATTAGTTATTTTTATTAAACATATATATTAATTTTCGTTTTACATATATACATAATTGTTTTTTAGGAAAAAAAATATCCGGGCGTTCCTTTATATATATTCGGAGTCTTAGCGTTTGTTAGTGGCTTTACTATTTTGTTTTTGCCTGAAACGTTAAATAATCCTTTACCCCAAACAATATTAGATGGAGAAAACTTTGGAAAGAATATGACTTTTAAAGAAATGATGGGATGTTGCTCTTCAAAGTAAGTATAATGTAATGATTGACAACTGTAAAAATAAAGTCACGCAAATATAAAAATAAGTTAACTTTTTAACACATATGTGATCATGGGTATTGATTGAATAGGATGGAGTGGATAGTTTTAGGTAGCTTGAAAGTCTAAATTCAAATCCCTTCTAATTACATTAAGTTCACTATAGAGAATATACTTGTATTAAAATACATATTCTGTCTGTATTCTGCCCATTCCTCTTCTGTGTTTTTAAATGGACATATTAAGATCCTATATATGATAGGTAAGAGTTATTTAAAGTCAACATGAGTATGATAATAATATTGGCATCAACAGGGCTTTGTGCATTCATCATCCGATTTTCAATGATACGGATGGCTGAAGAGTTGGAGGGTGGAGAAGATTGGAGCATGCCCATTAAAGTTTGAAAATTTGTTATCTTAATAGAAACTGAACACTGATTATATATGTGTGAGAGAGATTCTGGACCAACTGATAAGTGCTGGTTTAGTACAAAATAGGGATATTGGAAATTATTTATATTTTTGAGTATGTGGTCATGTGTATAGTTTGTATAGGATGGAGTTGATAGCTGTAGAGAGCTTGAATGTCTGAGTTCAAATCCCTTCTAATTAAAAAATAATTGTAAAAAGAAAAAGTTGATGAGAAAATCTTTTAGTAGAAATGAATTAAAGTCTGATTTGGAATTTTAAGGCTTGACATAAGTGAATAGATAAATCAAAAACTAAAAATAAATAAATAAAAGTAAACTAATAGTAAAGTGACTTTTAATTGTCTATGAGTTACTTATCTTATATCTATTTTTTCATTAATTTGACATATTGCATCTTAACTTATAGATGTAACTAACTTTTAACTTGTTTATAAATGTGGACATTTATATGCTAATAGGAAAAAAAAAATTGTAATAGCTTTTTAGACTCTACTTACCAAGGAAGATTTTGACCTTCTTTGCTGTAAATAAACTAAAATTACCATAGATATTTATAAAATGTATAAGCAGAACTTTTTTGTATGTGACAATATAAAAAAAAAAATACAAATTTATGAAATAAAACAAAATCCTTGGCATCCAGTTAATTATAAACGCAACAACTATTCTATTTTAATATATTGACGGGTGTTTTGATTTTAACATGTGTTCCAATTTTAACTTGTTTTATTTACGCTATATTTCAATTTTATATTTCAAAATAGGTAAGTTAAATTTATACATCGTAAATAATTTTTTACACAATAACATAATTTGTATGGTTATATAAATGCATATCTATAAGTTATTGTATATGTTATATATTTCCTTAAGCATACATATTATATATTATACTTTTGTGTAAAAATATTTACGATATATAAATTAAAGAATTTTAAATATAAAATTGAGATATAACATAATTAAAAAGTTAAAATATATCATAAATAATTTTATACAATAACATAATATGTTTGATTGTATAAATACTTATCTATGAATTATCATATATAGTGTGTATTTTCTTTTGAGTAAAAATATTTATGATATATAAATTAGAGAATTTTAAATCTAAAATTGAAATATAGCATAAGCAAAAAGTTAAAACCAGTATATTTTATATATGATAATCAAAACAAGTTATAAATTTCGTAACTTGCCTTAAGCTTGCATTTTATGATCACTAGATGGAGCTTTACCAATAGCTTCTAACAAGCTTTGTTTACATAAATGCCAAAAGAGATAGAATTCAAAATCTCTATCATTGTCACCCACCTCTAGACCAGCTGGTTTCGAGCTTATTGGCTCATATCAGTGAAGGCCATCAGCATTTATCAAACACGTTCCTATCAGTTTGAAAGCATGAATTTATCAGACATGTAATGTCTTCAAACCCAGCCTAACAAACTATATAGCTATATGGGTCTGAAATCATTTAGTTTCACCCTATGCTAAAACCCTCTGCAATATATAGCATTGCAAAAACCTTCAAAGGTATATTTATGATAATCAAAACAAGTTATCTAATTTATTAGGTTGGATTTGAAGACATTACATGTCTGATAAATTCATGCTTTCAAACTAATAGTAACATGTTTGATAATTGCTGATTTTAGAGTTGGTATTTAGATCTAGTTGCTAGTCTCCCAGGCCTTCACTGACATGAGCCAATAAGCTCGAAACCACCTGCTCTGGAAGTGTGTGACAATGATAGAGATTTTGAATTCTATCTCTTTCGGCATTTATGCAAACAAAGCTTGTTAGGAGCTATTGGTAAAGCTCCATCTAGTGATTTTATATATATATACTAAATAAACTTAGACTAAACAATATATGTAAATTAAACAAGTAGACAATCTTGGATAGTTAAAAATAATCAAGCTCGCATCAACAAATGTAAAAAAGAAAAGTGGACCACTCTGAAATAGATATGTTTTATAAATCATACTCTAGTGTAATAATTTAGGTCACTCTTTTTTATTATATGTGTAATTTAGATTTAAACTTAAACTTATCTTTGTCAGTGGAATGAAAGATTTAATCATCTGATTTCTCAACCAGGAAGATGGTCTATCTTTATATTTATGGTTTTTTAAATGTGATTTCCTGTGTTTAAAGTTTAAACACATTGTAAATTAATTACATTCACATGTAGTGTTAAATATGTTAATGTAATGTGTAGGTATAATGTCAGAAATTATTATTGGGTAAAACTGAGGAGTCAAACCTTTAGATAACTTTCTGAAGATAGGTTCATATCTGAAGTGTAGTGTAGTGAGAGATGTCTAATTTGAATTTTTACACTGGATTATTTGTGTTATTATATACAATTCAATAATATTGAGAACTGCATCATGAATTTGTTAATTTGATCAATTGAATAGATATTCTTTACTTATATTTATTATATGTTAAAAGTCAACAATGAGTAGATCATAAATAACTTATCTCATATTGGTCATACCTGGAATGGAATGAACATGAACTTAAATAGTAGACTTAATCAGTACACATCACATTGAGTAGCAATTTGAATATGAGTGTAAAGCAGCATAATAACCATAAAGGTAATTGATGGTACAATAAATAATTATTGTATAAAATAAATATAAAATTAAATGTATATTAGATTATATATTTTTTTATGATTTTTAATATTTTACTAGTGAATTACAATAATTAATATGAGGCCAAACTTAAATATTTAATCTTCATATATGTGACCTTGAATTTAAATAATACTTTTGTCCAAATATATCTATTTATTATTGAATATATTATTAAAATTAAAAAATTGTAAAAGACATAAATTTATTTAAAGAATTAAAAAATAAATCTTACTTATAAAAATAAACAATTGTAAAAATAAGTATATTATACAGTTATTAAATAAAAACATTTTTAAAGTTATATAAACTGACTTAAAATAAAATAACTTTTACAATTGTTTTTGTCGATAAATGAAATGTGACTAAGTGTTGTCATTTTGGATAAATTGTGTTTTGCAATTTAAGTTTTAAATCATAGAGCTTTATATTTTGCTTAATTTTTATCAATTTTTTGGAAGTAAATCTTCTTTGGGAATGTAATGAAAACTAAGTTAATGTGGATTTGGCCAGGAAAAAGTTAGGATGATCATCATAGAGTCATCTAACAACATAAGTATATTGACCATAAAAATAGTAATAATTCATATTAATTTAAAATGTGACTATTGAAAGGCCATTTATAATATGAACATTATCCCTTTGGTGTCATCCACATAATTCTAAAAAGAATTATATATAATCCATTCACATCAAATTTCTCTATTGACAGGATCTAATGACATGAACAGCAAATAACTATTGACTATGTGTACATGAGTAAACATGTTATAAATGCTTAATGTACTATGTAAAAATTTTATTGTAATAAAAATATAATATTTAATATTTTTTAATTAATTAGTAACAATAATAATTAATAATAACCTTAAAATAAAAGTCCATCAATAAAATAAATAGATTATTATATCTGATTATTGCATAGATATTAATTATTAAATTAATTGAATTAAACAATAAACATAACAATATTATTTAAATTGGAAATTTTATATAAATGGGTTGCCTATCTATGTTTACACAAGTGTTTAATAATACAAAAATATTTTAATTATTAATTTTAATTGTAGCCTCAATTATAGACTAAATTATTATTTTATATTTAAATGATAAATGAAGCTAAGTAAATACTTATATATGCAAAGATATTTATATTTAAAATCATAAAAATAAATTGTAATTATAAGTCATTAATTTACTTCTAAATTATAAAGGTAAATTATTTAGAGAATAGCTTTCTACACAGTTAAACTGTACACTACTTCTACTTAATTCTTCTAGCAACAGTACATTTTTATTCATGTTTTTATATACATGTAGAAAAGCATAATGAATATTGCTGGAATCTTTTAAGAATGGTAGGTTTCTTTTGTATGTATTTTTATTTTATGTATAATTTGATTTTATAATTTGATAGATAATATTTCATGTTTAACATTTATTTAGTATTTAGAAATCAGGTATAGAGAGTGTTAAATGCACTCACAATAAGTTATGTGGATTACACAGAAAGAAATTGTGCACATGGATCTCTATGTGAACAGTCTTTTACATTAACAAAAATCCAGTATTTGTAGCAATATGCTAAATAATATCCTGATTGATAAGAAAAAGAATTAAAAGTTAAGAATATAATATTTTTTAATTAATAAAAATAAAATTATAATTATTATAATAGCCTATAATGATGGTTATTGCTAGGAAAAAAGGTAATAAAATCACTTTGCTTTATAATTCCCTTCTTTATTTTCATTATGACTTTGAATACAAGATTGATTCAGATTGGTATTGTGATCTTAGTTAAGAAAGGCTTTGATGATGACAGGATTAGATATAAGTTTACTAAGGTTGTAGATCTATAAAATTCTCATGAAGATAGTGAATTGGAAAAAAGAAATAGTGGGAGTTGGTACTTGAAATGCAAGGTCATTGAAAAATTGGAAAAAGTGAAAAATTTGAAAGAGGAAATAAAAATAAATATCATTAATGTTGTGGATGAAATGAAATGAGATGAGAGAGATATGAATAAATAAAAATAATGGAATGTTAAGTTGTTTTATTCTAATAGTAATAAAGCAGTAAATGAAGTTGGTATTGTTGTTGGAAACAAAATCTGGAATAGTGTGGTAAAGATAGATTGTGTTGAGTTGGTATTCATACAAGCTTATATGCAAACTATAAGTCATAATGATATAGAAATAGATGAACAGTATGAAAAAATGAAGAAAATAATACAATTAGAACATAGAAATCTATCTATGTTAATATTAGATGATTGAAAAAATTATTGAAAATTATGGTAATGAAGTGGAATTTTGTAAAAAGCATAATTTTGAGATTCCAAACACTTCTTTAAAAATTATCCAAGAAAACTGTATATATGGAAAACTTCAGTTAATAAAGGTATAAGATATACTATATATTGGAACATGATAAATATAAAAAGCTATTAAGATTTCATATGCTTTGTCTGATGCTGATATAAACTCTGATTATAATGTGGATATAACTAAATTAAAATTGAATTTTAAAAAAAATTGAAAAAAAAAAAAAAGATATCTAGAGTGTAACATGGGTAAATGAAAAAGAATGGAGAAAGAAAGATTTGGTTTCATCTGTCCAGAAATAATAAAAAGGATTGATAAAGATGAGAAATATATTAATGATTCTAATAGACATTGATGTAGGATTAAAAAAAGAATATTAAAAATAACAGAAAATACAACAGGAATTATTCGATTATAGAAAGCTAAATAATTCTGGATAACTAATGGGATATTGAAAAAAATAGAAATATGAAGATGAAAGAATTATATAATGTAGCAAAGAGTATATAGAAAAATTAATCATGAACTAAGAAAAAAAGATTTAGCAAAAGAAAAATAGATAGAATGAGATGTAGAAAGATAGAAGTGCTTCATCAGGTAAAAAGATATGATCTCATATCTGATATAATTGAAAGTCACTTGGGAAAAAATAAATAGTTAATAAGTAAAATAGGTAATATAAATAAAAAAAAGTAGCTGATAGGGTTTATAAATTGAAAAGGTGGAAAGAATGTACTCAATGACTATTTAGAAAAGAAAATGATGCAATTAATTATAAATTTGAAACTGAAAATGTTGAAGTAGATCAATGAGTATAGACATAATGACAGAAGAAATAATTATATTGATTAAATAAATAAACAATGCTAAGGCTGTAGAATTTGATACAATACCTATACAATTTCTGAAAGAGTTGGGAGAAACTGCAATGAAGAAAATTGTTTGTCTGTGCAGTTTTATAATAGTGGAAACTAAAGATCTCTTGAGGACTATAATGACTCCAATTGGTGTAAAGACATACAGAATAATAAGTTTGTTATCACTGAGTTAAAAGTATAGAGAATTTTAATTTGAAGAATTTATGAAAAGATAGACATTATATTGTTTGATTTTCAGAGAGAGAGGAAAGTGCAAGAGATGCTATTGGTATTGTTATATTGTTAGAATAATTGCAGAGAAATATATTGAAACAGATAGAAAAAATTGTTACATGTTTGTGGATTTTGAAAATGCATTTGATAGAGTAATCTGGAATAAACTTAAGATAATCTTAAAAATATAAAAGTATATTGGAATTGGAATATATATATATATATATATGACTAAGAATAACAATCAGATTGGAGAATAATGAAACTTAAATTATTATAGTGATTTTAGTTATTGAAAAACCAAAATTACTAAAATATACAATTATTAAACTAGATTTAGATATATATGACTATACAGAAAAATAGCTTGGATTAAAAACATTGTTGTGTTTTCAGTTTGAGCTAATATCTTTATAGTTATCAAAAAAGGTAAAAAAAGAGCATTTGATTTTAAAATATAGGCCCATAGTTCCTACATTCAAGTCACCTTATTGACAAAAACATAAACTAGAAAAAAGTCTGGTGATATTGGATGGAAAGGCACTGGATAGGGATTATGATGCACAATCTTATAGCATCTATTGATTATTGTACCTTACACTAGGTGCCACTAGTGTGGGGAAAAATTGCTAAGATATTAATATTGTTAATTTTGATATTCAAGATTGTCATGTTATTGAAGTGGAAATTTTCTCAAACCATATGATATGTAAATAATAAATCTATTCTTGAGTTCACTAAAAAGAAGAATCATGGCAAGATTTCTGTCAGTGACTTAATTACTGACTTATAATATAGGGGATTTGAACACAGACTTTCATAATCATTTCAACTATCCATTCTATCTCATATAATTGATACACAAGACCACACAGTGTGAAAAATATAAGTGATCTCTGATATATGTACTTCATGCTGAACTAGGACTCACCAGTTGGCCCAAATCATTATCTATTACACACATATATATAATCAGTGCTTGGTTTTTATTAAGATAGCAAATCTTCAAACTTTCCCCACTCTCCAACTCTTCAGCCATTTATGCCATTGAAAATATGATGATGGTATGCCCAAATCCCTTGTGGATGCCAATATTATTATCATGCCCATGTTGACCCTAAATCACTCTGACTTTCATGTATAGGACTTTGTCCACTCAATACATAGAAGAAAGATGAGCAGGATACTTGGAGTTTAAATATAATACAGCTAATTTGAACACAGACTTTCAAACTCCCATCAGTTTTTCACTCTTTTGTATAACCAATACACATGGCCATACATGTGTGAAGAAGATAAATGATCTAATATACATATTTCATGTTGAGCCAACATTCATCAGATGGTCCAGTTCATCATCTCGCACACACATATGTAATCAATGGTATAGATGACTGAAGAGTTGGAGGGTGGAGTAGATAAAAATCTGTCAATTAAAGTCTGAAGATTTCCTATCTTAATATAAACAGAGCATTGATTATATCTTTTTTTCACATGTGTGAGGTCACGTGTATCGGTTATATGAAATAGAGAGGATAGCTGAAGGGAGCTTGAAAGTCTGTGTTCAAATCTCTACATTACGTTCAAACTCCAAGTATATGAATTATATTTGTATTTCAAAAATATTATTGACTTCCTTAAAAATAAGAGATATTTTTGTTTAAAAGAATGATAAATTAAATGTGGAGCTTTATAATAAATGGAAAAAGTTAAAAGCAGTTTAATAACTGATAAAAAGGCTTATAAATGATAAGTGAATAAACTGCAAAGAAAATATAGGCATGTGCTAATCTTGATTACTTTAATTCCTTTTTGATATATTGAAAGCAAAATATGAATCTGGAAAATAATAACATAATACTATTAAATTTTATTATATTGGCTCTTTCTTATGTGATAATATATCAAATTGATAAAAGAATTTTTTCAATAATTCAATGAATAATGATAAAAGAACTAAATAAAACTATTTCATTTACTTATTTACATTTGTACAAAAATATTCAAAGTAGTAATGTCAAAACAGCTTGTAATTTTAAAAATTGATAGAGTCCTAAATACTAGAAGAAGTTTTAAAATATTAAACATCTGTTTGCTTCAAAAATAATGGAATTTTTTAAAGAATATATGGATTCATAAAGCTGTGCATCTGATCTTAACGGTGGTTTTATTGTTTCAATTTTTAAAATAAAGGGAATAAACAACATTGCAATAATTATTTTAGAATATCATTATAACTCACTTCAGCAAAAATGCTTTCAAGAATTTTGTTGAATTGACTGCTTCCAGAATATTCTGATGATTATGCCTTTTTTGCCATTTCAAAAAATGATCTAGGAAGTGTGCTCAATCTTTTGAATACAACATATAAGATTTTAGTCTAATAATTCACATTAAAAAACTCAAGTTTTCTATCATTTAGTAGGAAAAGAAAAATCACCAACTCTTAAATGATTATCAACTTGAGAAACCTAAAGAATATCTTGGTAGTTTTATAAATGGAAAAGTAATCCTTAGATGTCGAGTTGTAATATGGATTTCAATTTGCTGCTGCTGATTTTAACAAATTGAAAGATAGAATGTTTTATCAGAAAGAAACAAGACAATTAATTTAACTGAAGATTAGACCTGCTATTTTATCTAATTCAGTGTATTACCTATTTCATTGTATTGAATAAGACTTGGATATCCTACTATGCAACATCACCATTAGAAAAAATTAATTTAATTTTAAAAATATCATAGCAAAATCATAAGACCAATAATTATGTTCTTCAATTTGCTTTATTTAATATTATAAAGTTCACTATTGTAAAATCACACTTTTGTTGTGTTGAACATATGAGAAAATTTTTTATGTAAGAAATAGATTTCATTTGTGTTATCTCAAAATCATTCCAAAGAAATGCAAAGAACATTATTTTGGTTTCCAAGTATTTCAGAAAAAAATGTTTCTGCTGAAGAAATTAAAATACAGCATCACCAAATATTAAACAAACAGAAAAATGCACCAGCTTATTTTAAATGCGGATGTATTTGTACTTTGCAGATTGGTTAGTATAGTCACTACAAAATACATTTCTAAAATAGGTTCATCCTTTCTTTTGGAGTCAGAATGGTTATATTTATTTGTAAATGGCTTCTGCTGCTGCTGTATTAGTAGGTAAAGAGAAAGTAAAAAATAGAGGAATTTTTTATAAAAAAACAAACAAACTTGGCAGTGATTATAATTTTATATTGATAGACTTATGAAAACTAAAAAATTAAATGCATAAATTTATTAAATGTTTAAAATACGATAGGATTGAACTAATTTGGCTTAATAATGAATTGAAAACAATTATAATAAACTATGAATTTTTAATTTATAATGAGTGGAAGAAGATTGTGATTTTATCATGAATGTTCTGCTTATAAACTCAAGATATATTGTTTTTTTAAGTGCTGGATTATTCAAATGTATTTTAATATTAGCAATTATTTGTTTTACTGAAAAGCTAAAATTAATAACTGAGGTGAAACTATAAGTTTATTATTAGTAAGCTTCTATTTTATGGACTTAGCGCTTTCAGGGCCTTTACGGCTCCATAATCATAGTCCTTTTTACAGGCTAATCATTCTATGCAAATGCATGCAAATTACAACATCCACCTTTTTGAGACCGCAAAGCACGTGTCTTTTCTGTTGATTGACATGGCATCACTGGTGATGTAACATGCCTCTTTGATCTTCCTCTTGACATCGTTCCTCTCCATGCACATGATGTCAGCTTTAGATAGCTCAAATCTATGGCTTTGCTCCTGCTGATGATCAGAAAATACTGAGCTGCCCTCTCCTTTAGTTGTAGCCTTTGTATATATATATATATATATATATATATATATATATATATATATATATATATGCTGATCCAGTCTATTGCTCACTGTGGCCCGAGTTTCTCCATAATATACCAAATCACATCCTGTCTGTGGGCACACAATTTTATAAATGACATGGGGGGTTTCTTCTATATTTCTTGTGTCTTTGGTATTGTTGATGAGCCTATTTGTGTTTGGAGGGGTTCTGAATCTGAGTTTGAATTCCTTCTGTAATATTTTACTGAAATTTTTAGCTACTGTAGGTATGTAGGGTATAATTAGATGTTGTCTGTCATCTTTTGTGTTTTGTTGCAGTCTTTTATGAAAGCTTGCAATCCTTTTGGTTATTGTTTTGTGATCATAACCCACGTTTATTAAGTCCCTGATGTTGCTGGTGGTGTTGTTTTTCCTGTCTGACTCCAATTTACACAGGTGGTGATTGCAAAGTAAGAAGGCAGACATCCCTGCAAGTTTGTGTGCTTTAGGGGATTTTGAGAGCGGATGGATGTAGCCTCGGATGCACAAGGGTTTAATTATCATGGAATAAACAAATGTTTAATTCTATCTCTTAATTTTTAAATCCAGATACCTGACCATGTTTTGCTCATCTTCATGTGTGCAATTAAATATGAGGTTGGAAAGAGCATGGAGTTCATGTAAAATCTCCGTGATAGCATTTTCAGGTGCTGCCAAGAATATGTCATCAACGTATCTGCTATAAATTATGTTTGGCATTGCTGTCTGGTACTTTGGAATCACCTGTTGTTCAAAGTGATCTAGCACAATGCTAGAAATGATGCCACTAATGGGGAGTCCCATAGGCCATCTGTTGTTCATTCTGTACCATTTGTTTTCATATGACACCAAAATATTTCCGTCCAGCCATTTCAGGAAATCCACAATAAATCGTGCTTTGAGAACAGGGCACTCCTTCCTGTATAACTCCTGTTCTATTATTCTAATAGATAATTGTCTGTTGATGGAGCTGTATAGCTCTGTGACATCCATTGCTGCCATCCTAAATTCATGCGGAATCGTTGCGTCTTTTATTTTGCTCATGAATTCAAACGACGATTTAATTGTGCATGAACCAAACCCTATATATTCAATCAACCAGTCATTAACTAATTTGGCCGCATTGAAATAGTGGATGCCATCAAAGTACAACATTAGCCTCAGAGGTACTTCCTGTTTATGCAATTTTGCATTAGCAAAAATTCTCAGTTGCAGATGGGTATATTCTATAATACTCAGCTCTGTTTAGGCCTTTGTCTTTATGTGCACGCAAAATCATGATGATAAACTTCTCTCTATTTATTTTATTGTTGAAAGATGTGACTTCCTCAAATTTCAATTTTTGTATCTGCGCATTTATTTTATCTTTGAAATCCGCATCATTCATCAAGATAAACCTACTGCCTTTGTCCTCTTTCATGCACTTAATGTTGTTGTCATTGAGGAACTTTTTTGTACTATGTATAAACTTTCCCCAATTGTCCCCATCATTCTTTAAACATTTGTTTCTAATGGATTTAGTCACTGCTGTGATGTCATGTTCTCTACGTGGATTGTTAATCAATCCTGCCTCAATGTCAGCTATGAGCTCCATTTTCGGCTGTGTCCAAGATCCTCTGACAAATTTAGGTCCTAACACTAAAGTAGACTTGACTTCCTGTGGTGGACGAATATTAGACAAATTGACAAATGCCTCTCTTTTTCTCGTATTCGTTATGTTAATGTTCTGTTTACATGCTAGGAAATTTAATTTCTTTTCAAATCTCACTGCCAATTTCCTTTCAAATTTGTTGCATTTGCCTACAATCCATAAAGGTTTATTGTTATTGGCTGTTATGTTTAAGAGGCATTTCTTTTCTTTCTTAAGGGCATTCCTACAATTTCTTATAATCGTGTCAAGAAATCTTGCTTGTAGTTCTTGCTTTATTCTGTTGCTGTCATAAATTGTTCTGTTGCTTTTAGTTATACAACAATTAGGAATTATATTAAATTGCCTACAATTCTGTAGGAACTGAAGTCTTTGACGAAACTTGTGCGTCACCATGCTATTCCATAAGTTTTGCCAGTTCATTTTAAGTAAACATTAAATTTCAGTCATAACTGGTACTAGCAATCTTTATTCTAATATTTAATTAATGCAGTTTCAATCCAATGTGAAAAATCATGAAACCCTATCAGCTTGGCATTTTTGGATAATGGTGAAGTGATTAATTATTAACTAACATTTTGCTCATTTTTAGTTCTCAGATATTTTGACTTTTTTCCATAGGTTAATGAAACTTATGACACTTTCTCATTATTACCTTATCCATAAAAACACCAATATTGCTGTTCATATGCTTTTGTGTTGCCTCAAAAAAATGTGAAATGTGTAATAATATTACTAATGTTAATTTTAATTTGCCTTTTATAGAAATTTTCACAACCGTTCAATGCCTATTATCAAATTACATGTTGTAATGGTATTCAAATAGAATTTTTATGTTTGATAAAAAATCAATTAGTTCCTAGGATACTTATGATGTTGGTTATGACAGAAATATATGATTAGCAAAATTATATTGATTTTTAATCAAAAATTTCTAGATGAAATATCAGGAAATTTTTTTTATAGAACAGTAGTTAAAACTAATGATAGTAAACTTATTAGACATTTATGTGGTGTTTACTTAATTATTTTCACACACACACACACATATATATATATATAATAAAATTTATTTAAAAATCAAGCCTGATTAAAAACTTTATCATATTTATTAGTATTAAGCTGATATAATGGAGACTTTAATTAGAATATTGTGATGGCATTTAAATTAACATTAAGTTGCTGTATTTGATGGAATGTCAACTAGTTTTCAGGCTGTGGATAAAATTGGTTATGACAGAAATACATTTTCAGAAGAGATTGATTTTTTTTCAATAAATATTATTTATAAATTTACCTTTAACTTTATAATTACAACAATCACCAAACTTCCCATTTAAATAATATAAAAAGATAAGCGTGACAATCCACTTTAAAGCCATCTGATGTAAGTTAAATAATTAATGGACTACCAAATGCATATAAAATATCCCATTTTTAGTATTTGAATCCCCACTTTCAGATTGGTTTCTTACTTTTGCCTTTATCAACGTAGCTTGAGAATCAAGAATGGAATGAATGTAGGTAATCAATCATCCGACTATAATATTTAACTTCCTTTTATCTAATAAGCTAAATATTTAAAATTCAATTTAATCTGATATTCTGAAACCAAATCAACCTAATTAAACAGTTGCATAAATCTGAATTCATCTACTACATATTTTTGTTCCTCTCATCAAATTTTAAGTTTAGATCATATAACAAATAAGAATAGTTCTTCATTTTGGTGCCATCTAATATTAATTTGATTAATATATATTTACTGAACTGGATTCAAGTTTATATAATGGTTCAAGCAGATTGATTTGTTCAATACCTTAAATTCATTTGAATTTTAAATTTTTAGTTTGACAGTTAAAATGGGAGTTGAATGTAGTTTCTAACTATTTTTGTATACATATCTATATTTTTTCTAACATCAAATATCAGACATGATTAATAAAGACAAAAGCTAAAAACCAGTTTGAGAATGGAGTTTAAAAAATTTAAAAATAGAGATTTATGTGCAAACAGTAATTACAGATTAATCAAGTTTATACTAGATGGCACTAAAGAGAAGAGCTAGTCTTGTCTTAATATTCAAATTTTAATATCAAATTGAAAGTTGTCAGAGTGCTTTAAATTGAAATTGAGCTGATGAGTCTAATAGGTTGTCAACTGTTTCTCAGATTGCTGGTAATATCAACTATTGTGAATTTTTTTTATAGATAAAAGTTAAAATTAAACTTAGTAATATATATATCAGACAATCCCAAAATATCAATAACAATCAACAACTTCAAACTATTGTCAAAGCATTCCACCTTTATTGTTAAAAGAAGGTTGCCTGACAACAGTTTGAAGTCATTGATTGTTATTGATATTTTGGGATTGTCTAAGTGTTGACAGGTTTTTAAATGATTACTTATAGACTCATTTATTATTTAAGTAATACTTTGGATGCAATTTTTTTTTTCATGTGTCAAAGCATCAGCTGGGAAGCAAACCTGGGACCACTGCTTGTAAGGCTGCTGCGCTAACCACTCGGCCACCAATGCTTGACACTTTGGATGCAACTTGAAATTTATAATTGCAGTTTGTAATGTTATAATTGACTATTTATTACTCTGCATTCAGAATAGGTTATATTTTGTAATCTTACAGATGTTTCTATAAATTGGCTATTATACATTAAAAACTAAAAATTTTATTGGCTTTATTTTTTGATATAGTTAAGTAAAATATATTCAGCACTATCATTGGTTGAATAGCGTATTATATAGTCAATATCAAGTTTAAAACTCTCATTTTAATGCTTAAGAGAAAATATAATTTTATAAAGCATTTAAAAGTGACTTTTCAAGCAGATTTTATGATCAATGCTTATCTAAAAATATATAAGGGTATATTTTTGTCATTATTCTTCTTAAGAAACAAAGCTATCACATTATATAAATAAACAGAGGTGCTCATACACATAAAAGAAATAATTTATAATAGAATAAAATTATAAATTTAATATTACAACACTAAAATATTTTAAAGTGAAGGAATTATATTTCAAATTATATTTTTATTTAGATGATTTTGTGTGTATGCATGTCTGAAAGCTTATGTACTTAGATTTAGTAAAATTAATTATCTTGTTTAATTTGCTAAGATATTTGTTTAATAATATTCATTAAAAGATCAATTTAAAATTAATTGAAATAAATATCTGAGAACATTATAGATTTATGATTTATTTATTTTAAATAAATGTTTGTAATATTATTTTAATTTTGGAAGTAAAAAATAAAGCAATTGAAAATATTTGAAATTGTTTTTTTTCTCTTCATTTTTAAACAGTGTTCATAAAAATTTATCACTATTCAAAAATCTTAGCATCTATCATCTGCCCCAGTAATTTCCTGGAAAATAAGGAACCCCCAGTGCATGATGGGAATTATTTTATAATCCAGACATCAGATGATAACTGGTATAAAAACTGATTTAAAAATCTTAGCATCTATCATCTGTCTGGTTATAACCTTATCATCCTTTTCCAAATTTTCCTAGAAAAATAAGGAAACCCCAATGCATAATGGGACATATTTTATAATCCAGACATCAAATGATAACTGGTATAAAAGCTGAATTTTGGAAAAATCCAGACAGACTTTTCAAAATGTTATTGCAATCAGAATCTAAGCAGGTTAAAACTGCCTTTTAAAATAACAATTTTGTTTGACTTCATTCTGACTGAGTAGGCTAACCTGACTAGGCCTTTTGCCTTTGCTGGCAAAATGGCTTGTCATTGTACTAGGAAAAAAATGAACAACAGAGAAACCAGAAGCTATCATTGATTAATTAATTATTGTTTCAAGGAATTTCATTTATTGCAGTCAATTGTTAATGGAAAATTCTCAAAATAGTAGAAAATAACTACTCTCTTTACTCTAGAATTGTACATATATGTCTTAATATTGTAAATTTATTTTGTCTTTAATTAGAAAAGAAAAAACTGTAAATAATAATTTTTCAGCTCAAATATACCTCCATAAACTTTGTCACTTGAATAAATGCTGAACTTTAATTCAAAATTAATGGAAATCATTCTATTTATGGATGATAACTATTTGCTTGATCATATATTCAAGCAGAACTATTTAGCAACATAGATTAAAGATTTATAAACTAATGGTTAATAAAATATTTCATATGAAAGAAGTATTGAATACTAATTTTTTGAATAACATAATATATTTTCAAATGGATTAAATTGCTACTTATAATAAACCACAAATATGTCTCCAGTACTTAACAGAATGCATTATAAATTATCAATGCTAAATATCATTAAATACATAATGAATTATGAATGCTAAATATTTAAATGCCACTTGTGAATTATGGATTATCAAAGCAAGTATAAATATAATAAGTGTCAAATTTAGAAACAAATTTTAAAATGGATTAATGTGTTATATATAACTTAGATTAATAAGAACTCTAAATAAATTTATTAATCTTTATATTGCTTTTCAGAAAGGATTACATTACCAAAAACTAGATTAATTGTGCTTTATATCATCTTTGATATAGTTATTCAAAAGTGTTTGTAAATTTCCAAGAACATTGAAGTATTCCCAAGTATCGATATATCATTGGAATAAATTTTTGAAATTATTATAACCATTGGGTTATAAACTGATGAATTATTTAATGAACTTATTGTTAATCTAATAAAGAATATAACAGTTCTTCAGATATTATTATGTAAATGTACAGTTAATATTTTTATTTAATATTATTACTGGTGATATTGAATAGGATTAAATGTGATTTACCTTAGGTTTAGATTATATAATGCAAGTAACTTTTACATTTATATAAAACTATGCTATATTGCAATTATTATATGTTTTATGGATTCTTAAATTCAACCTCAAAATTAAAATGAAGTTAATCATTTTTATTTAGATGAGTAAATCTGTAAAGAATATTTCATGTCTCATCCTTATATGTTAGTACGAATTTTTAAAAAAAAGTTATATAAGATGTAATAAGGCATCCTAATGATATAGTTACATTTTGTTAATAGAGTCTTACTTCTAATGCTTAAGCCTACAAATAAATTTAGTAAACGATCTTGAGTCAAAAGAAATAAGCCGCTAAGCAATAATGGGATTTGCTTCTTTTAAAAGAGTGAAAAACTTTTCCAGCATGTGACAGTGATCAATAACTGATTAGTTAATGAAACAAACTAATTAAGGATCACATAGAACATTTATCATTTATTACAATGATGATTATCCTCCAGTATTTGAATTAAGGGTTATTTTGAAATAATAAGCAACCTATTCCTACTTAATGTTAATGTCTTTGCAACACTGTATGATAATATACTTTTTATATCCCAAGATTAAGATTAGATTTAGAAAACAAATATTAATATTTGTTAGACATTTTATATAATTTTCTTGTTGTTATTCGTTTTTATCATTTATTTTATATTATGTAATAAAGTAATTGTTATTTTTTTTAATACTTCTCTTTTGTCATTATTAAAAAAGTCATTATACATTCATGAGATAAAGGTCATATTTAAGATATTAAACTACACACAAATTTATTTGGATTTAAATACATCATTATTGTTATGGATACTATTTGAAATACAAAAGTATTGGGTAAAATGATATAGACAAATTCCCTTTGACATTGTCATATCCTAAGATGAGTAAATACACTTTATATTCATGCCTTTATTTTATTTTATATAATCCTAAGATAAATCATTACTCAACTTTATATTCAAAATCGCTAGTCTTAGATTAAACACAGATTAATTTATTGTTGATTAGTTGTTATAGTAAAAAACATTAAATTTGTTAAAATATTACCATTAAAATATAATAAATTCTTACATTTTGAATTACAAGTGTCAAACTAACTCAACCCACATCTTTGATATCACCCACTTTAGATAAATACAGTAATGATTATTACTAATTATTTATTAAACTAGAGATTGTCTCTAGCACAGGTATAAACTTTAAAACTCATTTACCAGATTATATCTGATTTTTTAAAGTTAACACGTAATATCTTTATAAATATATTAAATAACCTCAATACTACCACATTTTTTTAAATTCATACAATTGTCTTTTATTATATCTTTAAATGAATTTAAAAGAATATGGGGTGGTACTGAGATTATTTAATATATTTATAATAAATCTTGAGATATTTATTTATTATTTTATTAACTTTAAATCTATTATTAAAGTATAGAATAATTTTAGCTTATATAGAAATATAACATTTGTATATAGGCAATTGCAAGTTACATTAGTGCTAGTTGCACTTCCACATTATTGACACCATAATCTCAAACGACTTTGTGAGTGGGTTTGAGATTGCTCTCTTTTTTATTTTGGTTACAATATATATATATTATAATAGTAACTTACAGTTATTATTATTGATCTAATGTGTTTTATCTCTTATGAAATTATTTATAAATATAAAATTTATTTGACTATTTTATTATGTATACATATATAAACTATTTATATATACATGTCAGTTTTAAATAATACATACCTTAAGTTTTTGAGTAAAATGCCAGAATTGAGGTAGAATAATAAATAATTTTATATATATATTTTATTATTAAATCTTAATGTCTACTGAACAATTAATATTTGAATAAAGCATGAACTTGTAACAACACACGAGCAGATTTATTCGTTCTCTTGTTATTAAGGAGAAGAAAAGAAAATCATTTCTCTTTAAATAACTTTTTTTTATCCATACTACTGTTCAACGATTGGAATTTAAATATTAACTTTTCCAAATTAAGATAATCTGTAGATTAAAAGTCTGCAAGGAAAATATTTTAATTTTCTATTAAATCTTAAAGGAATAGCAATATAAAAGAAAAGAACATCTGTTTAAGTTTTTTGGAAACTACGTTGTTTTAACACTTCCATTATTCTTCGGATATATATAAATTTAAGATAATTATATATATATATAGGATAAAATAATGTGCTTTGAGTAGAACAGCTTTGTATCGTAAAGGATTCGAAACCAACCTTGCATGCTATTTTAAAATATTTTGAAATATTTGAAATAATAATTGAAAAGAATGTCTAATGATAATAGAAAAATGGAGATTAAGAACATTATCATTTGAAGAATATTTACTATATATTATATCAATCAAGTCACTGGATATTATTAACAGTTTATCAATTTAGGATAAATAAAATCATCATTATACCAATGGATTAATAATATACTTCGTAAAAGATCTTCATTAGCATGATGAACTATAAACTTCAATATCTACTTTCAACTCTGGAAAATAAGTTTTCTTTATTATTTATTTATATATATTATAATAATGCTTATATTATTATTATTATTATTATTATTATTATTATTATTATTATTATTATTATTATTATTATTATTATTATTATTATTATTATTATTATTATTATTATTATTATTATTATTATTATTATTATTATTATTATTATTATTATTATTATTATTATTATTATTATTATTATTATTATTATTATTTTTTTTTTTTTATTTTTTACTTTATTTGAAATTTGGCATCACATCATTATATCTTAATGATACTTATGTTTAATGTTAAATATAACTCTAGACATAACTCATCAAAAATTAGATGAATGATATAAAAATGATCACTATTTAACAGATATTTAAAATAAGTTTATTATATTTATTTATATAATATAATAAACATTATATGTATTTTATTTATTATAAATGCATATAATATATAAGTTATACAATTGTAAATAGTACTTATATATTAAAAATTGAGAAACATATATAATAACTGTAAATAGGTTGATAAGTTATATAAGTTATTAATTTTTGAATCTAGATATTGTTTTTATATATCTGTTAATTTAAATTATTTTATTCAATTTTTAAAGTTTATTATAGTATTGAATTTTATCATAGGGTATTAAATAAGAATATTATTTATTAATATTTTTAATATGGTAGAATTCATTCTTATTTATTTATTAATATTTTATTTATCTATTATATTATATTTTTTATTGTTTATTAAATATTGAGTTATTAACTTTATCTCTTTGTCTAATCTTTATTGAATTATATTATATATATGCTAGTATTATAAATATCATATGAATATCAATTGTTAGTTAATGCTTATATAAAGGCATATTAAATAATAACTTGTTTTGAAATTATCCCTGAAAAGAGCTAATTGCAAATTCTCCATGAGTTTGAATATCATGGCATAATGGTGACTGAAAGAGGGATGAAAGATGGATGAACTAATCTAAATTATATTAAAACTTATTTAAAGATTATTGAGCTAGTATAATAAAGATAGATATAATCATGGACTTACTATTTCATCGATTCATTTCTAGCATTCTACCTGAAGACCCAAAGTTCGATTGTACTGAAATGCATATCCTCTTTCTAGGGAATTTCATCATCCCCTTATATTTAACAAGACCAACTTAGACTTTAAATATAATCCATTCTGTTATATTTGGTGAACCTAACTATGAAGCATTAAGTTAATGATTTCCAAGCATTAAATATAATTGATTCTGTTATATTTGACGCATCAACTGGGATGATTAAATGCCATTCCATTATATTTGGTGCTTCAATTAGGGCTATCAAATAGGCCGTCCCATTATATTTGGCACGCAATGTTTTAGGCTTTGAACATTTAAGTTCATCACAGGTATAAATTATATACTATTACATATTTAGTATATTAACTGGGGCTTTGAATCAATGATTCTATATTATTACATATAGTGAAAAAGTCATGGATAGATTAATTGATTATTCTTAGTAACAAGTATGTTGTTATGAAGATTCATATGGTGTTTATAATTACAAAATTAATATAAAAAAATGATAATATATATAATATGATTTAGAGAGATCAATATTTAAATAACTAATTATTAAATTATGTTTTAAACAAGAGTTGAGTGGGATAAAGTTTTTCTATAGACATAGATGTTTAAAAATAGACACATATATCATTAGAACATCATAAGTATATATATATATAAATAGCATGGGGTGGTAGAGAACTTTACGATATAATATTTTAGTTATAAAAATATATATACACTTGAGTAATATTTGAATTAAGTTAAAATTTGTTATGCTTTGAAATGGGAAAATGTTTTCAAACAAAGATATTGAATGCTCTAGTCAAATGCAAGATGATTTGCAAAGTGAACTAAGTGATGATAGTAATATTATAGAACATATCATCATTAGTACAAGCATCAGGGGGTTCTACAACCATAGTTGAATACCCTCAACAAACACAGAGTTTAGATCAAGTGTTATCTCAAACACAAAATATAGTTGATGAAGATTTAAATCAATCATCTAAAATTGAGATTAACCAATCACTTAATGTTGACACAACAAAGCTTATAGATAATAACATGACTATAATGGAAATGTTAAAAATGTTAATGGATAATAATACAAATTTTAGAAGTGATAAGTGTACTGAATAAAAAATTAGATGATTTAAAAAGTGATTTAAGTCAAAAATTGAATGATAATAGTACTAATTTTAGAAGTGACATGTGTAACTTAAAAAGTGATTTGAATCAAAAATTAGATGATAATAATAATAATTTAAATCAAAAATTGGATGATAATAATAAAAAATTAGATAGTTTAAAAAAAGATTTGAAGGTTGAAATAACAGGAATTGAAAATAAACTATCTACAAAAATTCAACAATTAAATTTAAATGTGGATAATGTTAAAAAAGATAACATAGAAATTAAACAAGCATTAAATGATCTAAAGAATGAAATTGATGAAAATAATTCAAAATGTCAACAGTGGTTTAGTGAGTTTCAAAATGATATCATAGATAGATTAAATGTTTAAATGTGATAAAATGTATAAAAATCAGGGAATTTTTAGGAAAGAAGTAAAGGAAGAACAAAATAAAATATGGAATGAAATCCAAGAAGATAGACTACGAACACACGCAAGAATAGATCAACTCTCTACTAAGAAAAATAATGAGATAGAATCTCAGAATAATGTATTAGAGACTATTAACCATCAACTTAGATCTTTGGAGAATAAAATAATTTCTTTAGAGATTATTTTGGAGGGAAAATTTGCTAATATGTATAATAGTTGTAACCTTTATGAGAAGGATAGTTTGGAATTATGTTTAAAAGAATTATAGAATGCACATAATCAAGTTAAATCTGGTATGTTTAGCCAACCTATTTTATTTTCACTTGATTCAACATGTTTAGCTATTGGAAATTGGTCTTTTATGTATGAAACAGATGATAGAATTGTTATTTGTAATTCACAAAATCAAAAACAAGCTATTATCTTACAAAAAGATTTGCATGGTTTTATTTTTGAATCCAATAAAAGTAATAAACATTATTTTAATACTGAAACTTTACTTGACACTGAGTTTTTTACTGGTTGGATATCTCAGATTCCCAATGATGAAAAAAAAAAGTATCCTATTAATTTTATTTTAGAAGAGACAATATCAACTCCACAAATAAATTCCATTAAAACAATCATGAATGATACAATGCAGATTAAGATGAACAATCAACAAGAAAAACTTCAAACTTACTTTGAATGTATTGATAATACCCAAAGTAAATCATTATTAGTTCAGTTGATTACCATAGAAGAAAACTATCAAAACCACTATGATATTTCACAACAGAGTAAAGATATAAAGAATCAGCACATTTTAAAAATGGTTAATTTAAATCCATTAAATTCAAAAGGAATTGTGGAAATGAATGAAGTAAAAAGTTATCAAAACACACAAGTCATGGAGATGCAACAAACAGAGATAAAGTATAAGACTCAAGATGGTAAAAAAATAGAAAATGAAGTAGTGAATGATTTGGAAATTGTTGTTAAAGATCTTAATAAGATAAATGACCCTAACCCAAAATCTATTTTTTCACATCAGGTATTGTTTAAGATAAGGGATGATTCTCTTAAAACTAATATAGATACCTATGATAATAGTAAAGAACAGAGTCTTAGTCAGAATCATTTAAAATTTTTTAAAAAAGATCCACAACAAATAATTATCTTTAATAATAGATTAAATTTTCAGTATTATATAATGAATAAAACTGAAAATTATTTTATTAATATTGGTTTAGAAGAATTAAATTTAAATACTTGTAGAGTTAATAAAGAGAATGAATTATTAACTTTTCAAATGAGTATGTCAGAAATTCAAAAAGGTCATACATTCCATAAGTTATGTAATACTTATGAAGGTCCATTTACATTCATTTAACACATGAATTATTGTGCTTAATGAAGATAAGCACATATTATGGAAGGACTTTTGAGGATTGTGACCATTTAAAAATAAAAACAGACAATGAGTAATGATTGAACCCATTATAGATTGTTAAAGAAAAAAAAATGTATATATAGAAATTTTGATGACATAAACATTGATGAAGGAACTAAATATAGAAAAATTAAATTAAACAAGTATACACTTGTTTAATGAAATTTAATCTTTGGTTACTTGATCTAGAATAGAAAGTAGACCAAATGGTTAATATGATAAGGTAATAAAATGCCAACATAATTTATAAATTTATAATGTATAAATATACAATTATAGATGTATATGTACATTAGTATGTATAAAAAGAATACTTACTAGTCTTGGAGAAATATTCTCACCCATCCGACTACACTTTCATCAAATTATACCCATATTATTTAAAAAATATAAACCTATTATCAATGAACCCAAAATAAATGGAGAAAATGATGTTTTATAAGCTCATAAACAACTTATTAAAATGGCAAATAATAGAAGTCGGAATAAAAAAAATGTATTTATGAATTTAAAGTTGGAGATAAAGTTTTGATAAAGACTTTCCATCCTAGTAAACCATTAGAGAATAAATATCACAAATTCTACAACACATACGAAGGACCTTATACTATCGTTAAAAAGGCAGGTCCAAATGCATTTTGGATTAACCAAGAAGGAGAGATTCATGGTACATATAATTCACAAATTTTAAAACCTTATTTTGGCTGTTTATAATGTTATATAAAAAAATAAGGTGAATATCAAGATAAGAATTGGGCAGTGTAAACCATACAGTTGTATATAAAAAAAAAATAATAATAGTGATCAATGTAAAGAGAAATATATTAAGAACATTAGCTTTGGTGAGGGTATTCTTTAATGCCTTGAAATAAGTAAAGACAATAGAGTCAATTCATATTAGTAAATGGATACTCTAGTATTTATTTAGTCCTTTTCAAATCCATAAGTCTTAAAGAAGCAGGAATAAGGCTAGTAAATATATTTGTGTTGTCCAAGAAGGAAACACATTATTTTTTTTATTTTTTATTTTTTTATAAAAAAAAAAATATTAACCATCAAAGTCCTTAATTTTTTTTGATCATTATCAAAAGAATAGTATAGCCCAAGTATTAGAAAAATATCACAGTTAAAAAAAATTCAACCCTTCATAAAATCCAAGTATAATGCAATTAAATTATAAGAACATACTAAAATAGTTGTAAGTGTTTAAAATTTTAACTTAAATTAAAATTTTAAATTTCTGAAGGGAAGGGGAAATATAATAGTAACTTACAGTTATTATTATTGGTCTAACGTGTTTTATCTCATGAAATTATTTATAAATATAAAATTTATTTGACTATTTTATTATGTATACATATATAAACTATTTATATATACATGTGAGTTTTAAGTAATACATACCTTAAGTGTTTGAGTAAAATGACAGATATGAGGTAGAATAATAAATAATTTTATATATATTTTATTATTAAATCTTAATGTCTACTGAACAATTAATATTTGAATAAAGCATGAACTTGTAACAACACACGAGCAGATTTATTCGTTCTCTTGTTATTAAGGAGAAGAAAAGAAAATCATTTCTCTTTAAATAACTTTTTCTTTTATCAATACTACTGTTCAACGATTGGAATTTAAATATTAACTTTTCCAAATTAAGATAATCTGTGGATTAAAAGTCTGCAAGAAAAATATTTTAATTTTCTATTAAATCTTAAAGAAATAGCAATATAAAAGAAAAGAACGTCTGTTTAAGTTTTTTGGAAACTACATTGTTTTAACACTTCCGTTATTCTTTAGATATATATAAATTTAAGATAATTATATATATATATATAGGATAAAACAATGTGCTTTGAGAAGAACAGCTTTGTATCGTAAAGGATTCAAAACCAACCTTGTATGCTATTTTAAAATATTTTGAAATATTTGAAATATTAGTTGAAAAGAACATCTAATGATAATAGAAAAATGGAGATTAAGAACATTATCATACGAAGAATATTTACTATATATTATATCAATCAAGTCATTGGATATTATTAACAGTTTATCAATTTAGGATAAATAAAATCATCATTATACCAATGGATTAATAATATATTTCGTAAAAGATCTTCATTAGCATGATGAACTATAAACTTCAATATCTACTTTCAACTCTGGAAAATAAGTTTTCTTTATTATTTATTTATATATATTATAATATTATTATTATTATTATTATTATTATTATTATTATTATTATTATTATTATTATTATTATTATTATTATTATTATTATTATTATTATTATTATTATTATTATTATTATTATTATTATTATTATTATTATTATTATTATTATTATTATTATTATTATTATTATTATTATTATTATTATTATTATTTGAAATTTGGCATCACATTATTATATCTTAATGGGAATATTTATGTTTAATGTTAAATATAACTTGAAAGCTAGACATAACTCATCAAAAATTAGATGAATGATACAAAAATGATCACTATTTAACAGATATTTAAAATAAGTTTATTATATTTATTATATAATATAATAAACATTATATGTATTTGATTTATTATAAATGCATATAATGTATAAGTTGTACAATTGTAAATAGTACTTATATATTAATAATTGAGAAACATATATAATAACTGTAAATAGGTTGATAAGTTATATAAGTTATTAATTTTTGAATCCAGATATAGTTTTTATATATCTATTAATTTAAACTATTTTCTTTAATTTTTAAAAGTTTATTATAGTATTGAATTTTATCATAGGGTATTAAATAAGAATATTATTTATTAATATTTTTAAAATGGTAAAATTCATCCGTATTTATTTATTAATATTTTATTATCTATTATATTATATTTTTTATTGTTTATTAAATATTGATTTATTAACTTGATCTCTTTGTCTAATCATTATTGAATTATATTATATATATGCTAGTATTATAAATATCATATGAATATCAATTGTTAGTTAATGCTTATATAAAGGCATATTAAATAATAACTTGTTTTGAAATTATCCCTGAAAAGAGCTAATTGCAAATTCTCCATGAGTTGGAATATCGTGGCATAATGGTGACTGGAAGAGGGATGAAAGATGGATGAACTAATCTAAATTATATTAAAACTTATTTAAAGATTATTGAGCTAGTATAATAAAGATAGATATAATCATGGACTTAGTATTTTATCGATTCATTTCTAGCATTCTACCTGTAGACCCAAGGTCCAGTTGTAGTGAAATGCATATCCTCTTTCTAGGGAATTTAATCAACCCCTTATATTTAACAAGACCAACTTAGACTTTAAATATAATCCATTCTGTTATATTTGGCGAACCTAACTATGAAGCATTAAGTTAATGATTTCCAAGCATTAAATATAATCGATTCTGTTATATTTGACGCATCAACTGGGATGATTAAATGCCATTCCGTTATATTTGGTGCCTTAATTAGGGCTATCAAATAGGCCATCCCATTATAATATATATATATGTGTGTGTTGTGGGTGTGTGTGTGTGTTGAATTATTCTAGGTAACTACATAAAATTTACATACATATAATTTTCTTTCCATATTTATATATACTTGTATGTGTGTTTGTGGGTAGATGTGCTTGCAAATATTTATGTATCTTTTTCTCTTTGTTTCTAGATCTCAAATTGAACCGCCAAAGAAATCATTAGATTATATCAATGGAGATATGACTACTATACATTTATAGACTTGTCTCTAAAAATATTATTTATATTAGGCTAACAATTATATTTGTTGATTTTGTAAAATATATAAATATATTTATAATTTTGTAAATAAATACACTTTTTAAAAATTTATATTTATTATAATAACAAATGTTTGTTATTTATAAAAATACAAAACAAATTATGTACCAAATAGACGAACTAAAACTTATAAGTAAAAAGTAAACAAACAGTTTTACAATAGCCCATGGCAAAGCAAATTTTTTCCAACCATCGTATAGAAAAATAGTAAAAAAAGAAAGCATTACTCTCCAATTACTTAGCAATAGCTATATATCCCAATACTGACCAATATTAAAAGACTAGATGAGTTTTTATGGATCAACTATTGTAATACAAACAGAGCCTTGTCTGATTGAAACCTAACAAATATTCAATTTTTTTCATCCAATCTATCTTTAAATCACCGATTATGAGCATGGCAATATATATATAGAGAGAGAAAAAGCTGATGAAGCACAATATATTCCAGCCTTATGGAAACCTCTCATTTTATCTATGTCTTTGAATATTGACTCTAAACTAAGAGAAATGTGCATTTTAATGAACCTCATATTCTGAATACTAAACTATTTCAAACTGATTCTCATGCTTCATCTCACACTCAGTCACATTACAGTTTGAGATTGACCAAATTTTCTTTCAAGAGTTTACCTTGACAATGGTGGATGCTATTTCATTAAAATATCGGTATGTAATGGAAAATAATACAAGGTTCAGCCAAAAAGTAATATATATTGTACCAATCGGAATGAAAGTGTAGATTGAATCTAACCGCAAACACAATATCTGCTCTACAAGGGCACCATCTAGGCATTTGAGCCTAGAAAAATTTATAGAGTAGGCAGATACACGCTGTTAAGATTCCACTTTCTTTAAATATTCCGACCGTTAGCCCAAGTCACTAGCTCAGTGAGTAGCAGAGATAATAAAATATAACTTAATTTTATATCTTAAATATAAAAGAATAAAGCCACTGCCAGAAATTAACACATAAAATATTTATTTACGCACATATAAAATAATATTTAAATTTTGAGGAATAAATTTAACGTTTATAATTTTATATTGATCTTTAATTTACATTTTAAAAGATTTCAATAAGTTTAATTTTTATTTAGATAGTCAAGTATGAATAGACTACATAGATCTGCATTTGAAAAAAAAAAAATTCTTTCCTGATTTAACCTTAGGCAACAAATTTCGCAATCAACTGGCGCCAATCCATCTGATATATTCATGTATTCAATGTAGCATGATACGACAACACAAAATGCTATACTGCCAGGAAAGTACATCTGAACAGTAAGTAGAATTAGAGAAGATATTGACTCTCCACCAACAGGAATGTGACATCTGTTGGCAAGTAGAACAATTAACAAAAAACTCCATAGGAATGGACTGCGGTCTTCTGCCGACTTACAAACCCATCCATAGGCAAACAGAGGGTGTGTGGCATATATCTATAATCCTGCCCATAGCGGACCTCATACTACATCTACTAATTACACAAATATATCCAATCCATTGAACCAATTCAACTACGAAATGAATAACCTAAGATTACCCTCCCTTAATACAACTTTACAAAACTATATAGCCATTCACGCCCGACTTAATTTTAACATTTAAATACAGTCGCACAGATTTGTTTAAAAATGTGGGGTATAGATCGATTACATAGATTCCACGGTCAAAAACATTTCAAAATAAACATAAACGATCAAAATACAAAATTATTGATACCGACAATCGCAGAGGGAAACTTATAAGTAACCCAATAGTATTCAGCATAAGATACTTGCGTTGTCACCAATAACTTCAAAGACATCCGAATAAATACATTTTAGATACTCACCGTAAGGTATCATTATTTATCGAATGTCTATATATTTTGATCAAATATGAAAACCAAAATATAATTAACCACAAACGAATCCATGCAAGCATCTATAAACAACTTAAATTTCATACATTTAAATGATCTTTACAATAAGAAAAAAATAAATAAAATGGAAATGATGTTGATCATTCGGAAAACATATAAACTTAAACATTATTAATTTGATTTAAAAACTTACAAAAGTCAGATAAGAGTCCGTTTTAACATTTCAGTTGGCTTGTTTATCAATTTGTAAAACTTGACGAACGTTCTTAATTGATTTTAACAATTGTTCATTTCATATAGCTTACGGTCTTTGCTTTCAATACCCGCGATGCCTCCATTGGAAGGTAATGTTCTGGAGATGGCAATAGCTGGTTCAAGGTATCACAGTCTTTTCATTTTTTTTTTTTATAGAGAGTGTGGTATGTGCGTCATACCACATATCTCAAACACACAACGCTGGAACTGTCCGAAAAAACTGTATTTCCCTTTTTATATTATCCACAAGGATTCAATGAACAAAACGTCACCAATCCATCACTTTCGTTAGGGTCCGAGCCAAGGCCTAGTGCTTCCATTGGTCAAGCTAAAATCTCTTTCTTCTCTTATCTAACTTTTCATCTGACTTTTTAATTAAACAGCTTTTAGATAATTAATAAACAATCATTTCCATTTATAGATTACAGGAATTAATTAATACCTGTTTTTATTTTAACTTACGTTATTTTTTTATTAAAATCTTTTTATAAATCTTTTTTTATAAAAAATACATTCAAATACCTTTTTTTTATTTATTAAAAAAAATATTTTTAAAGTTTAGCATCTGTGCGAATGTATATATGTATAACAAACATTTTTAATTTTAGCGTTTAGTTTTTTACTTTTATTTGCGAACTTTTAAGTTTTTATTTTAAATTAATGTAACGACATATTTATATATCGTTACATATCAGTAAACTTCCTCAAAAAAATAAAAACATTAAAAAAAAAAAAGACTTTACTTAGTGTTAGTAATTACATTACACAAATTGAATATATATGAAAATTTCAAAAGGACAAACTTTTTTTTTTCAAAGACAAAACAGTAATTACAAATATAATGATAAAAAAAAAGTTGACTGATGATTCCTTACTACCAGCTAAATTTCTGCCCCCTCCCTTCCAAGTTTCATTTCTCCTACCTTTAACTATTACTTAGGCAAGTTCAACGATTAGATTTTAAACAAGTCTTTTTTAAAAAAAAAACTTATGATTTATATTTATTAATTACGTTTTATTCCTCGTATTTCTCTTTACATATGCGCAATTTTTCTTACTAGCAGTACCTTTAAGACAAAATTTCAAACTGTAACTTTACGTTAATACAAAACATATATCTATATAATTTTCAGAAAAAATTTACGGGCATGATTCCCTTTTAAAATTCTCAGGGCACTCGTGTTTATTAAAAATCGGCCCAAGTTGGGTACAGTTTGTACCAATCGGAATGAAAGTGAAGATCGAATCTAACCGCAAAAACAATATCTGCACTACAAGGGCGCCATCTAGGCATTTGAGCCTAGAAAAATTTATAAAGTAGGCAGATACGCGCTGTTAAGATTCCACTTTATTTAAATATTCTGACCGTTAGCCCAAGTCACTAGCTCAGTGAGTAGCAGAGATAATAAAATATAACTTAATTTTATATCTTAAATATAAAAGAATAAAAGCCACTGCCAGAAATTAAGACATAAAATATTTATTTACGCACATATAAAATCATTCTAAGCTCGAGGAATAGGTTTAACATTTTTAGATTTTTATATCCTTATTATTCTTTAAATTTACATTTACATAAATTTCAATGATTTTAATTTCTTTATTTAGATTGTCAAGTATGAATAGACTACATAGATCTGCATTTGAAAATAAAACATTCTATCCCTATTTAACCTTAGGCTAAAATTCGCAGTCAAACCGGCATCAATCCATCCGATACATTTATGTATTCAATGTAGCATGAAAATACAACAGCACAAAGATACTATACTGTCAGGAATGGACATCTGAACAATATAGTTTGAGAAAACATTGACTCTTGTCTAATACAGGAATATGACGTCTGCATAGCAAGAAGAACAATAAAATAAAAACTCCATAGGAAGGGACCGCGATCCTGTTGGCCGACTTACAATCCCATCCATAGGCAAAGGGTTGGTGCGGTGTATACAGTGATTCTGCACGTAGCGAAACTCATACTACATCTACTAATTACACAAATACATCCAATCCATTGACCCAATTCAACAACGACACAAATAACCTAAGATTACCCTCCCCTAATATAACTTTACAAATCTATATAGCCATTCACGCCCGACTTAATTTTAACATTTAAATACGTTCGCACAGATTTGTTTAACAATGTTGGTTATAGATCGGTTACATAGATTCCACGGTCAAAAACATTTCAAAATAAACATAAACGATCAAAATACAAAATTATTGATACTGACAATCGCAGAGGGAAACTTATAAGTAGCCCAATAGTATTCACCATAAGATACTTGCGTTGTCACCAATAACTTAAAAGACATCCGAATAAATACATTTTAGATACTCACCGTAAGGTATCATTATTTATCGAATGTCTATATATTTTGATCAAATATGAAAACCAAAATATAATTAACCGCAAACGAATCCATGCAAGTGTCTATAAACAACTTAAATTTCAAAATTATTTAAAATTTAAACAATAAATATCAATACAATAAATAATAAATGGAAATGATTTTTTTTTATCAAACGCAAATATATATAAAATTTTTAATTATCAATTGAGTTGACACATAAGTCCGAGAAAAGTTCCTTTTATAAAATTTAAATTTACTTATCAATCTTTAAAGTTCTTAATTAATGTTATGATTTTAACAACTGTTCAGTTCTATTGCTTACGGTATAAGAGTCCATGTTCCCATTGGCAATTCCCCACGGAGACTTTCCTGGAAGACCGGTCTGACATTTTGGAGGTAGCATTTGCTGGTTCTGTTCTGGTATCACAGTCTTTGCATTTTTAAAATATGTGAGTGAGGACGACAAGTGCGTCTTGTCGCCAGACTCACCAAAATCAAGTTGAAAAAGCTGACTGGAACTCAATATTTTTTCTTTTTATAGTCCTCCTATGGATTCCATGAACAAAAACGTCACTGTTCTGTTTTTTCGTTATGGTCCGGGCCTTTATTTGGCTTCCATTGGTCAAGCTAAAATCCCTTTCTTCTCTTATCTAACTTTTCATCTGACTTTTTAATTAAACAGCTTTTAGATAATTAATAAACAATCATTTCCATTTATAGATTACAGGAATTAATTAATACCTGTTTTTATTTTAACTTACGTTATTTTTTTATTAAAATCTTTTTATAAATCTTTTTTTATAAAAAATACATTCAAATACCTTTTTTTTATTTATTAAAAAAAATATTTTTAAAGTTTAGCATCTGTGCAAATGTATATACGTATAACAAACATTTTTAATTTTAGCGTTTAGTTTTTTACTTTTATTTGCGAACTTTTAAGTTTTTATTTTAAATTAATGTAACGACATATTTATATATCGTTACAATATATATATATATGTAAAATAAATAAAATGTCCATTAATTAAAAACAAAATTGTAATTATAATTGAAATAATACATTTAATGGTTTACAAACTATTACAAACAATTCTTAAATCCACAGAAGTACTTTCAGTTAATTTCTTAAACCTGCCTCAACTGCCATTAAATTAAAAAAAAAAAGTGAAAGCAAATGTCATAAATTCAAATTCCATGAATCTCATATTTTAATGTTAGCAGCTTGTCAATTTATTAAATGCATTTTATTCCTGTTTATAAAAATTACCTCTTTAATTTTTCTTTTACTATGGTTTCTCTCTTCATGAAGAATTTTCAAAATCAAATTTAAATTTATATTTACATGTTTTTTCATGATCAAAGAAAACTGAAGGAGACATTAAATCATCATTATTTTTACTTTTTACACACTTATATAACAATTCATGCTCCATCAATCTCTTCTCAATACTGCACCTAGATTCACCTATATATGATAGCATACAATCACAAAAAATTTGATATATGACATTACTTTTCTGCTTGACAGGTATGACATCCTTAGAATTATTGATTAATTTATTAATATTGTTTGGAACATAGAATGAAACATTAAACCCATTCTTATATATATTCTTAAAAATTTTTACTTGTGGACTTGAATAATGTCCTTTAAATCATTATAACTTTTTTTAAATTGACATAAAGTATTGTTTATTTGTTCCATTTTATAACCAACATTAAGCAATTCTTTGGCGAATATTTCAATATTTTTCATTTTATCACTTTGGTAACGACACAATTTTTCATTCCTAAACAAAAAAGATCTAAAACTTGCCATCTTATGCATCATTGGTACTTTTGATTTACAATTTATATATCCTCTTTTTTTGCAGTGGCTTAATCATTAATTTATAATTTAATATACTGTTATCTCTTGTAATAATTAAATCTAAATATTTATTTAATTAAATTTAAATATTTATTGATAAGGAACAGGACAAAAATATTAAATATTTAGATTTAACTATTACATGAGATAATAGTATATTAAATTATAAATTAATAATTAAGCTGCTGCAAAAAAGAGGATATATAAATTGTAAATCAAAAGTACCAATGATGCATAAGATGGCAAGTTTTAGATCTTTTTTGTTTCAGAATGAAAAATTATGTTGTTACCAAAGTGATAAACTGAAAAATATTGAAATATTTGCCAAAGAATTGTTTGATGTTGGTTATAAAATGGAACAAATAAACAATACTTTATGTCAATTTAAAAAAAGTTATAATGATTTAAAAGAAATGAAAATTAATAGTAAACAATAGATATCTATTCCATTTATTTCAAATCCACAAGTGAAATTTTTTAAGGATATATATAAGAATGTGTTTAATGTTTCATTCTACGTTCCAAACAATATTAATATTATTAATCAATAATTCTAAGGATGTCATACCTGTCAAGCAAAAAAGTAATGTCATAAATCAAATTTTTTGTGATTGTAAGCTATCATATATAGGTGAATCTAGGTGCAGTATTGAGAAGAGATTGAGAGAGAATGAATTGTTATATAAGCATGTAAAAAGTAAAAATAATGGTGATATAATGTCTCCTTCAGTTTTCTCGGATCATTAAAAAACATGTAAATATAAATTTAAATTTGATTTTGAAAATTCTTCATAAAGAGAGAAACCATAGTAAAAGAAAAATTAAAGAGGCAATTTTTATAAACAGGAATAAAATGCATTTAATTAATCGACAAGCTGCTAACATTAAAATACGAGATTCATGGGATTTGAATTGATGACGTTTGCTTCTGCTTTTTTTTTTTTAATTTAATGGCAGTTGAGGCTGGTTTAAGAAATTAACTGAAAGTACTTGTGCAGATTTAAGGATTGTTTGTAATAGTTTGTAAGCCGTTAAATTTATTATTTCAATTATAATATATATATATACCACCCTACACTTAATATCATTCAGCAGAGGATGCCACTAGACCACTAGCCTATAAGATTTATATTTGGTTGACATGGATATTCTTTACAATTGCATATATAGATATTCACCTACATATAAATAAATTACTGCCATTAGATTAAGGAGAGTAGATATTTTTGATAAAAGAACAATTAGTAGAGCAGACAACAGTAAACAAATGCCAGACAAATCTAACAATGAACAACAATGTTTATTAATAATAGTAAAACCAAAAAAAAATTTAGCCCAATCATATATTAAATTTAGTATACATCCTTTTAAAGTAGTGGTTATTGCCTTTGACAGCCTTTTGAATTAATTTTATTCATTAAATAATTTGAGTGTAAATATAATAGAATTTTTCATATGCTTGACCATTGCAGATGTGTGCACATTTGTACAACCATTAATTATTAATTAAGCATTGGAAGATCTTATTATGAAACAATCTCACACGTGCTGATTTTTAATAACACAGCTCATATGCACTACATGACTCATGCCACAAAAGAAAACAGGTAATGAAAAATAATAAATAGGCTCTAAGTAACTATGTTTAACAGTGAAAATACATAAAGCATGGGGAAATTTACTACCCTTAACCCAATGCATAATCAGTAATGACTTATAATTTCATGTGGTAAATAAACAATTTAAAACATAAAAATGTATAAATGAGCATGAGCAGAAACTTAGCTGAGTCCAATGCTAAATCAAAATCTGCCTATATCTAATGGTAGGCATATAAATCAATAACAAGGTTGAATATATAACTAAATCTCCATGAGGTATCTATAAAGGTATTATTTATATACATGCACACACCGAAATCAAAAATCTCTTTTAGGTGCATATGACATAAACAAGAAAATGACTATTACTTTAATGGGCTTAACATGTATATATATATATATATAAAATTACACACATCCATGTACATTAAGTAAAAATGAATATGTAAAGTTCTGAGACATTATTAATTAAAACATTTAAAAAATATTAATCCCCAAGTTTCTTTTAAATCTAACTTCAAAGAATACTTTTACTTTTGCTCAGAAAATGAGAAATTGGAGGGAAATACCTATTGTAAACTTCTTTTTAATAACTCTTAATATTTAAGAGTAAAATCAACTGTCAAAAAAATTAAAAGATTGAAACCAGAATATTTATAATATGCAACATGCTAAGATCAATAAAATTAATAAAATTGAAATATAAATATAAGTTATTCTTTAAGAAATATATATAAGTATAAAATATAAATTAATGAAACAAAATTTACATACACCCTTATATCACTGACTTACTGATATCTATAAAAGTAGTTCACGTAAAATTTTTACTATTAGTCTATTGTGACATGGGTAGAGAACTCTTACTTTCAGTATAGAATAATTTTAAATAAGTACATACTCTTGGCTTATTTTTATGGAGTCTTCTTTGTTTCTTGGTTGTTGAGAAGTGCTTTGTTATAATAAGTTTTAGAATACAGTATTTGGTTAATTTTGGAATTCAGTAGGCAGATAAATTCAGCATATGCTGGCTAAAATTTCATGATGAGTTTGTCCTTTGGGTGCCTTAGCCACACATGGTTTCAGATATGGCACTGGGATGAATTCTAAGTTTATTTTTTAGATGGCCACATGTAATACAGTAAGATCAAAATGGAAGCAGAATAAACAAGTATAATAATGTCAGCAGAATAGAAAAGAATAAGAATTTTTAGTTGGTCTTTTATATAGACACACTTTTTAATGTTTGTCCCACACAGGAATTTAAAGAATATTCTCTATCAGCAAACCAGTGATTAAAATTTCTTAAATAAGCCAGAAAATTAATTAATTATAAAATTCCAGATTAATTACAATAATTAAAGGATATTCCAGGCAATAATGCTTAATAGCAGTTAAACTATTTTTTTGCTAAACTCTTAATGAAAGGGATTAGAATCAATAAAAAATGTTACAGTTTAAGCACTGTTTCTGGATTCTATAAAACTTTTTACCAGAAAGGTAATAAAATTGGTTACAAAGTTAACTTTTTTAAAAAAAGTTATTGACATAGACAGCAAATTTTAAAATCTTTTACTATTAATGTGTGCACATATATACATAATACTGCATTCACTAAAATACAACTTTAAAAAACCCAATGTGAATTAAAAGTTTGCTTAGTCAATCAACATGCAAATCAAATTTTGAGATTGATAAAGCATCTCAATATATATATAAGCTGAGCACTGATTGTATATATGTGTGGGATATTATGATCTGATCCAACTGATGAGTGCTAGTTCTGCACAAAATACTTGGGATTATTTATTTTGTCACAAGTGTGTGGTCATGTGTATTGGTTGATGGAGATGGAATGGAGATTGAATATAGATTGAAAATCCTAAGTGCAAATCCCTCTATTTACTGTAGTAAATATTCAGTATACTGAATGAAAAAATTATATATATATATCATCATCATCAACCATTATCAATCCACTGCAGGATGAAGGTCTCTCCAAGTTTAATCCATCTTCTCCGATCTTTAGCTTCTCTTCTCCACAACACCCCTGCACATTTTCTTATTTCATCCATCCATCTCACATGTGGTCTCTTTCTGGGTCTTTTACAATCTCTTGGAATCTAGTTTAAAATTTCAATTGTCCATTTATTATCATCTCTTCTAGCAATATGTCCATCCCAACTCCATTTCAATCTTTTAATTTTTCCAATAAGGTCAGTAACACCTGTTTGTTGTCTTACCCATACATTGCATTTTCGATCTCTTCTTGTTACTCCCAACATACATCTCTCCATATTCCTTTGAGTGGTCTGAAGTCTCTGTATTGCTCTTCTATTAAGTGTCCAAGTCTCAGATCCATAAGTAAGAACTGGTAAAACACATTTGTTAAAAACCATCCTTTTCAAACACATAGGCATATTTCCTTTTAGTATCAAGTTATTTCTACCAAAAGCACTCCAACCAAGTTTAATTCTATGATTAATTTCCTCCATTATGTTTCCATCTGTATTAATAATCTGACCAATGTATTTGTAACTGTTGACTTCTTCTAATTCTTCATAATCAATCTTTATTTTCATATTTTGAGCAAATCGATTAAACATTACTTTAGTCTTTTTAACATTTATCTTTAGTCCTACTTTTCTACTTTCATCTGCTAACTCCTGCAACATTTCCTGCAGCTCTGAAGCATTATTTGCAAAAACAACTACATCATCTGCAAAATCTAAATGACTTAAATACTCTCCATTTACTTTCACTCCTTTAATTTCCCATTTTATACCACAAAATACTTCTTGCAGCACTGCTGTAAAGAGTTTTGGAGATATGGAGTCACCTTGTCTTACACCTTTCTCAATGTTGATTTTTCCAGTATCATTATGTAATCTAATTGTTGCTGTTGCATTTTTATAAATATTCTTTAAAATATGACAATATCCTGGATCTATACCTTGATGATCCAATGCTTTAATCACTGAAGAAATGTGTATAGAATCGAATGCCTTTTCATAATCTACAAATCCAAAACATAATGACAACTCATATTCGTTTGTCCTTTCTATGACTTCTCTCAATACCTGGATATGATCTATTGTACTAAAACCACTTTTAAATCCAGCTTGTTTACTTGGTTGGTGAAATCCAAAGTTCTCTGTAGACGAGTTGTAATTATCTTGGTAAAAATTTTATATAAAACTGATAAAAGGCTGATAGGTCTGTAATTTCTAATATCTTCTTTATCACCTTTTTTAAATATTAATATTATTACTGCATTCTTCCAATCTTCCGGTACATCTTTATCATTTAGACATTTGGTATATAACTTTGCTAAAATTGTTTCTATTTCTTCACCTGCTTCTTTTAATATATCAATTATAATTCCATCATTTCCTGGAGCCTTTCCTTTCTTCATACACTTAATTGCATGTCTCACTTCTTCATTTAAAATTCTGGGCAATTCGGAAGATGTAATAGATATAGGAGGTACTTGTTCTTTATTACTATATAATTCTTGATAAAAATCTTCTATCAATTTCATGATGTCATCTCTCTTTTTAGTAATAATTCCATCTTTTTTCTTATTGCAGATATAAATTTCCTACCAATACCAAAATGTTGTTTAACATTTTTGAGACTTTTATTTTCTTCTACAGCTTTCCTTGCTATTTCACAGTTATACTTTCTTATATCATTTTCAACTCTTTTCCGTACCATTTTACAAAATTCGAGATATTCAATTCTTTTTAATACATCATTTTTGTATATCTTCATATTCCTTCTTTTCTTCATAAATTCTCTAGTCTCAGTAGAAATTTTATTAGTCAATTGCTGCTTTTTTCTACCAGCTATGTTTGTTGCAGTTTTTAAAAGTGTATCAGTTATTTTCATATTAATTTCATTCAAATCTGAATCATGTTCAAAATCTCCTAACACTTGAAACCTATTTGTAAGTTCTAATTTAAATTCATTAGAATGTTTCTGAAGATTAGGAATATCAACTGTAAATATTGTTTTTCTTAATAATTTTGTCTCTCTAGTTTTACATTAACACGTAACTTACACCTCACTAATCGATGATCACTTCCTGTGTTAAATTTATTAAGAACATTACAATCTTGAAATATGTATTTTCTGTTAGTCAAAATATAATCCAATTCTGCTGTACTTTCATTTGGATGCTTCCATGTCCATTTCCTTTTAACATTTTTCTCAAAAAATGAATTCATAATATAAAGTTTTTCTTTTTCTGCAAACTCCACAAGTCTATGTCCTCTCTCATTTCTATTACCATAACCAAAATTACCTACAGCAATTTCATCTTTCATTTGTCTACCAATTCTAGCATTAAAGTCTCCCATAACAATTTTAAAATGTTGTTTACTCTGATCAAAAGCCTTTTGTACATCCATATAAAAATCTTCTACTACTTCATCACTATGAGAACTTGTTGGGGCATAAACCTGAATTATCTGCATTTGGTATCTGCTATTAAGTTGTATAATTAATTTTGCCACTCTGTCCGATACACCATCAATCTCCACAATATTGTTCTTCCACTTTTTATTTATAATGAATCCTACTCCACTTGTATTTCCAATATGTGTGCCTTTATAATAGAGTATATGTCCACTTTTTAAATCAATTGTTTCTTCTCCTTTTCTTCTAACTTCACAAAGTCCAATAATGTCCCATTTAATATAAGACAGTTCTTCTTCTAATTCTTGCAATCTTCCTTCACTTGAAAGTGATCTGCAGTTGTAAGTACCTAAATAAAAAGTCGTCATCAAATGGCAGCCTGGGTCCGCAATCAGGGGATTCTTAGCCGCCTTCGGCCACCAACCGCTGCCTTGGTTGGTGACTTTACAGCCTCCTGGGAATAAGGGCCATGCTTTATTTTTGTCTGTCATAATTGTATATATGTATTGGAAAAATATTTATCATTTACACAAACATTCATTCTGCCTTATCAGGCACTGAGAAGAAAGACCATGGTGTTTCTTGATCTTAAACTCAGAGGTAAAAAGCCAATAAACTCACCACACTGGCTAATGCGTGTTGGTGAGCAGCCCATCCATGTTCGTATACTATATGAATAATTACATAGTAATAGCAGCTGCAATGACAAGAACATATGGAGTGGACATTAGGAATTTGCCCTGCTCGGTTCCTTTAAGGCCTCCAAGAGGAATCAAAGGGTCTCCTTTCAGTTAATAGCAAACTTCTTTCTGCAGCCATATATATATATGGTAAAACAGGATGGTCATACTGGGATGGTGGCAAATCATCAATCTATCCCAGTTCAAAATTAGAGATTAAAATTAATTTAAATAATGAGATAAAATATAAAGTAAGGTAATATAAGTATAAATAAAATAATATTAAAGTAGGATATTAAAATCAAAATATATAATTATTATTAGTAAAGATATTAAAGTGAGAAGATATTAAGTAATGTCAATAACCAAAAATATATAAGTAATATTATATATTCAAAGAGAGTATAAGATCATGAGTCTTCTGAGAGAGATCAGCCCAGTTATTAGAGCAACTATAAGTATAAATCATCCATCATCATGACTGATCCATCAATATAAATCAAAGCAATAAATCAAGAGCCAATCTGCTGACTGGATTTGAAATGGGTCTCCTGTAGACCAGGCTAACTATTGAGCCTTTGCCAGCTTGGGAAATTATTTAAACATAACTTGGATGGACCAACTAAATTCTAATCCATAGGATATACAATCATAAAAACAACAATGCTGGGATATTATAACATGTGGATCATCATCAATGCTCTGGCCACATAATACCATTCATGTACTGGACAACTATAAGCTTAAATTCTAATAAAAGTAAACTAAAATAAAATGTAGCACAGGGGCTTTAAAGAATATTATCTTAGCACCAATATACAATCAACTAGATATCCCAAAAGCACTAATATACACCCCCATTTATATATTCAGCCATTATACGTGAATCTAGCTCAGAGAGTATAAGCTTTATAACTGTTATTGTGATCAAGAAATAATTATTTAATATAGTTTCAATAACTGAATTCAAGTTTATTAATAACAATAAAAATAAATGAAATTAAAATCTCTAGAATGAGCCTATACATATATATTAAGCAATCTGATTTTGAGTAATATACAATAATAATTACACCACTCTCGTATATATATATATGTGTGTGATTTATAATATTCAAATTATTACATTGATTTACATATATGTTCCATTAGGTTTACTTCAAACACAATCAGCACACAGACATGTGCCTGAACATATTTGAATTTACATTTAATAATATAAGTAATTAAAATTTTACATATGTGTTTGACACATATTCATATTTGCAGTACAATTGACATATATATGCATGCATGTAACTCCTGAACATATTTGCCTTGCCATAAAATAAATATTTTTAGTTATCACTTTAAATGAGATAAAATAACAATAATAAAAAAATTATTAAAATTTACATATATGTGTTAATTAACATAAAATCAAAATTCAGTTTATTACATTGTGATTTACATATATGTTCCAATAGGTGTACATAAAATTTATATACACATCATAACACATCGTTGCAGTATAATTTATTATTTAATATAAAATATAACTTTATAAATGAAATTCAGTTTTATACATATTTAATAACATTTAACACATATGTGTATGCATATTTAATTGCAAGTGCACTCTGACATCTATACATATTTTATTTTTGTCAAAATAAAATTCCTAATTATACAAATTGTAATTAATTCTTGATTTAACATATATGTTGTGCACATAGGAATGTATATGCACATTGATGTTTATATTATATTTTAATTTGTAATAATAATAATAATAATAATAATAATAATAATAATATTTTTTCTAATTAATTCCATTGGGAAAACATATATTAATTTCAAATATACACCTGCATATAAACAAAATATAGATATAATTTAAAATTAGTTATCTTTTTTTTTTCTTTTAAAAAAAAATCAGTTTATAAGTTTCTTTTTTTTTTCTTTAAAAAAAGTATTATCAACTTATTTTTTCTTTTAAAAATATAATAGTCAATCTTAACCAGATTATTGTTGATTGAATAATTAGAAATGTCTTTAAATTTAAAAATATGGATTTTAAATATTTTCACTTATTCTCTTGAAAAAACAAATATAACAGCATTTATCAATTAAATCATTTTTAGATGTTTTGCTTAAGCAAAATTATTTACTTGTTCTTTAAAATGTCATTTTTAATATATTACTCACCATCAGCTCTATATATGTGTATCTGTGTTCTTCCTTTAGATACATCAGCATACATATAATTATTTTTTCAGAAACTGATGGTTTCTCTTGATGGAGATGAGTCCAGATAATTGTCAGCATTGGGAAAGTATAATCAGGTATGTTAGCATTCCATGAGTTTCCTACTATCTAGGATTTGATGAGCTTTAGACCAGAAAACTATTTTGTCCACATTTAAGATTATAAATCTCAACACAAAGTGGGTCATTTTTCTCCATGTAAATTCAAAATCCACCATTGAACTGTAGAGCAGCTGCTTCATTAACATTCTTACATCCTCATGGTAGTTCTGCATAACTAAAAACCAACTATGCACCTAGCTATTCTGTACAGCTACCAAACCACTGCAGCTAAGTAGTTCACAAAATATTTTAGCCAACTTTTCAGCTAGCTATTAGTTAATTGCTTTTTAAAATATTAAAACCAGACTTTGCAGCTAACTCTTAGACAACTGCTTCTCAGAAAAATTACTATTCAGACTGAATCCTTCCATCCACACCTTTTATAGTCTTGGATTGCTGAGGTGACAAAAAGACAATGACTATTTTCAATCTGTCTAATAGTTTTGAAAACAAATTTGGATTTTTATCAAGGTGTGATATACAAAGATTTTAAAAATAGATAAGAGAAATTTACCAATTAATTAAAAGATTTCAAAAATACCATACTTGTTTTTAAATTCAAAATCAAAATACAATATTAATTTATTTATCAGATCTTTTTAAATGTTTTAATTTATAATAAAATTTAGTTTTAATCCAGAGTTATTTAACCCTTTATTTATTTTATTTATTCCAGGAAATGTAGAAAATTATTTACAAAAATTATGTCTGTGCTTATTTCTACTTTTCCTTTATATATATATGTTTCTGTGTGCTATGTAACCCAACTGAAATAAAGAACATGCTAATAGCTTTAAAGAAGCTTTATATATATATATAAATTACATGAAAGCAATTCACAATGATCAACATCAAGAATCATCAATTTGATGCCAAAACAATCTATAATAAATTTGGATTCATCTTTCTTTCTATCTAAGATATTAATATAAACAATACAAGTAAACTTTGGACTAACAGATTAATATTTGTAATTTCTAAAAGTCTAAATAAAATCCATTTAAATAAATCTGTATTTCTTCCAACTTAGATCTTCTTAAAATAATAAAATTTATTTTTTTCAAAATTACATGGTTCATAAATGTAAATCACATGAAAGCAGCACATGTTGTTATCAAGAAATCCTTAATAAGAGCAAAATAGATTCATTTTTTTTCTGGTTTAAGATGTTAATATAGAAATTTTAAAAATTCTAAAAATTAAAAATCTTAACCTGTTACAGTTTAAATATCAACATTATTATCTATATTAACATATTAGATCAGAGGAAAGTGGTTTCTTCTTAAATTGTGTCTCTACATTTTACTGTCAAAAAGCAATCAGTATATTTACCAAACTCACTTCCTTCTATATAAAATCATATATTCTTGTTATTGCTGTAAACTGACCATTTCTTAAAACAAATTAATAAAAACCTCATTCACATCCATATTCAAATACAATTCCAGTCTCACTTTATTCTTAAAAAATATGGGAATTGGAAACCCCATAATTTAACAACTCATACCAACCCTAAAGAAGTGTTTTCTATTCTTTCTTTACTATTTCTAATAAAGCAATTAAAAAATTCAAGTTCTGACATTTGGAGTCAAAATACTTGGACTTCATCATAAAAATCAACTTCAAATTTTTATCACCCAAAGTTTTCCTAGTTGGAAGAATGGCATCTGAAAATATTGGCACAATGTGCTCTTAATGTATGATGAAATACTGAATGTACATGCTTTTTTACATACATATCAGCAGCTTAAAGCAGCTATTACATGAGGATAGTTTTCCGCATCAGCAGTCATTATTGAAAATATTCTAAGAAGATTGTTTATATAAAATAAGTTTGGAAGTATGTATCCCTTGATATCTGAGGTGTCATTTTGTTTTTAATCTGTCATCTCTAAAAAATAAATCATTTTTTATCAATAAGTTGTTAAATAAAACCAGAAATCAAGTTTTGGCTCCTATTGATATTGTAATATTAATTTAAATCCTGATTTCTCTTTCAGCAACACTTAAAAATTTCAGTAACTAATCATGTTTGCTTATTTGATTAACAAAAAGGGCACCAAATCAGGTGCTGAAAAAGGCCTTTTATGTATATAAAAAATTTGATATGTACATTGCTGTTGTAAGAATTTACTGATTATTAAATTTTATTATTGTACTTCATTGGCAATTTGTTTAGGTAATTTAAATGCCATTAGTATGCACATTTCTAGCTATTGTTCCAATTTTATAAATTTTACTTATACATTTTTAAAACGTTATGAAACATTCTTAAATGAAAATTTTTAAGTGCCTTTATATTATGCCAATATGACTTGTCAGAATATTGCATTATTGTGAAGAAATAGTCTCTTTTTACCACATACTAGGGTTTATTGCCCTTTAATATCTGAGCTGCCTTTTTAATTTAAAAATAATTAATTAATTCACATTTTTAATCTAATAATATTGAATCTATTAAAATAATGGCAAAGCTCCATGGGATTGGTATGTATATTCTGAACTTGAGAATAATATTCAAGAATAAGGTAGATCTCATATTACAAGATCTTCAAAAATACTATAAAAAGTTCACATTTTATTGTTTTTATTGAGAGAATATGATTGAGAATATACTGAAAAGCTAAACTTAGACAAATTCTTAGAAAAAAAAAATCTGTTACAAATATCAAAAGTTTACATAACAAAATGTGAAATAAATGGATTATAGTATTAACATGTGAATTAAACTAAAATAATTATGATTATGAATTGGTCTGTATAATCATAACAAATTTTTCCTTTATCTTTTTTTAATACTTTTCTAAACTAGCCAGCTTAATTAAGAGCAGCTTTTAATTATATATATATATTACATTTTTAATGATTTACATATATAAACACTAATAACAAATGAAAATTTACATAAAATAATCTAAATAAATTTTTTCAATTATATTTTTATGAATGCCACAATTAATTAAAACTTAAAAACCAAGGTGAAACCATATGGTCTAAAAAATAACAATAGAACTTCTATGAACTATTTTAATCTAAAAGATGACTCATTTCTACCTTAATATTTAAATTATTTAAGAGTTAATTGTCCATATAAATATTATGTATAAAGTAAAAAATTTGAAGTCACAATTTCTCTCAGTGAACATTCAAATTTCTCTTGATTATTGCATGAAAATTCTTGTTCAAATTTAATGTTTACACTTGTAAGTTTATTAAACTCTTTAATTAGTATAAATAACTCAATGTAAAAGAAGTTTGATTTCAGAAAAATTATGATACTTCAATGTTTTGTATACATAATATTAAGCTAAAAGCAGTTGTATTTTTTAGCTTAAAATAGATCCAACAAGTTCTATTGTTATTTGATAAGTAGGGTATTTTCAGATTGGCTTTTTCAATTTTAATTAGTTATGGTACGTTATAACTGAAATAATTTATCTAGACCATTACACAGATATTCCTATTTGTATTTAACTCTTTCATGGGTCAGAATTTTAATTGTTTTCATTGACTGTAAACATCTAATAATATGTTTAAGATTAAATTGTTATTATTTTTCAGATTATAATAAATTTGAATTCATTTGATAGATATTTTTATTTACAAAAAAGTAAATTCTAAATAATCACATATGAGTTTTGAAAATATAAAAAAATTATCATTGATGGGGAAAATATTTTCAATTTCAAAAACACACATTCTTTTTTATTTGGCATTTGTTTTCAAAATCTGAAGAATAAATACCTCATAAATCAATCATATTATGCTTTAAAAGTTTAATATTTTTTACAGTATTGCAATATATTGACAGAGATGATCACAGATTGAACTGATTACATGTTAATGAACATCTTATAAATTATCTCTGAATAATTTGCCTTGACCAAAAATATAATATTCTATTTTTAAAAGACATTTACATTCAAAATCAATAAGTAATAATTTATATTCTTGATTTTCAATTGTAATTAGACAATTATTGTACAAAAATAATCCTCAAATTGTAAAAAATGGTTTTTTTTGTTATTTGAACTATATTCTCAGGGTAACATTGTAAAAATTAGTTACATCAGAAACACAATAGATACTTATCAAGACAGCACTTAAACATCTTTTATCTTGCCAAATTTTCACTTATACTAGTATCTATGGAATATGATATAAAACAGTATATTAAATGTAAGGTTTGTTAAAATGCTCACTATGTGGGAAAGAATTTCAGAAATGAATTACTTTATATAAAATCCTATTTAATATTTATGTATATATGTCATTCAGCACATGTTATTTATTTCATTTATTATAAATTAAAAAAAAACAGATTAAAGAAGATAGATATGGGAGTAATTTGAAGTTTTTACTTTTGATAAATAAATTTGGGAGAATTTTTGTTATAGATAAAACTTTTGCCATTTATTATATACTCATACCTTTTTTAAAATATCAGCAACCTCTCTAATCATTCTCAGATAATGTGTGTCATATTTGAATAAGATTTTAGTATTTTTATAGTTTAAAAATCAGGTCCAATTTGCAGTTTATTTAGAATGATGATACTGACAATAATCATTGGTTTGCTATTCATATTCATCTCCTTCAGATGAGTTCTGTGCTCAGACTATTGTCAGGTTCCACAGGAGGAAAATAGTAGAATGACTTTCATATATGAAAGTAACTATGAGAACTAAAATCAGTGTTTACACACTATTGCTTTGGACTACTGTGTTGGTTCACCAAAGGCTAGATATTGTTTCCAATACATTTTTTGCTATCTCCCTTTTATCAACTTCAATCACATAAATTAGTGTAGGACCAAGTCATCATGAGACTCTCAAGTCATCAATCATTCTCTTATACTAAATGTGATAATGAGATTGAGTGATGTGAACAACTGCATTTCCATGATTTAACTACAAAGTATTTCTGACTTCCCTTTTTTAATTTTTCTAGCTCACTTCTCTAAAAATAAAGAAAGTGATGAGGATAGTGTTATTATGTTAGTATTTATTAATTGTTGTCTTTGCTTAAGACAGGACAATCACTATTGAGAGAGTTTGGAATTAGATTTTAGATGAGTTACAGTTGGCAAAGATTGTATATTTATGTAACATATGTAGGAATCTCTGCCTATCAAATGTGTCTCACACAGTATAGCTAAATCATCATGCCTGGAATATTACTCATTAAAGTGATGGAAATAATAATATCAGTAATAATGGTAAAAGCAGTGGACTACAAATAAATATTATAAATCTAATCTTTTCTTAAATATTGGATATGGAATGTGTAAAATTTACTTGGTACAAACTCTTGAAGATTAAAATGAAGAATACCATTTATGGCTAAAAAGCTCTTTAGATTTAAAATCAATGTAGTTGCTCTTAGTGAAATTCATCTCTCAGAAAATAAGTTTAATAAAACAAGTAAATGGCAACAAATTTTTTTTGGCAGGGCAGATCAATTGGTGAAAAGAGACTGTGAGGTATTGGACTTTCTGTAAAGTCTAACTTAGTATCTTTTATTATAGGAATTCCTTGTTGTATCAATGAAAGGTCTTAATGGTGTTAACTAGTTTAAGTTGGCACCATATTGAATTTTTAAAAAATTGACTTGAGACACAATTTTCACAATTACTTCAGTTTTAATAATGTTAAAGTGCTATTTCTTGACAGAAAATAGAAAAACTAAGGAAAACATTATGCTTGACAAATAGTGATTACCATTAAAAAGTAAGAAAAAAAAAGAAATTTGGGAACTTCTGAAATAATTATTACTTTATTCTTTGTTCATAATTTCTAACTTATTATTAATTAAATTTAAATTACATCTTCATTGATAATTTCTTTATATTTTTTACAAAATTCTTATTCAAACCATAATACTTCTTACCTGAGATAATCCATAGCTTCAGAATCTACAAAAATAGTTGCATAAGAATTCTTTATGTTTATCTTGTATCCCAAAAGTTAACTCAATCCAAAAGGTATCTATAAGAAAAAGATTCTTCCTAATAAAAAATACAGAATAAATCATTTTCAGAAAGTGGATATGCATTTGTCATTATAGAAATTGGCTCATCGTCTATCTAAATCTAGAAGTTGTAGGCTACTGCTTGTATCAATGATAAAATAAGTTTCATATCTTCATTTTATATTTTTTGGATACACAAGTGTTTATATTTTTTATGCACACCAGTGATGCTATCTTGTTACATTTATTGTCCCACAGAGATATAATTTATTTGCATATAGCTCATTTTCTAGCTATAGACTTGAAAATAATGTGATGCAAGATGTGGTAAAACTACTGATTCCACAGCATGAGTACCAAAGCATAGGTAAGAATCAGGATTTGATTCCTTGCCTACATACAATTCCATGTAGTATATACATAAACATTGTGGCTATCACCACACCCACACACACACACCATTTGAAGTCTCTCTTTATTGGGTTTTTTTATATTTTCACATGGTACTGTGCCCAGCAAATTTTGTGATTGCTTTGTCAATTACATCTGATAAGTAATCAGTCTTAAAATTTACATCACACTGCTCTATAATTTTTATATACAAAAATCATCACTTATTATACAAGAACAGGCATGCAAGTGCAAACACAAATACACTAATACAAATATAAGCACACTATTAAATTATTAAACCTTTTGAGAATTATTATGTCAATAAAATAAGGTTGCCTCAAACATGGATCAGAGCCCCAAAATTACATTATATATATATCACTTTTGTTATATTTGAATACAAATTCAATTTATATACTACACAGATACACCAATATAAATGCAAACACATTAATAAATTATACAATTTATCAAATAATTAAAAAAAATTAAAATACTATTCAAATAATTAAAAAATTAAAATTGAATACTTACACTCAATATTCTGATTATGTTTTTATCAGGATGAAGGCCTTGAAATTGGAATCATCAGCACATCTTTAATCCATTTTAATAATGAGTCTGGCTGATAAAAAAAATTATGCCTTTATCTTCTTCATGCAATCTAGTAAACTGAGCAATTTAAAAAAGAAAACAAAATTTCAAAAAATCAGTTGCCACTAATGGTTATCATGTTACCACCACTCAATTAAAATATCATGTTCAATAATAAAAGTCAAATTTCATTAGTACCTACTCTCTATTCCTGAATGGATAGCATTATTGCAGTAATTCCATTAAAAGATAACATTTTTTGGAGAATAGATTTTGGCTAAAAGTTGTTGGAAATAATAATGTTGATAGTGTAAAATTCAAATGATCTATTGCTATTGAATTTTTACATAGCTTATGAATTGACTATTACAATGATTTCATTTAAACAGAAAAATAACAAAGGAATTTGAATAATATATATATATATTAAAGCAATAAAAAAAAAAAACAAATTTAATCTATTCCAGTTTCAATTTTCAGGTTGAATTGAATTCAGAATTGAGATATAATTAGTTCAGTGACATATAAAAATTCATGCTTTCAGGGTTAATAATATAACAAACAATAATTAAGATTATTCATTCTACACTTTGGATCGGCCACCATATTAGGTAATAAGCATAATAGACTAAAGATTAAGAAAAGATTTTGAACCTCTCTCCATCTTCATCCTTTTGTCAAGGACTAATCAACCTGAATCTTCATTAAAACTCTTATATGTCTGAAAAGTTATTAAAATCCCACCTGACACTTAAGTAATTAAAATATATAAATATTAATTATTAAAAAAGAAAAAATCAATAATATTGAATAGACTTTGTTAATAGGATATTTGAATCTGGACAAATAAATTTGTTTTATAGTTATATCTTAAGATTCATTTAAATCTGTTAACTCAGAACAAACAATTGTTAACTTCTTTTAGTAATATTCTTTTAGATACATAATAATTTGGATAAGAATTAAAATTTCCTTTCGTCTAGAAAAATAATATTCATAGAATTATATTTATAATTTTAAAATATTCAAATTTATATATCAATAATAAAATGAAAATATGAAGTTAATAAAAACTTCTCAAAATCAATTCAAAATGAAAGTGATATTTTATCGAAATGGTTCTTAGACGCCATTAAGATGTTTGCAAGTTTCATGCCTTAAACGTATAAGTAAGATTGATTACTTTTTTTTGAAAATATAAGAATTTGACTTATGAATGGAAATAGGTGAATAGTTAAAAACAGATATGATCGTACATTTGTATTTTATATTTATATAATTATTTTAATAAACATTTATTTGAAAAAAGAAAACAAATTTAAACTTTTGACAAACATTTTATTATTTCATATTTACATTTAGTAAGTATTCATGACTTGTGTAATCCAAGAGTTGTAAAATGCGACATCAGCATAAATCCCAGGATAATCAGGTCTGCCACATCCATTACCCCAAGAAACAATACCTACTAAAGTATTTCCAATCGTAGCTGGTCCTCCAGAATCTCCCTTAAAAATAATTGGAATATATATTTAGTTTTAAACTTTTATTCAACTAAAATATTTACAATATATATGTATTATACTAAACTCGTAACATAAACAGCACTCAAATGTTTTGACAGATTAAGATTAATGTCAGTCCGAATGTATTTCAGAGAATCATAAATCATTCGGCAATTTAGTTAATTTAAAAATACGTCATATATATAATCAAGAATTTGTAAAATAATGAGCTATTCAGTTCAAAACATATAACATGTTACCAGAATGTCAAATCAAATAATTACTGAATAGTAAAATATTAATTTCAGTTTTTTATTAATATAATTATTAAAAATCAAATGAATTTTAAACTCATGGCTTTTTTGTAGTAAAAATCGATTGGATTTATAATTATTAATAAAATCATTTTTTTAGAAAAGTAAAAACTGCGAGTCAAAGGTTACCAATTAAATGTTCTGATGATCCTATTATAGACTCATTATATTATAAAGGATAATCAGTGCATTTTTCTAATAATAAACTGACCAAAATTTTTTTAGAAACAATTAATTGTGAAGTTATAAAATAATTAAAATTAATGTTTTCAAAAATTATATATGCCTTTTCTGGAGCAGATAATCTCAAATCTTATTGGTTTTTTATAAATTTTATAGAGTTAATTATCTAAAGCATATAAGATATTTTATGCACCAAGTTCTAACGGTAATTTTAAAATATGCGGAATCTAATATTATAAGCATTCAAACGATGAAACAAACTAAACTTATACCATCATAACTCTATTTCATCACTCAATGAATGCTCTGTGTAGTTTGGTGGTAGAGTATCCTCAGATTGATATAGTTGTGAGTCTTCTGGAAAGCTCAAAATGTTTATGAACTCCTATCAATAAAGTTATTGATTATTCTTGTTAATTAAACAATATATTTTCAATAGTTATTCTTAAAAATTGTTTCTATTCTATTTCAGTAATAACATTTTTAAGGATTTGTATATTTAAAAATTGAATGCTAAAGCCTACACAAAATCTGTGGTAATTTTCTTTGATTTATAGTTTTATTCAAGATATTTAAAAAAATACTATTACTCAATAGAAAAATATTTATAGGTTTTTTTTTTTTTAAAAACGTAAACTATTATAAGTGATCAAACAAACTATCATATTTGTTTTGCAAGCATTATTTTTATTGAATTTATTATAAACTTTAAAAAATTAAAATTGGTAGAAATCCAAATTCAAAAGTTACAAATAATTTCCCATTTTTGAAATAAAAAGTGAAACAGACGCTGGTAGAAAAACTAAAGCAATTAAAATAGTCAGATAAATGCTAAGTCAGCATTGTAATAATCTGATAATACTTAAGCAACTATCTTTCTCAATGGGGAGTTGATACTTAAAAGAGAGCTTATAGATCTCCCCCAAAATAACAATCCTGTAAGGGGTTGGAGTAGAAATCATGATATAAAATGATAAACAAAGGCAAAACTCTCCATACAGTAGTGCCACCCTGTGCCAAACAGAGTAATCAATGGATGCCAGAAGGCTTGTGCATAAAATCCCTATCTAGTGCCTACTCATCCAATATTCCCAGACTAGTTTCTGGCTTGTGGCCATCATCAGTGAGGAGCCTTGGATCTGAGAGCACTGCCTTTGTTTACAACAATTATGTGCTAGTATAGAGATGGTAATCATGTGATGTTTAGTGATATAAAATGATCAAATTCTCATTGAACTTTCCATCATTTTTTTCTGCACCAATGGAGACATCAACAGCAAAGTCATGTCTAACAGACAAGAAATCATACAATACAGCAACTGCTTTTGTCAAGTTGTGTCTAGTTTTGTAAAAGTGGTGTTTTGTTTTTAGTTGTAAATTAGAGAATTTATTTCTATCTTATGTCTTGTTGGTTAAAATTCCTCTCCACTCAACTAACTTTTATTTTTTACATCACATTTAGTCTTAAGAAATCATTTCACCTTTCTCAATATTAAAACCAAATATGAAACTTTCCATTGCTGAATTAACTAAATATATGGAGCATTAACTTTATTCAGTGCATGTTTATCTGTAGCAATTGCATCATTCAGTTCATTCTTCATATTATTTTTTTCACAGAGACCAAATACTTTGCAAATTATCATTCCAATACTGAATATTAACTAGGAAAATTTTGATAATGTAAATTCTCAATATCTAATAACACTGAAGCCACTGGAATTGGTATTCTTATTCAAACAAGTCTCCTTTACAAACATTCAAGATACTATATTTAGATCAGCATATGAGTATAATCATAATTTATCATTCTGCTTTTGCTCTTAACCTTGTAATTCTATATTTATATAACAAATCTCTGCTAATTTGTCAGTTAATAAGTCAAATCAATTTAATTTTGATAACTAACTTTTATCAAACTATAATAATTAGAGGCATTAACATGATCTATGTCAGCTGTGTCACAAAATATTTACATCTGATTAATAGGAATCTTATTAATGCAAAAGGTTTTTTTGCCTAATAACTCTATTCTTCTCTTATTGATTTTCTCTTCTGTCATTCTGATCTTCATTTTATAATGCTTCTCTCATAGTATCCTGACTTCTAACCCATCATCTATCACTTGATGTTAAGTTAAATTTATACATACATGCAAAGAAGACAGGTGCTCCTAAATAACAATACTGGACTCCTCCTGCAACCTTCTGCTCCTGAGACAATCATTTCAGATATTTATATATATTTTGGAAAAATTAAAGTTGCTTTTCATTGAATCAGAGAAAGCTTGGTTCTTATTCATTAACATAATATAATAATCCACAATCAGCGATTTTACCTGCAAAAACAAATCTCCAAACAAGTTGATAAAAAGTTGGGTTTATTGCATCTCAGACTAAGAAACATTCTGAGGTATTCTTCCTCAATTATATTCCTCAAAGCAGTGAACACAATTCACACTGGATGACTCTTGTTTACATAAAAAGCAAAAGTTTTTGCCAATATTTGTAACTGGTCTAAAAGTTCCATTTGATAGGCACTGAGTTATAGCCCAAAGAAAACACAGCCTCTATTTCTATAAATAACAATATAAATGATGGTAAAGATGTTACCTTATAATTTTTTTTATTTTAAATACTGCTTGCAGAAATTTCCATTCTTTTAAGCTTCTTTCAAGAATAAGATTGCAAGATATAAAATAGCATTGAAGTTAAGCTTTATCTCAGACAGCACACATATATGCTATTTCAAAATTTTATTACCATATCTGAGCTATTATCCTATTCCAACAGCCAACTTTCATAACAGTCTTACACTACAGACTAACTTGATTAAGCTATAACCACCTTTATCCAGTCTCATAAGTTTCTTTTACAAAAAAAACTATTTTTCTCTCACCACTTCATAACCTTATACTGATATCTATGTCTCATTTATAATCAAAATTTTTGAATTTCTTATTAAGGATACAACTCCTGATTCTCCCCTTTATTTTTAAATATTACTTTGCCAAGAAGGGGAGTTCCATATCTGAATCAGTAACACTATTTAATATGATAAGTGATGACACAAGGCAAATTAAGAAGATAGCTCTTATTATTGCTCAATTGGACATTGCAGTTGCTTTTGATTCCATGTCAATAAATAAAATGAGAAATGTTCAGCCAACACAAAATCCCAATATCTTTACCATATATACTTGAAACATGTTGATCAATAGAAATATCAATAGTACTTTAAATGGAAAATTATCTCCTAGGTTCCTTCCTCATAATTATAACTCTTGATTATCTGCCCTCTATTTTTCATAGCATACATTAATTCACTTGGAAATAGAAAAAAATTGTTTGGTATATACATAATCCTAATAAACCATCAATCAGCAATATTTTATATATAGATGACTTAGTAATCTTCATTTCTTCTAAAAAACTTCTTTCCAAATTCTTTTCCATATTAGAACATTACTCTCAAACTTCCTCTTTAATTTTAATAAAGAGAAATTATCAGCACGGTGCATCCTTGTGGGTGAGCAGATAATGCATATTTATAGTGACCGTCTTGTAAATTTTTAAACTTTCTAGTTGACCTTTCTATCACTTTATTAAAGCTAACAATTTCCTCTCAAAAACTTATCTATCACTACACAATAAAATTTACCTCATCAACATAATAATATTCCTAAAAATCAATTACTATACTCCAATTATCAACTTTACCATCCATTTAAAAAAATAAAAATAATTATCTATGTACCAGATTTATTTGGAGCAAAAACAGTAACCTTAAATATAAAAAAAAAATGAAAAAGCAAAAAACATTAAATAGTCTCTTCTAAAATTGTGTCTTTAAATTTAATGTCAGAAAGCAAGCAATGTATTGACCAAACTTATTGTCTTCTCTCCTAATATAAAATCATATATTCTTATTACTCCTACTTTCTATCAAGAACAAATTTATAAATACCTTATTCACCTTACTGTTCAAATACACATGCCCATTCTCACTCTATTCTTAAAAAAATATAGATATTGAGAGATTCATAACTTAACAACTAATACCAACCCTAAAGAATGATTTCTATTTCTTCCTTACTATTTTTAATAAATATATTTAAAATTTCATGTTCTGGCAAATGGAGCCTAAGGACTTGAATTTTCTAATAAAAATCAACCTCAAAGTTTTACCAATCAAAGCCCTCCCTAGCTGGAAGAATGCAATATGTAAATAATGATTTGAAGTGCTCTTTATATATGAGGCAAGAGGAAACAAACTTTTTGTCTATGAATGCATTTTCTTACATATACATCAGCATATTAAGGCAGCTATTACATGAAGGCAATCTTCCATATTAGAAGTTCTTATTAAAAATATTCAAAGAGGACTATTTCATAAAATAAGATTGTAGTATTTATTCTATTTACACTTTGGTTTTTGATTTCGTTTTGTTTTTAACCTGGAATCATAAAATATAATTCTCTTTTTATCAATAAGTTATTGAAATTTAACACACACAGATCTCCCTTCCAGCACCACTATGAAATACAGACTGTAATTTAAATTGTTTAATATTTTTATTTTATATTATATTTAACAATTTTAATTATATACATATTTAATCTTATTCATGTTATTAATCTGTAAAAAACAATATCATTCTGATGGATTTTATTTTAATAATAATATAATGTAACATTTAATTGATTTTTTTTTTTAGTAACTGTTTCTTCTATGTTTAATAAAGTTTATTTTAAAAATAGATGATACATACTCAATATTGTATTATTATAATTTTATAGAAAATAGCATTCATAACAAAGAAGTACCGACAATTGATTATATATAGCATATGTCCAATCAAGATCATTTTGTACCAAAGAGATTTTATTTGGATTCTATGACTTGAACATAATCTCTAAATATCATGAATGTGATTTCCATAAAAGTCATATATTACTGTAGTTAATGTAGTAGATGAATACAGCAAACCTCTAATTCATTCTTCTTGATAATAATTTATTAAACAGGCAAAACTCTCCATGGGTATTGCCACTCAAAAAAATGGTGATCATGTGATGTTTATTGGATAATAATTTATCCTGCTTCTGAAACTTTATAAAATAAAAAAGTAAAAATAGTGTTAACTCATAAAATAAGTTGACAATGTTATTTCTATGTGCATCTAACATCACTTATAGTCATCATTTATTTTATCATTTATTCATCATTTATTTTAGTCTTTAATACAAAATAATAAACAATCCTTTTAAATGATAGATTTTACTCAATCACTATTAAGTAAACCTGTTCATATGCATCTACTCCTAAATCAGCACCATAGGAAAGTTTTGGGGGCATTGAGCAGAAACAGAAGTATTAAATTATATTAAGCACATCATCCTGAATTTTTTCAGAAAGTCATAAAAGTTACTTTTTCAAACTATAATTTATTAGTTATATATTATATAATATCATTAGCAAAGAGTTTTAATTAAAATAAAATATTTTACAAAATCTCAAGAATGATAACACCTAGTTTTGTAATTGTCTATTTCCAATTAGATGTAAGTCTTGTAACCATATTTTTAAAAAAATCCTGAAACTACATTAACTAGATGATCCAATAATTAAAAACTAAAAATATCAACTTACAGAATTCACTCTGTTCACAATATGATAAATCAAAAGAATTTAGTTACTGTATGTTACAGGGTAATAGAATGGGTAGTAGAATTAATTTAAGAGTTTAGTAATACTTATTATACAGATGCCAAACTCTCCATAGAGTTGCACCCCTCATTGCAAGCCAGAGAAATTAATGAATACAGGAAAGTTTGTGCATAAAATCTCTATCTAGTCCCTACTCACCCAATATCCCCAAACTAGTTTCTACCTTGTGACTTTCATCAATGAGCCTTGAATCTGAGAGCACTGCTCCTAGATCTTAGAATCTAGTGCAGTCTTCTAGCAGACACCTTTTATGGTATTAGCTAACTATTAGCTTTGAGTCCAAGATGAAAACATAACATTTTAAATTAAAGTTCATTATCTTTTATAGTCATATAGATCTAAACTCAGTTCAGCATCCATTCTTTATTGTGTCTTTGGTTCTTTAATAACCACAGCCACCACAATGCTATTGAGCAGGACTGTTATTAAACCACCAAACATCACATGATCACTATTTTTTATGTTTGGTGGTTTAATACCAGTCCTTCCCAATAAGATTATAGTGACTGTTGTCAATAAAGAACCAAAAAACACCAAAACTTATGGATGCTGAACTGAGTTCAGATCTATACAACTATACAACCTAATCAGTTAAATTTAAAACATTGTTGTGTTTTCATTTTGGACTCAAAGCTTTATAGTTAGCTAATAAGGTAAAAGGTAGCTAAAAGGTTGCATTAGATACTAAGATCTAGGTGCAGTGCATTCAAATCCAAGACTCCTCACTGATGAAAGCCAAAAGCTAGAAATTAATCTGGGGATACTGAATTAGACACTAGATAGGGATTTTATGAACAAACCTTCCTGCATCAATTGATTACTCTGTCTTGCACTGAGTGGTATTGCAGCATGGAGAGATTAGCCTTTGTATAAACAGCTTGTGTAAGCTGATCATGTGATGTTTGGTGTTTTAAAACTTATATATAATTGTTTTAACAAATATAATAAACATCTATCCCCATTCTTCTCTTTCTCTCCATGACCACATACATATGAAAATGATAAATGATTTCAATATACATATTTTGTGATAAACCAAGTTGGCCCAGGTCATCATCACCCACATATATATATATAATCAGTGCTCCAACTGATGAGGGCTGGTTCAGCATGAAATATGGATATTGGAGATCATTTATTTTTTTACATGTGTAATATATATTGGTTGTATAAGATGGAGTGGATAGAGTTTGAATGTCTGAGTTCAAATGCCTTCTAATTACATTAAGTTCAGTATGCTTGTATTTAGATACTATAAGTAATTTGAACATAATCTCATTTTTATGTATGCATCCTCTATTTATTTTGCTATTTTCTTCTCCTTTAATAATAGTGCCACCTATTATATAAATGTCTGATTTTTTTAAAAATTGTCATGATGATTATATTTATTATACAGGCACACTTTTTTCTATTTTTTCACAACTAATAATTTTTTATTTTTGCTTTAATTATCTAGTTTTTTCCCTACCTTCAAACTATTTTATTTTACATAAGTCAAATTTCCTACTATATTGTTAAGTTTTTATTTTTCATTATATTTATTTTATAATGATTCATAACTTGATTGCACATTTTACTCTCAAAGTATGGAATAATTTTATTTATAATTCTACATTTTAAAATATTTATATTTTATTTACTTTTTTTTTATATATATTTTATAGTTTATTTCATTACTAACTCAAAATCTTTTTTGTTTTAAGTCTTTAAGATCTTTTTTGTGGGTAACAATCTTTTTTAAAAAATTTAATCCATTTTTTTTATATTTTCTACATTTAGCCTTTTATTATATATTCTTATTTTATTGTCTCAGAATATTTTTTTCTAACAACCCTTTTCATTTTTCAAATATTGTTTTTCTTTGTATTCTTTTAAAATTTAACTTCTATTCCTATTCCTAAATTGCTGCTCAAATTTTTTCAATTGCAAGATGTATTCACATAACATTTTAAAACTGGTATGTGATTCAAATAATATATGTTTAATATCTGGAACTTTTTTATGAGTAAATTAATCTTGTATGTTTTTCAAATTAAGTAACTATTTTTGCTCAAACTTAATTCTAAGGCTATAGATTATTCCATTACATTTATTACCTCTTTCCAGAACAAATGTCCTATATATCTTTCAATTTTTTTCTTAAATCATTTTTATCTTGTCTCATATAGTATAATATCCAATTTGTTTTTAGAGTTTATAATAAATATGTATTCTATTTTTTAAAATATTGTGACACTTCAATGCAATAACATATATTATCATTTGTTGGTATTACGAAATTAAAATTATTTTATCTGATGGGAATAGAAGATTGATATATATATTAGTATATAAATGAACTTTTTGGTATTACCAAATCAAAATTATTTTAACTGATGAGAATAGAAGATTGATATATATATATAATGGTATATAGATTAACTTTTAAAATCTTTTCTTTTTTATAAAATAAAATGTAAATGTTTTTTTAAAAATTTCATGTGTGATTAAAGTTTTAATTTTTTTTATTTATTTTGATTGTAAAAAAAGAAAAAAAAATTATTTTTTAAAGTGAAAATATTTTTTTTTTGTTTTCATTCTTTAAATTTTAATTTTAAAATATACAAGTATATTTTATTTTTTAATAATGACAATTTCAAAATGTAGTTTTACTTTCGTTAATTTGAAAATCTTACATAAAGAAGCTAATGAGGTGTTTGCAAAATTGCTAAGTTCAGGAAATTATAGAGTGAAATCAAGCGTTGGTGGCCTAGTGATTAGCATACCTGCCTTCCAAGTAGCTGGCCCAGGTTCGCTTCCCGGTCAACGCATTTGACATATGAAGAAAAAAAATCAAGTTTGTTGTTTTAAACCACAATTTCATAGTTATTTTTCTATTGATTTTGTTTTTAAAATTAGGGAATATATAAGGCGGTTTAAGTCTAAAAAATAAAATAAGGAAATTTTTTTAAATTAGTTGTCTTAAACGAGTTCTTATATGATTTTAAAAAAGCTATCAATAAAGCTTATTTTAATTTTTACCCAGTATTTTAAGAAAAGTGAATGAAAAATGAAATCTATATTTCAAGCTTAAAAAAAAATGCGTAAGAAGTATTAACTTTAAACCTTGGTGAATTTATCTGCACTTTTAGCTGTGAATTGGAATTTATATACATTATGTTAGAAATTAAACTCATTGTTACCTTCAAAGAAAGTTTCGAGTTAAAACATAATATTAAATCAATAAATTATAAAAAAAATATCCAGAGTAATGGCAAGTATCCTAAAAAACCTTAGATAAAAATAAGTTAAGCATTTTGATAATTTTTTTTATTTTTTAAAATTTATTTATTAAATTTTTGACTATTATCTATTATTAATAGTGTTGAATATTAAATAAAATGTATTTAATATTGCTGAAATATGTGGATATATATACATAAAATATATATTTTTAATTTTTGATTAATTTTCTCAATTAATAAAAAACATTGAAATCATATAGGTATATTATTATATCGATTACAAACCTCTCTAGTAATTAAGTACTGTTTTTAATTAAATATTTTGTTACTTAAAAGTAGTATTAGCTCTTTGTTATTATTTGAATATACGGTTGATTAATATTTTGAACCTGAATTTGCATAAACTGAAAATAGTCAAATGTTACTGGAGAGTTCTTTAATCTAAATGTGGGAAAATTATAATATCCATGTTAGAGTTTAGTTGCTATGTATATGGCACATAAAAAATATAATTGGTTATTCTTTCTAGTAACATGTGTAGAGTTAAAATACTTTTGTTGTTCACAACACACATATGCATGCACATGTTTCCTGCCATGCTTTTATCAAACATATTTGATAGTCAATAAACATCACATGATCACCATTTCTTATTCTTGCTTATAACTGTTATTAAAACAGGCAAAATTTTCTATACATATTGCCACTCAGTGCAAGCCAGGGTAAGTCCAATGTGAAGTTACATGTTACTTTTATAAGTAGATATAGGTATCAGCATTCATGCATTTTGTTGCAAAATGTAATTTTGTAATATTTTTTTTTAATATATTGTACCGGTCAGTTTCGATATCACTCACATTTTACCTCTTTTTGAACTCCTTTATCACATCTAAACAGTACATAGTATTATTATTATGCACTAACTCCTTTTGTACGGCCTGCTAGCTCACGGAGATTTACATGAGAAACCCGGATAAATTACTTAAAACTACTGTCATCACAGATCTTTACTTTACTAATGGAATTTATATATAAATGAATAAGCAAACTCATCAATAAATTGTCTAACTAGGATAAGAATTTAATAAGTATGTGTGTTTAAGCCATCAAATCAGCAATACAATATCTGGGGTTAATAATAATAAAAGCAATATAGACTACAGGTTTGTTTTACAATACTGTTTAAAATAATTACATAATTGGTTAACATAATAAAGCTACTTTCTTTACTAGTTTCTAATATTTGGAAAACATTATTCAACATTAATTAAATGCTTCGTTCAGTATAGGTGGGGAAGATCTATGTGCCAATGAGGTAGCGATCTGTAAACTATATATAACTCATTGCTATTAGATGCACTAATTTATTATTAATAAAATTAATATTTTATAAACACTAAATAATATCTTTCACAAATGAATATTTGATTTATATGTTTACAATATGGTCTTTTAATTATATAATGCTTTAACGTGAAACGACTAACAAATAAATCAATAATTAAAACATGGGTTGGTAAAATATTGCGTACGTTTAGGAATTTGCTGTTAAAAAGGGAATCGCTTTAAATCAAGCGGGTTATCAACATTAAAAGGGATAACTAAACAATAAATCACTTTGATTTTGACTTACTTCACTTCGCCACAGCTTAAGAGGCAACTTTAAAAGAAATAGATAGATCTTGAGAACGAAAGCAGTACTGACATAGCAGGAATAAAAACATTGATAAGATTGATGCAAATTTCGCCATTATATTTGGAGAACAAAATGGTCACTCTGCATTTTTGCAGATAGCAACCTGGAGAGAGAGCTTCCTCGGACATAAGGAGAAATGAGGTCGGGACTTTTCACCCTTGAGCCTTACTGTCCGATTATGGGAATCCTGAAGAATGGAAATCCACATTAATAGTTTAGATTTCCTAAAATACATTTATTAAAATAATAGCGAATTCATTGAACTTAGAATAATTTGCTTATGCCAGCTATGCCTATATTAATGGAATAGACGCTTTATTCATGTCCATTACTTAAATTAAATACTAAAATAATTGTCCAAGTGTAGCGACTTGAACCCCTTCAAAATCAAATTGGAATAAATCAATCACGACTATAATGTCATACTAAATAACAATAAAAGTAATTACTCCCTTTTATTTAGAGACCTCCCAAATGCAAATTTCATTTAAAACCCTCTTTAATATCTCGTCAAAGCATATTAAAATCTATTGCGATAAATATTCATTTCCTTCTCACAAACTTGACTTAGTGCTCTAATAACAAAATAAACACACACAATATTCATTTTATTGACTAATCGCAATTATGAAGTATATGTATTATTGGATTACATTTAATAAAGTAATTCCAATTCAGTGAATAAAAATAAGCTAAACAAATACTCATTCATTTGGGAGAATATTAAATCGACCAATCAATCATGGGCCGATTGAAAATATTTAAGGAAGGTTTCAATTCACCGAATTAGATTTATTGGCACATAAATACTTAAATATTTTAAATCATAAATTAATCAATAATAGGAAACCGCCATAAGAAAAGAAATATGATATAAAAGGCATTTTTAAGAGAAACTAATAAAGTTGAATTAATCTTATAGAGAGCAATGACAAAAGTAAAATTACAAAAGATATATAAGTATTACATATATTACAAAACATGTTTATCTAGGATATGGTGGCAATATTTAATTACTGATGTTATGAAAGCCATTTAAAACAAGAAAAGTGAATTATATATTTTAGAAAGAATTCTTTTGGCAGTAATATTACCTTCCAACAAGTCCTCTCAAGTGTAAGCTTCAACTACTTGTAAGTTCTTTTGGAGAGTGAAATGAGGCACTTTTCCATCGATGAAATAGCTAGCTATTTTTTTATTATTCAGCAAAGTTCATTCACCAATAGTTCTCTTTATAATTTCAGAAGGTATTAGATGGTTTTCCGGTAGCATACTGGTGTTACCGGGAAAGGCTCGGGGTACATCTATGCACCCCGACCTTAGCCTACATTTTTGCGTACATTAAATCATAAAATATACCGACATAGATTCAAACTGCAACTCATTCACTATAGTAATCTGGTTCCTATCCTCTCTTTTTGGGGAGTATTTATACTATTTTAGCATTGCTCCCGGATATTCTATCTTTCCATGGCTTCAGGCATTATTCTGTCCATTCATTTAAAATTAATATGTCTATTGTGATGCTAAGATACACTCTTCTGATAAATCTTTTAAGTCTTTTGTTAAGAATCCATTTTTAGTTCGCAAATGGATTACTAAGATAAAATAAAATTAATTTAAGATAAGTCCCTTTAATGAGTAACCTACGTGACTTTCCAGATTTATCCAAAAGAATGTGACTTTTAATCACTAAAATTTAATAGAAAAATATAAAAGTAATTTTTAAGCAAATCTATTTAACGGACTTTACTATTAATATTTAAAATATGCGCATATATGTAATATCCACACACAAAAATATGTAATAAATAAATCTTATTTTATTAGAATTAACATTGATTAAACCTTATTATAGAAATTAAAGTAAAATTAAAACGCTCATTATTAAATAAATACAGCAAGGCTAAAGAAAGAAAAATAGGCTTGGTGTGTGTATGAATATAAACTGTCCATTAAACAAATTTACTATTAAAAAGGTAGAGATCAGGTTTGATCTCAGGTTAGTGCTAAATAAGGCATGAAACGGATCGAGTTTGGATCCAATCGTTTCAATATAGAATATGATTTTCCAGCATGTATATAAATTGATATGTTTAATAAGAAAAAAATTTCAAATATATGTGGTTAATTTATTGTGTTATTTGGAAATAGAGCAAAAAATAGTTTCAAATCTGATATTTTAAAATGCCAATAATAAATGACCATGTTAACATGTAAAAAAAAATTCTTACCTGGCAAGAGTCTTTTCCATCATTTTCATCACCTGCACAAATCATGCCATCTAAAATGTTACTAGATCCATAAGCTTGTTTACAGTAATCTCTTGTATTCAAAGGTACAGATACTTTTTGGAGAATTTCAGGACTATTTCCATCTATAAATAATAATGACTAAATTATATATATATAATTATAATTGAAATAATATTTTTAATGGTTTACAAACAATTACAAATAATCTTTAAATCCGCAGAAGTACTTTCGGTTACTTTCTAACCTGCCTCAACTGCCATAAAATTCAAAAACTAAAAGCGGAAGCAAACGTCATCAATTCAAATTCCACGAATCTCGTATTTTAATGTTAGAAGTTTGTCGATTTATTAAATGCCTTTTATTCCTGTTTATAAAAATTGCCTCTTTAATTTTTCTTTTACTATGGTTTCTCTCTTCATGAAGAATTTTCACATTTTCAAAATTAAATTTAAATTTATATTTACATGTTTTTTCATGATCGAAGAAAACTGAAGAAGATATTAAATCGCCATTATTTTTATTTTTTACATGCTTATATAACAATTCATGTTCCTTCAATCTTTTCTCAATGCTGCACCTAGATTCACCTATATATGATAGCATACAATCACAAAAAATTTGATATATGACATTACTTTTTTGCTTGACAGGTATGACATCCTTAGAATTATTAACTAATTTATTAATATTGTTTGGAACGTAGAATAAAACATTAAATACATTCTTATATAAATCCTTAAAAAATCTTACTTGTGGATTTGAAATAAATGGAATAGATATCCATTTTTTATTATTAATCTTCATTTCTTTTAAATTATAATAATTTTTTTTAAAATTGACTTAAAGTATTGTTTATTTGTTCCATTTTATAACCAATATCAAGCAATTCCTTGGCAAATATCTCAATATTTTTCAATTTATCACTTTGGTAATGACATAATTTTTCATTCCGAAACAAAAAAGATTTAATACTTGCCATCTTATGCATTATTGGTACTTTTGATTTACAATTTATATATCCTCTTTTTTGCAATGGCTTAATTATTAGTTTATAATTTAATATACTGTTATCTCTTGTGATCATTAAATCTAAATAGTTAATCTTATAGTCCTGTTCTTTTTCAATAGTCCATTTCAAGCCATTCAACTTATTTAATTCCTCTATAAGCAAATTTATACTATTAGTGTTTCCACAGACAAAAACATCATCCACATATCTTTTGTAAATTTTAATATCTCCAAAAATACACATATTTAAAATACTACTCTCATATGTAGATAAAACCAAATTGCAAACTTGTGCAACTACAGGATAAATTGAAATGTTTGGATAAATTAAAATTGATTATTTTAAATAATATTATTAAGAGTTGTAAAAAGGAACTTTTTGAGATTCATAAATATTTGAAAGCAATTGAACATTTAAAAATTTTAAATGAATGGTGTGCCTGAAACGAATATAAAATTATTTGTGAAAATGGATTTAAAGTAATTGAAAGTAAATTATATAACAAATTTGAGAAAAAAGTTGATTTTTTATTTAATAAGTGATATCCACATGCTTATAAGGATTTAAACTTTGTTAATTTATCAAATAATAGGATACATTTAATTCAGAAATACGTTTAAAGTCACGGATGGTGGTATTTGGAAAGATTATAATTTGGAACTAATTGAAATGATTCCTGGTAATGATAATTTCACTGATGATATTATTAAAAAAATTAATTGCAATAGATTTGATACAATATCTTATGATAAATCATGACAATTGGCTATTTCGGAATTTAAACGGAAATTGAAGATTGATGATATGATCTGTTTGAAAGAGGACAAAGGTTTGCGTATGTGCTTGTTGATGAAATATCAATATATTAATAAAATTAAAATGCAAATGGACAAACTTGGTTTCTTTTTGATTGAAGATTATAATATGGATGGTCAAAGAATAAAGTTTATTAACAATATTTTAAAAAGTGCTAAAAATAAAGTTTTAAATAATAATGTATACTATATGATATATCCTTCTTGTGCTATATGTCCTCGTATTTTTGCAAATATAAAATTACATAAAGAAGGTAATCCTTTGCGAGTTATGATACATTTTGGTGGTTCCTTTATATATCAGACTTCTAAATATATTGGTAAACTTTTACAAGACTTTTTAGGATTTGGGGGAAATACTATTGCTTCATCGTTGGACTTTGTAAATAGTATTAAAAATTTAAATATTGATGAAAATGATATTATTGCTTCATTGGATGTTACAGAAATGTATGGATCTATTGATAGAATGAATTCCATAAAAATAATTGAACATGCATTAAAAAGTAAAAATATTTGTAAATATATGATAAAATTTATCATTGATTCTTTAAAATTTTTTAATGATAACATTGTTGCATCTTTTGAAGGTCAATATTATAAAATGAACAAAGGTTGGCCTATGGGATTGCCTGTAGTTGCACAAGTTTGCAATTTCGTTTTATCTACATATGAGAGTAGTATTTTAAAGATGTGTATTTTTGGAGATATTAAAATTTACAAAAGATATGTGGATGATGTTTTTGCCTGTGGAAACACTAATAGTATAAATTTGCTTATAGAGGAATTAAATAAGTTGAATGGCTTGAAATGGACTATTGAAAAAGAACAGGACTATAAGATTAACTATTTAGATTTAATGATCACAAGAGATAACAGTATATTAAATTATAAACTAATAATTAAGCCATTGCAAAAAAGAGGATATATAAATTGTAAATCAAAAGTACCAATGATGCATAAGATGGCAAGTTTTTTAAATCTTTTTTGTTTCGGAATGAAAAATTATGCTGTTACCAAAGTGATAAATTGAAAAATATTGAGATATTTGCCAAGGAATTGCTTGATGTTGGTTATAAAATGGAACAAATAAACAATACTTTAAGTCAATTTAAAAAAAATTATTATAATTTAAAAGAAATGAAGATTAATAATAAAAAATGGATATCTATTCCATTTATTTCAAATCCACAAATAATTTTTTTTAAGGATTTATATAAGAATGTATTTAATGTTTCATTCTACGTTCCAAACAATATTAATAAATTAGTTAATAATTCTAAGGATGTCATACCTCTCAAGCAAAAAAGTAATGTCATATATCAAATTTTTTGTGATTGTATGCTATCATATATAGGTGAATCTAGGTGCAGCATTGAGAAAAGATTGAAGGAACACGAATTGTTATATAAGCGTGTAAAAAATAAAAATAATGGCGATTTAATATCTTCTTCAGTTTTCTTCGATCATGGAAAAACATGTAAATATAAATTTAAAAATGTGAAAATTCTTCACGAAGAGAGAAACCATAGTAAAAGAAAAATTAAAGAGGCAATTTTTATAAATAGGAATAAAACACATTTAATAAATCGACAAGCTTTAACATTAAAATACGAGATTCGTGGAATTTGAATTGATGACGTTTACTTCCGCTTTTAGTTTTTGAATTTTTTTGGCAGTTGAGGCAGGTTAGAAAGTAACCGAAAGTACTTCTGCGGATTTAAAGATTGTTTGTAATTGTTTGTAAACCGTTAAAAATATTATTTCAATTATAATTACAATATTGTTTTTAAGTAACGGATAATTTATTTATTTTATATATATATTAATTCTAATGTTTTCACAGATAACAGATGTCATATTATTATTACTATTTGCAGGATATTCCATGTAGTGAAAAAGCTAAATGCTGACGTTTCAGTACAATATCAAGTACCTTCCTCAGAGCATCCTCTTTCTCAAATCATAAGAATGCATGTGAGATTTTAAATCGTTTTTATCGTTTTCTTTCTCCTCATATTTAAATTCTATTGGTTAAGAAGTTTTAAAATTTATTTTCTCTTCCAATAGTTTCTTCCAAATGTTGTTAATTTTCTTTAACTCACACCTTTCATTTATGCTCTTGGGCCTTTTAAAAATCTCTGTAGCTTCTCTTAGCAATCTCTGGTCATATTGTTCAATTTTTGCTAAAATATTTGTTTTTTCAAAATTGATATCATGATTTGTTAATTTAATATGAGAATAAATAGCTGATGAATTGGATTTTTCTCTCACTGCCAGAATGTGTTCTTCCTTTCTAATATTTATTCTATGATTAGTCTGTCCTATATATGTATGTGGACAGACCCTACATGGAATTTCATACACACCATGACACTCCAAAGCAATTTTATCTTTAGGAAGAGGAAATATTTCACTAATTTTTTTTATAAGTAGTGTAAATTGTGTGAATATTATTATTCTTTAAAATGTTACCAATTCTATCAGTTACTCCTTTAATATATGGCAAAATTGTCTTAATTTTTGATGTATCAAAATCTTTTTTCGTTTGATATGTATAAGCCCTATTAATAATTTTGTAATTAAAACCATTATGAAGAAGCATTTTATTAGTAGCAAAAAGGTCCCGGTGAAAATGGCTATCATCAGAAAGTCTCTTTGTTCTATCCAATAATGTCTTTGCCACTGAAAATAGTTGTGCAGGATGGTGATGAGAGGAAAAATGCAGATATCTCCCAGTGTGTGTTGGTTTTTTATATATACCATGGGATAAAGAACCATCTTCCCTTCTTTCAATCAAAACATCTAAAAAAGGTAATTGATTATTATTTTCTATTTCCATGGTAAATTTAATATTGTTGTAAAGAGAGTTTAAAAAATTAAAAAAGTCATCAAGAGCATGCTTACCATGAGGCCAAATAACAAAGGTATCATCAACATACCTCAGCCATATAGATGGTTTTTTAACTGCTAAAGTCAAAATTTTATTTTCCAAATCCTCCATAAAAATAGAAGCTAATGCTGGAGAAATTGGTGAACCCATAGCTAGACCTGATGTTTGTTTATACATCTGCCCATCAAAAACAAAAAATGTATTCGATAAGCAGTGTTCAATCAAAAACACAGCAAAATTAGGCAACTGAATATTTTTTAAAACTTGAATCGCTTCATTTACAGGTACACTAGTAAAAAGTGAAACAATGTCAAAACTTACCAAAATATCATTCTTAGTCAATTTAATATCCCGGATAAGCTCAAGAAAATGATTAGCATCTTTAACTTATGATGACATCGTTGTTAAATGCGGCTGTAAAAAAGAAGTCAAAAAACGAGCTAGTGTCTGTGTAGGTGAACCAACTGCACTTACAATCGCTCTCAATGGAAATAGAAAATAATAATCAATTACCTTTTTTAGATGTTTTGATTGAAAGAAGGGAAGATGGTTCTTTATCCCATGGTATATATAAAAAACCAACACCCACTGGGAGATATCTGCATTTTTCCTTTCATCACCATCCTGCACAACTATTTTCAGTGGCAAAGACATTATTGGATAGAATAAAGAGACTTTCTGATGATAGCCATTTTCACCGGGACCTTTTTGCTACTAATAAAATGCTTCTTCATAATGGTTTTAATTACAAAATTATTAATAGGGCTTATACATATCAAAAGAAAAAAGATTTTGATACATCAAAAATTAAGACAATTTTGCCATATATTAAAGGAGTAACTGATAGAATTGGTAACATTTTAAAGAATAATAATATTCACACAATTTACACTACTTATAAAAAAATTAGTGAAATATTTCCTCTTCCTAAAGATAAATTTGCTTTAGAATGTCATGGTGTGTATGAAATTCCATGTAGGGTCTGTCCACATACATATATAGGATAGACTAATCATAGAATAAATATTAGAAAGGAAGAACACATTCTGGCAGTGAGAGAAAAATCCAATTGATGAATTTATTCTCATATTAAATTAACAAATCATGATATCAATTTTGAAAAAACAAATATTTTAGCAAAAATTGAACAATATGACCAGAGATTGCTAAGAGAAGCTATAGAGATTTTTAAAAGGCCCAAGAGCATAAATGAAAGGTGTGAGTTAAAGAAGATTAACAACATTTGGAAGAAACTATTGGAAGAGAAAATAAATTTTAAAACTTCTCAACCAATATAATTTAAATATGAGGAGAAAGAAAACGATAAAAACGATTTTAAATCTCACATTCATTCTTATGATTTGAGAAAGAGGATGCTCTGAGGAAGGTACTTGATATTGTACTGAAACGTCAGCATTTAGCTTTTTCACTACACGGAATATCCCGCAAATAGTAATAATATATATATAACTGGTTTAAATATATATGTATTTTTTAATTAATGGCGAATTATAATTTAATTTACAAACCTTTTATCTACAGTTAAATTAAGGCATGTCTATAATAAGAAGAACAAATTTATATCAATATACTAATTAAGACTGTCACCAAAGCCATTTTTCTCTGAGTCAATTTAACAAAAAAATAATATTTTTTAAACTCATGGTTTCATCTTAGTATTAAAGTTTAAACCAATCATTCACATCATAAAATCTTTGTGCATACTAAAAATTATGTATTGTTACTTCCAAAATATAATATGTTTAAAAAATTTTATTTTACAAACACATACAATCGTGATTATTAATTAGTCCTTTCATCTTCTTGCTTTGATTATGATGATAGGCAAAGGAGCACCTCATCATCAGCACATATCTCATCTTTTCCCTTTTCATGGAAGTAACCAGTTATCATCAGCAGCAGGATGATTAAATATTAATGTTCGATTATTATCAAAAAATTAAGAAGATCCTTTATGCTTTGAAGGTGATCTAAAATAAAGAATCCACCTTTGTAAGAAGTATTATGAAATATATTTAAGCTGCATTAACATTCATAAATAGGATAAACAAATGATGGCCTTCTCTTGGTTTCCATATGGAAATTAATGTCAAGACAACAAATTAAAAAAATCATCAAAGACATTTGTTAACATAAACTCTGGTATATTGTGGAAATAGTCACACCAGGACTATAGAGATTAAGGTCCCAGATTCTTGAAATAATAATGACTGCATGGTATTGAGAGCCATAAAACTCCTCAAGTAGTAGGCATACTCTTTATAGAACAATCTTCTTTTCAGCTTGGAAAAACAGCTTCATGTTAACATTGAGAGTATATTAAAATCAAAAATGGAGAACTTCTACAAGTTAATTATTTAGCCCAGTGCTGACATATTTCAGAAGACTCATCATTCTTCTAATGATGAATATTTTTGAAAATGTCTTAGTTTTATTGATTATTGATAGAATGTACTGTAAATATGGAATAGTTGCTTTAAATCATCTTGTAAACCAGTCCACTTCCATTGAAAATGGTTTAATTGATATTGCAATCACAATCCTGATAAATATATATTTTTATGTATGCAATGTTTACAAAACTTTTAATACAAATTAACCATATTCTCATTTTCTATATCTTTCTATATCTTTTTATTTCTAGAAGATTTTTAAATTTTATAGTCATCTTTAAGATATGCAAATGTGAATCAAGCAGGTTGCCAACTTTGTAGATCGAACAGATTACCAACTTTTAGAATGGATGAATTTAAATAACATGCATTTAATTTGTGAGGCCAAGTAATAAAGAACATTCCATTTAGGAGTATGGAAAACAGAAATAACTCTTGACTTATATTTTGTGTTTTTCATTATCTGCTGAATTACTTATATTGGAGTATTTCCCCACAATCTTAGAAATCACATTCCTATTGTAAGTTATGATGAATGACAACAGCTGCCAAAGAGCTCATCCCTTAAGAATATCAAAGTTTGAACAAAAAGTAGCCATGTTTGTTATATTGATGATTGATAAATTGCTAGAATCCTATAAAAGCACTGAATAATGCCAGAAAAGCAAAGGAGAAAAAGATCATGGAAAAGCAAAACTTTGAAAATCAACTTGTAAGATTTGGTCACTTTAAGAAAACTTGGTGGATGTATAAGTGGCTTTAAAGAACTACTATTGCTACTACTAATAAAGCTTCTAATTGTCAAGTATCTAATCTCAATATTAGTAGAATAAAGAAAAAATATTATTTGAAAAGAACTGCAAACTAATCTTTTACAATGTTTAACTATAAATTGGATAAAACCTATAGATTTTTGGACTAAATTAATTCTTGATTGTCTTAAACCAGGAAATACCCATGAGTGAATAGAATACTTACAAAGTTTCTAAAATATTTAGGAATTAAAAACCAAAACATGGGTTAGTGACAGGATTCAGAAATGTCAGTCATATTAAAACTATTCCAAATGAATCTAACAGTGATTCAGAAAATTATCACCCAAGATCATTATTATATGTTTCCTAGAAACTTTTTAAAAGAATAATATTAAAAAAGATTTTGCCAATAGTTGAGTATCTTTTATCTATGGATCGTGCTGGATTTAAGCCAGGAAGAAACTATTACAAACAAATTGTATCTTTAATAATTCATAGTGAAAAAAAGTTTTCAAATTAAATTAAAAGGTGGTGAGATTTTTATCAATTTGACTTCAGCTTATGATTCTGTTTGAAAAAAATAATCTTCTTTTAAAAATTTCCAATACTCTTAACTTCAGGAAAACCATTAATTTACTTGATAAAATGCTCTCCAAAGGAAAATTCAAATAATTGATCATGTAATGGATGTAAAATATTAAAGATGGTCTTTTACAAGGTTCAATTCTCTCATTTTATTTATTATATTATCAGTATCTTTCCAAAACAGAATACTGGAAATTAATATTTTTCTGACTATATTATTTTGATCTTTCAAAAGAAATTTTTTCCTGAAATAAAAAAGTTCCCCCCAAAGGGTATGAAAAGATTGGAAATTTTTTCAAAGATTGGGATCTTGTTCTTAATCCAATGAAATGATGTACTCAATTTTCATCTAAACAATGGATAATCATCTATAATCTGAATATAATTTTTCTCAATAATACTCTGAAACACAATCTACCCCATTTTATTTAGATGTAAGTTTAATATTATAGCCTAACTTTTTTTCATTAAGTTAAGTGTAGATCTAGGAATAACCTTCGAAAGCTTACAATCACTATTTAGAATTGTAATGCAAACTTTAGAAACAGCTTCCTTAGCTCCAGTACATTTTGTTGATGAATATTGTGGCCCACTTTTGAGAAAAACTTCCTACACTAAACTTCTAGGTAATCAATTAAATACTACCATGATGAAATTTACTAGTATACTCAAGTCTACTCTTTTATAATTGTTTCCTGTTCTTTCAGAAATTCCTATATCAGAAATCAGAAGTAACCTTACAGAAAACATTAAAAAAATTTGTTAAGAAGTTAGGGTTTACTGATACTTCAAAATATTGTTCAGTACCTAAAACTCAAATTAAGATTCCCTTTTTGAGTATAACAATGTACTATCAAAGAAATAAATTATAAGGATTTGAACGAAGACTTTCAAGTCCCCTTCAGCTATCCACTCTATCTCAGACACTGATACACATGGCCTCACACATTTAAAAAGATAAATGACTTCCAATATACATATTTCATGCTGAACTAGCACTCATCAGTTGATCCAGATCATCATTCTGGTTCAGCATGAAATACATAGATTGGAGATCACTTATCTTTTTCACATGGGTGATCATGTGTATTGGTTGTATGAGATAGAGTGGATAGCTGAAAGGAGCTTCAAAGTCTGTGTTCAACCCCCTTATAATTTACATCTAAACTTTAAGTATATAATTTATACTTGTATTCAATCAAATATCAAAGAAATAGGAAATTTTGATGATGTTTCCTAACAAATTACTTTTTTCAGAGTTAACAATAAAACCAGTTGAATTTGATCTCAGATGCTGGAGTTTTATCAACAGATGCAAGTTAACTCATGGTTTTTATACTCATTTGTTTCATAAATCACATCTATCAGACATTGATCTAAGTAAATATGATCAAATACAAACTATGAACCTATGAACCATATAGATTAATCTATGACTATAGTTGTAGAATTTGAAGGATTTAATAAAATTGTCATCAATTTATTTTTTACAGGTTTCTTTATGATATTTTGATAACAGTTAAGCTATCAGAAAAATCCATATCCTAAGTATTAATAAATCACTCGTAAATTACAAAATCGTTGAAAACTCAGTTTTAAATTTATATATTTATAAAAATTTTGTTTTGCATAAACTATTAAAAATGAAAATAAGAGAATTTGTAAATTACATTATATATACAATAATCAAAATACTAATATGTAAGAAATATATAATAGCTATAGCCAGTTTACAGCATGTCTGCCATCTTGACTAATATTTTATAGCTAAATTTTTAAAAAAATCGTATTAAAATAACACAATATTAATGTTCCCAAATTAATGGTGAACTTTCTATAATTTAAGTATATTAACACAATTGTATTGTTATTTAATAAATTATCTGTCATATTTATAAAATATGATTCTTTGATCTTTCTTTTCTTCCCATCATTTTCTACATGTAAAATAAACACTCTCTTAAAGCAGAAACTTCCATTACAAATAATTAAATATTGTGCAAATACAAGTTCATGTTTATGAATTTTCTTTTTCACTGCACATATAGCAGAACACAGTAACTGGACCTACATTGGTATATCACATTGCGTATAATTTAACATTTATTGATGTTATCACAGCATTTTTTTCTCTTAATAATTAATTTACCAAATACTCACTCAACATTAAGTGCAACAATTAAATGAAAAGAAACCAATGGTGTAAGTATACTACACACTTTATTATTTATAATGAAATTCATATTTTCTCTTTAATATTTTCTTTCTCCACTTATATGTTTAAATATAAATACCACATGATAAGAACCCAATCTTATAAACATCAGAAATAAAAAACCTCCACTTTTCTCTCTCATCTAAAATATTGATGTAGATAAGAGAATTGATATATTGACTGTCACATATTAAGAGTTTTAATTTCAAAGAAGTTTAAATAAATTCCATTAAACAGACAATATAACAAGCTACACTTATTTAAAACTATCATTACTAGTCTAAAATAAAAAAAATTAATTTATTTTTGGCCTAGTATTGGTAATTTTAAGTAGTCATCATTGTTTTATAGTATTTATTAGATTAGCTTTCACTTTTAATATTATTATACAATGTTTATTAATTAACTAATAAAATAATGTCCATTTTGCTTCCCACACTGAAAAATATCATATAAAATCATTTACATTTTAAAAAAAACAACAACTTATAATTAGATAGGCAGACTGGAAGGCAAGGAGGGAGTGGAAGAGAATGATGGATAAATAGATAGATACTGAGAAAAAATTTCTAAGAATTACTAAATGTATCAAACAAAGGAATAAGTCACCCTCCCCAGGCTATGACTTAAAATCACTAAATGTTGAACAAAGAATCAAAACTAGAATGAATCAATCTATTCTTGGTAGCTCTAATGTTTATAAGCATATCTTTGTCAACATTGTTGGTAATTCAAAATGAAATTAATTTATCAACCAGATGGTATATGGCACTTAAGACTTATTAAACTCGTAATTAATTTATTGATTTACCTTCTTCCAGAGAACCCCATCCTGTAACAGTGAGTAAGGTTCCAGCAGGTAGATTGTTTTGGTTTAAAACTACATACTGATAATTCGCAGGTGTTGAAAGTTTTAAAAGGGCTACATCATTTTTTTTGGTAAGAATATTGTAAAATGGATGTCTAATAATTTTAGATACTTTGTGACTTGATTCACCAGGTTCAACTTTGCTCAAATTATGTTTTCCAGCTTTAACTTTTAGTAGTGAAGCAATTGTACTAAAAATATATATATAATTCATAATAATTTATTCTTTTTACATCACAAAATTTCTAACACATGCACACACACACACACACATATATATATATAATTCAAAATGAAACTTTTAAGAAGACATTCATTTGACATCCACTATAAATAATTTTGCTTATATATTTTTCCTATAGATATAAATTTATTTAATTGAGAAATTATTTATTGTTTTACTATTATGTAAGTAAAAGTTTTATTACACTCATTATATATTTATATATACTTAAACTCAGACTTTTAAGTTCTATATAGCTATCCACTCCATCTTATACAACTAATATGCATAAACACATACATGTGAAAAGGGTAAATGATCTCTAATATTCATATTTCATGCTGTGGTTCAGATCACACACATATAATAAGTGCTCAGTTTATATTAAAATAGCAAATCTTCAAACTTTAATAGACATGCTTCAATCTTCTTCATCCTCCAACTCTTCAGCCTTCCATATTACTGAAAATTTGATGATAGGACACTCAAAGTCTTTGTTGAGGCTAATATTATTATAATATTCATGTTGACTTTATCACTTCTAACCCTTCATATATAGGACCTTAATACATCCATTTAAATATATGGAAGGATGGAAAGAATACAGGTTAAATATGTAATATTTAAATACAAGTATATCATCTGTATTGAACTTCTTACATTAAGTTTAATATAGATGATATACTTGTATTTAAATATTTATATATAAATTGTTAAATATTTGATGAAAGTGCTTTACAAATTATAAGTTTATTAATTTTATGAAATTTCAATTTTTACCAAATTATTGTCTAAACTTTGAGATTAAAAAAATATATGGTATTAATGTATATGCTATTTATATTCTATTTTGCTTTGCATCATGAAAGAATATTGGCATAACTAATCAATAAATTTAGGATTCTTTTAATTTGGTAAAATGGATTTATCACAGTGATACTACAATGATGATGTAATTTATCAACTCAATGTGTAATCTAAAATCTCTTCTTACTTTTCATTAAAAGATTGTTGGTGTTTTTTAACTTTTAGTATTATTATAACTTTCAATTTCTTATTTGGTTTTGAAAAAATAGGAGATGGTGATGGAGGAGTGGGGGAAAAGAAAAAAATATTATCAAATGTTTTCAAAAGATATTTTGATTTCTCAACATAGTGCCTTCTTAATATTGACATACAAATTGTGTTTAATTTCTAACAACTTCTTCTTTTCATTTGTAATTGATAGATTTGTTTAGGATTTTTATTATCTTTAAAATATTTCAATATCTCCTTTGGTTTTGAAAAAGTGAAGGGGAATATAAAAAATATGGTCAATTGTAAGTGTTGATATCTCTTTTTTGTGAAAACAATAATTCTAAGACTAAAAGTCATATCCATTCAATACAAATTACAAATAAAAACAATTCAAATAAAAATAAACTGGCTGGCTTTGAAACAACAATAATACATTAAAAATGGTTCAACTAAAATTTATTTCTTTGGATTTACACCAGCTTGATAGTTGGACAAAAAATACAGCTGATTGTAAATTTTCAAGATTGATCTCTCATCATAGTAACTACCCAATACTGACTTCCAAATTAATTTATGTCTAATTTTAAATGACTTTTTATTATTTGCAATAGACAGCTTTGCTTGGAAATATTCTTATTATTTTTAGAATGATGCAAATACTTATTTAGTTTTGAAAAAGTGAGAAGTCAAAAAAAAGACAGCCAATTGTAAGTGTTGGTGTTATCTTTTGTGAAAATAATAGTAAAGTCAAAAATAATTGTCAGCTCCATTCAATGCAAATAACAAGAAATCAAATAATTCAAATAAAAATGAACTGCCTGGATTTAAAACAACAACAATAAATTAGAAGAAGCTTAAAATGAAACATTTCTTTAGATTACTACTACCCAATAATAGTTTTTTTTACTTCACAAAAATTCAAAGGCACTGCTGCTTTGAATGGACCAAATAATTTGGCATGTAGAAGGACAATGAAAATTCAAGCACTCTAAACTTCCTCTTAACTTCTTTTTTTCTCCACCATAGAAGAGTTGAGGAGAATGAAAGACGTTTTTTAAAATTCAAAAAAATAAAACAATTTAAATGAACAATCCCAAAAAGTATTGTCATTTCATATGGACTGAGAAATTTTGCAGCATAGATGGATAATATAAGTGTTCTAAAATTTCTCATAACTTTCTCTTCTCCAATGAAGAGTAAAAGATTTAATTTGACATTTTTTTGTTAAAAAACAAAACAAAAAATAAAACAATTTACATGAACAAGCCATGTTACATGTTTTATTTTTTTTCCCAAATAAAAACATTTTGAACAATATCAACACAAAGTTTATTTTTAAATTAATTTATAAAAATTAACCCAAGAAAAGTATTTATTGCAATGCATGGTGGGAAAATTTCCTTTTTATTCCTGTTCGATTTTATTAACTACTTATCAACTTATATATATATTAGGTATATTTGTAAATTATGAAAAGACATTTGATTCTATAAGCATTTCATCAGTGATTAAAGCATTGGATCATCAAGGTATAAACCCAGAATATTGTCATATTCTAAAGAATATTTAAAAAATGCAACAGCAACAATTAGATTACATAATGATACTAGGAAGATTAAGATTGAGAAGGATATAAAACAGGGTGACTCCATATATCCAAAAATTTTTACAGCAGTTTTGCAAGAAAATTTTGTGGTTACAATAAGAAGTTAAATGAATAAAAATAAATGGATATTATTTAAACCATTTACATTTTGCAGACAATGTAGTTGTTTTTGCTAATAATGCTTCTGAGCTTCAGGAAATGTTGCAAGAGTTATCAGATGAAAGTAAGAAATTAGAAATAAAATTAAATGTTAAAAGACTAAAGCCATGTTCAATGGATTTTCTCAAAAGAAGAAAATAAAGATTGATAATAATGAATTAGAAGTAAGTTAACTACAAATACCATGGTCAGATTATTATTACAGTTGGAAACACATTGGATGAAATTAATCATAGAATTAAACTTGGTTGTAGTGTTTTTGGTAGAAATAACTTAATATTAAAAGGAAACATGTCTATGTGTTTGAAAATGAAAGTTTTTAATACATGTGTTTTATCACTTATGGATCTGAGATTTGGACACTTAATAGAAGAGCAATACAGAAATTTCAGATGACTTCTCAAAGAAGTATGGAGATATGCATGTTAGGAGTAACAAAAGATTGAAAATGAAATACCTGGGTCTTAGAACAAACAGGTCTTACTGATATTGAAAGAATTAAGAGACTGAAGTGTAGTTGGGGTGGACATATTTCTTGAAGAGATAATACTAGATGAACAATTGAAATCTTAAACTGGATTCCAAGAGATTGTAAAGACCCAGAAAGAGATCACATGTGGGATAGATGGATGAAATTAGAAAGTGTGCAAAGATGATGTGAAGAAGAGAAGCTAGAGATCAGAGAATATAAACTTGGAAAGACCTTTATTCTGCCATGAATGATGATAATGATTGTTGAATTTTAAACTCATCAATTAGTTATCTCATTTTTATTTCATGATGTAGATGTAGTGTTTTAAAAGAACAAATATAAAATAATACCTGGGTAGCCAGGTACATCATAACTAAATTTATATTATTAGATAACTTAAATGCATGTTATATATGTTGAGTTAAAATCTACTCTACAAATGTGTGTGTGTTGAAAAAAATTTATTAAAATCAATTGTGTATTAACAATAAATACAATTTGTGAGAGTGTGTGTAAATTAGAATATACAATAAAAGTAATTCTTAACATTGAAATAGGATTGTCAAGAATTTGATCACAAGTGACAGTTTATTGTGAAGTTGGAATGATATTGATTATTCAAAAGTAAATAATATTTATAAGATCGAAAGATATAGCTTTTAATACAGTTCTATGCAGTATCTCGAAGCAGGGCCATGATAGCAAATGTACTACAAATAAATCATCTCTGCTTTAGACTAAGGTCTTAGTCTAGATATTTAAAGAAAACCAGGAAATCAATATGATTTTGTTTAAATAAAGTTACTTGTTTTACTATAGGAATAACAATAAACCAATCACTTACTGCAAACACAACAAAAAAACTGCAAATTCCTTTGCATTGGTGGTCGAGAGGTCAGCGACAGCTGCTTTACAAGTAGTTGTCCTGGTTTAGTGGGTTTGCTTCCTGGCTGATGCTACGACACATGGGAAAAAAATTTCCTTAGTATAAACAAACTATAATTAGAATGTGATACTTGTTTTTCTGATTATTGTTTGCTAACTTCTTCAGATCAGGAGAAAGGTTTGTTTTTGCCAGAAGCAAAACATTATTCAGGTGGTCATCATGCAACCTTGTTCTTAAATGACTTTTAAAATACTTCATTTTTGAAAAAAAAGTTTTTTACAAGCATATGTACTTGCAAATAATGATAACATCATTTTTTTCATTTTCAAGATGTTTTTATATTTTCCACTTGGCAATATATATATTTTTATAGAAGTTAGTAGTGGAGTCGAAGTGAAATTTTGATTTCAAAAATTCATCACATTGTAAATGGATTAACTCCAACTGATATTTTTCTGCCACTTATTCCACATCAACTTCCTAAGGAGAACCAAATAATATAAATTGATTTGTATACAGCCAGAATTCCACAAAATGGGAGGAAAACTCACTTCTCAAATTCTAAATAGAGCTTACAAAAAGATCTGGTATATCCTTCTCATGATTTTGAAGATTTGGAAAATGAGAATAGTTATCTGTCTGAAGTTGTAATTCCCATAGTCAAAGTTTTCTTTCAAAAGCAATAATTTGACCAAACATTTCAAAAATTAGCTTATATTTCTGTGAAGCTCAAGATTCAAATTGTTCAAGCAGGTTATGATATTTACCATTAATGCTAACATGACAATTTATTGTGGATTCTGAAAGCAAGAATTATAATTGTCTTTGCTCTCTAAAAACATAGCAATTTCTTTCTTCAGCTAAGCCAATTAACATTTGAAAAATATGTAAGATTGCCTGACATATTCTGCTTCAATTTGTTTTAGAAATTCTTGAAACTGATGGTAATTTGACCCTTTTGAAAGTATAAAATTCACCTAATTTATGACCACTGCCATAATATTTTTAAAATTCAATGATTTTGCACATAATACATCCTAATGAATAATGCACTGAATATTGATTAGTTTGTGATCAATACCAATGTTTTCTTGAAGCAGTGAAACAAACCCTTTTTCTTTCCAACCATTGCTGATGTTCCAGATTTATTTCAGAAATAGATTTTATAATGCCTTCCAAAATATCTTCTCTAGTGCGAGTATCCTTCAAAGGAATTAATTATACAAGTTCTTCTACAATATCAAGCATCAGGATTACACTCCTCACAAATACTAAAAATTGGCAAATATTCATCATAGCTGTGGTTTCACCAATAGCAATGAAATAATATTCCAGATTTGTTAAAAAGCTCTTTAAGCCACTTCTGACATTTCCTGCAAGTTCTTCATCTTGTTACAGTTTTGCTGATAAACTTTTTTGCAGAAAAAATTTTTTTTTTCTGGACAAATAACATCCACTATCTTCAACATACATTCTTTGCATAATTATTCATCAGTAAAAGATTTCATCTTTTCTACAATTAGTTTTGACACCTCATAGCTAGCATGAGTGTTTTGATCATTTCCTTCAATGTTTCTTATGAAAAAAGGATGACTGCTTTGTTAAATTATTTCTCAGGCTTGCAACTTTGTCTTTTCATGTTTTTCCAATGAATTCATGTCATGATTATGACAAGTACTCAATGTAAAAATAGCTAAGTGACCAACTTTCATTAAAATTTTAGCAATCAAGATCTACTTTTCTTTTTTTAGTATCCATGGTTTGTCTTTTTGCTCAGAAAAAAAAAAAGAACTTCTGGAAAGGAAAGAGAAAAAAATCAGTATGGAGAAATAAGAAACAATGAAAACAAATGTATCTGCTGATACAGTAATGTGATGAGATTTAATAATTGTGAATAAATTTTTATTAAACATTTTCTGGTACACTGATATTTAACCATTGGCTACTAGTTATTTAATCTCTAGATAATTGGTGTCCAGTTGTTAAGCTGGAGGGCTGGCAAAAATCTCTCACAGCCTTATGTAGCACATGGGCCTGGGGTTGCCGACCCCTATTTTAAACTAATCATAATCATAAATCTTTTTTAGTGTAAAAATGGAGATAAATGATAAGAAATGATTATTAACTGAATATATTGGTTTAGATCTTTAAATTGTTATAAGTGATTTTCAGTAAAAAAAAAATGAATATTTTTAATTTTAGCTAGTTGATTTAAAATATCTGCAAATTGCAAAACAGCAGTGTTATAAAACAAAATACACTTTATAAAACTGCAAAAAAAAGAAGACTCCCAAAGGTGAATGATTGTTTTTTTATAGCCTTAAACCAAGTTAAAATGTTTATTGTGTGATTTTTTTTTTTGATTCAACAGAGTAAATTTTAACAATGAAATGATTGTTAGAATGTCAAGCGTTGGTGGCCGAGTGGTTGTCCTGGGGTTCGCTTCCTGACAGACGCTTTGACACATTAATAAAAAAAAAAGTGATTATTAGAAAGTAAGTTCTATTTAGAAGATTTTAGAACAGTAAAGTTAATATCACAGTGGATAAAAAATTGAGAATTAAAATGTTTTTTCTAATAGATCAATTGTAATTTGAAAAAATTAATGAGAGATATTTAGAGAAAAAATAACTAGTTACTTTTATTTCATTATTTGTATGAATAGATTATCTTTCCTTCCGCTCACATTGTAAAATCAAGGTGTGTGTGTGGGGGGGGCATTCTTTTTACATATAAATAAAAAAATTTGATTAATATTTAATAATTGATTTATTTCAACATTTTGAACGTTGGCTAAAAAGAGATTTTATTTATTATAAATATGTAGATAATTGCTGAGTGCACTTTTGGCCTGTGAAACCAGTGTCATGGCACTCTTGAGCTGCAACATGCATTGTTAGTAATAATGAAATTATAGAAAGTATAAGTTCATTGCATTTGCTATATAGGTGATAAGACTATGCTTGTTGGCAGTAAGAACAAATAGGATTGATGAAATTTATAATAAACTTGAAATGAAGCAAGAGTAAATAAATTAAAGAAGTAAAGATAAAAAAACAGAGTATAAAAGTTTAAATATGGTCTTAGGAAATTACAATTCAGATAACAGCTTCTAAATATTTAAAACATTGAGCAGACCCTCTACATGACTAAGAAGCGCCTTTTTGCAAGAGAATTTTAGTGCATCCACCTAATTCTATGAAATAAAATTTGTAAATTAAAAAACATTTTTTTCAGTGCTTTTACAAGAAAAACTTGTAATAGATGAAATACACAGGCTTATATATACCTGTGTCTATATATGTAATAGACAAGGTATGAGCACAGACTTTCACATGACCCACCACTCTCCACACTATCTCATAACACTGATACACCTGAACACACATAGTCATTTAACGTGTTTGGTATTTACGTATGTGTTTTATTCATTTATTTCTATAAAATAAAGACATGCTAAAATTAAACATATTAATGTTTAAAAAAATAATTTTTGAAACAATAATTAAATAGTATATTAAAACAAAAATATCTATTTAATTAACTTATTTATTCAATGTAATAAATGTTTTCTATATAAATAACTAGAGGGATTTGAACGTAGGATTTTTCAGTCTATATTCATTCTCTAGTCTATCTCAAACAAACAATAGACATGATGTATGTGGTAATGTGTGTCAGTTTCTTGAGATGGAACAGAAAATAAATATAGACTAAAAAATATTAAGTTCAAATTTCCTTAGTTACTTAAATAATTATTTAATAAATTTGAAATTGTTGTTTTTTTTCAAAAGTTTTCATATTATTTTTTGGACAATCCTATAAAAATGCTAGTACAGATAGGAAATATCTGCAAATAAAACAATTTTGCACAGTTCTCCTTCCCTTTTTAGGCCATCTCTGATATTATGTGAGTAATTAAATAACATATGTTACTCACCAATGGTACATATATCCAGAATATGATTCCTTGGAATGCTTCACTTTTGACTCCACCCTGTTCACTTGCTAGTCAGTAATTCATTAAAACTTAATCCTTGTTTGTTGAAACCCCATTGAAAATATCTCATGTATAAACTTATTTATATTTTTTATTATCAAAATTATATTTCTTCAATGATAAAATATTTAGACTATTTAATTATTTATATGGTGTTATCCACTATTAATAACTATAATTTATTATATATATAAAATCTGATATTTTAAATTTTCATGCTTACATTGTTTATTCACCACAACTTTAATATTTTATTGCAACAAGCCAAATTAGGTCAAATTTAAATAACATAACTGATTTTTATCACATTTGCACCTTCCTGTTAAAATGTTTTTTGTTTAAATATCCTTTCATTATTTTTCATCCCATTCACATCTTTTTATTAAAACATTTTGTTTTTAAAATCCCTTTATTTTTAATTCACTGAAAATGTGTCTACATTTTAAAAAAAAACATTTATTTCTACTCTATGAAATAGATTTGCCTCCCATATAATTGTATTTTTTAACACTTATTAATAATTAAGTTGTATTATATATATTATTTACTTTATTATGTAGTTTGATAATTTGGTATTTAGTCAGGAAAAATTTTCCTCTTTTCTTACTTAGATTGTTTATTCCAAACATTTTTAAAAGTTATTAAAACCACTTGCATTTTACATAATGATACTTGTTATGAATTAAATATTTTGTTTTGGTTAGAATTGCATCATAGTATGGACTAGGCATTCATCAATTGTGAGTTTTTAGCTAAAGAACAAGTAAAAAGCTAATACTGCATTAGAAAAAAGATAATATTGTTATTAAAAATAGAAAAAGCTATTTAGTAAAATGTGTAAAAAAATAATATGCAACAATAATAACAAAAAAAGAAAGATAATACTATTAAAAAAATATTGGCACAACTCAGCATCAAACCTAGATCTAATATTTTTCGGGAGGACACTCTACTAATACTCCCAAGTAAACAACATGCTTAGGACTTGTAAAAAATTATAGATAAAGACAATTTCACCATATACAGAATTATTATAATTATTAGGAAATATTTTTAAAATAAATTTAAAAAAAAAAAATTATTAATAATAATATGTTGATTTTATAAAAATTAGAATATATGTAAATAATATTTTTATAAAGCGCAGACGGTATTGACAAATTAAATTGAGAGAGTGCAAACTTCTCAAGCACTTGTGACTATTAGTAACCAATCAGATCTTAAGCACTGGGACAGAGAATTTAACAAGAAAAGAGTGGTTCCCACTCTCTTCTTTACTTGTCTTTCTATATATCCAAGCCAGTCCAAAGTACTTAAATCTGAGAGCGTGAATCTTAAATATCATCACACTTAATCGACTGAGTTCAAATTATAAACATATGCTCTCAGATATAAGCACTTTGGACTGGCTTGGATATATAGAAAGACAAGTAAAGAAGAGAGTGGGATCCACTCTTTTCTTGTTAAATTCTCTGTCCCAGTGCTTAAGATCTGATTGGTTACTAATAGTCACAAGCATTTGAGAAGTTTGCACTCTCTCAATTTAATTTGTCAAAACCATCTGCGCTTTATAAAAATATTATTTACATATATTGCTGCAAAGTTATAACATCGAAAAACTACTGCGTAGTAAATTGAAAGATTTCACACTGTATGTTTATAATTTGAACTCAGTCAATTAAGTGTGATGATATTTAAGATTCACGCTCTCAGATATAAGTACTTTGGACTGGATTGGATATATAGAAAGCCAAGTAAAGAAGAGAGTGGGATCCACTCTTTTCTTGTTAAATTCTCTGTCCCAGTGCTTAAGATCTGATTGGTTACTAATAGTCACAAGTGCTTAAGAAGTTTGTACTCTCTCAATTTAAAAATTAGAATATTAAAATAAAAATGATTGGGAAATCTAGACATTTTTATTTACATATAAATTTTATTAATTATAGTGATGAAAAGGCATTGGCCTGTTTAGTTTTGTACCATGGTAAAACATATATGAAATATATTTCAAGGCTAGAGCAACTATAATAAGTTTAAGTAAAGAACTATTCCTCTTATGTTTAAACAATAAATATTTACCATCGAAATGTGTTTCTAGAAATAAAATGATTTAGAAATCAAAACATTTACATATAAGTTTTATTAATTGTTACAAGAAAATGGTGTCATTCTGTTCAGTTTAGCGTAATAATAAAAGTATATATGTAGTATATTTTGAGTTTGTGCCTAGAAATTTGAAGCTCGGGTAATTTTCACAAATAAGTTTAAGTAGAGTATTCCTGTTAAATTTAAATAAAAAATATTTACACTCAGAACATATTTCTAATGCTGAAATGATTCAAAATTGTAAATTTTATTTACATATAAATATTATTAATTATCTTGATGTCTTGGTGTTTCAGTAGTGATGCACCTTTGTGGCCTGCTCAACCTGCACACTTGCACACAGCAATTCTGACATTGACTGATTGATTGTAAAAACAATGTGAATAAAATAAAATATGTGATCATTAAATACTGTTTAACAATTAGGAAAGATTATTCTGTGAATTTGTGAAATTATACACACACAAAAAAAGAGTTTTTTATCGGGAATATTTAGAATGTGTATTTTTATGGATGACTTCAAAAGTCAATGATGAAAAGCCAAAAGTTTTTTAAAAAAAATCAATAAAAATTGAAAACAATAAGACAGGAATATATTATTGTTTATTTAATAAATAAAAAATCAAAAAATAATAGTATGGTTTTATGGCTAGGAGTTCATAAAGGATTACACCAAAAATACCACAACTGGACTTGATCCAATAACTTAACATTTCAGAGTCTGACATTTGACCTTTGTACTAATACATGGAGAGACAGGTCATTTATCTAATTATATCCTGAAAACAATTAAAAATATTTTATAAGTGAATATAATCATATTAATAAATAAGTTACAATTAAATATCTTTACCCTACTACACAATGAGCTGCTGTCACCACCCAATTAGCGCTTACTAAAGATCCACCACAAAAATGCAGATCATTGTAAGTTTGCACAGATACCTGAAGAAAATAAAGCAAATATTATTTCAAACTACAATAATTGTTTTAATTTCACATTAACTAGTTAACAATTTGACATTTTCTTTTATTACACCAGATGAGAATTTTTGAAATGCTCGCCTTCAGTACCGTGCAAAATCTGTATTTTATACTAATACTCAACAAATTGAATTTTATTTTTTTTAATCTAATAAATGAATAATATTCTAAAGAATTACATTTGATATTTTTAAATATTTAAAAATTCACTTGTAAAACAATGTTATATACATGTCATTAATTAACCAAGTTAGTGTAAATACTCTTTCAGAAAATGAACGAAGTGTTTTTTATAGCAAGTTGCTCTTTAATGTAAATGAATGAGCAGATTTATTATAAAGCTACCAAATTTTGCTTTAAAATCTGATAATTTCTTTATAATAATTACAATATTGGAAAGATTTTAATACTGTGTTGATTCTAAGAGATAATAACCTAATAGATGCTGTTATTTATTTTCATTATATTCTGTCAGGTTTATTAACATTTATTCTAAACATAAAAGGTAAATAAATAAATTAAAAGTGTGAATGTGTATGTCTTTTTGTTTTAAATAATAATCAACCAATTAGTGTATAAAATACTCAAAAATATTTTATAAACAAGCAAAAAATCATTTAATTTATAGAAAAATCTTTGCAAGTAAATTTGTCTGAAGGAAGTAAATGCTCAGAAGGTATTCTCTTCTGAATGAAACAATGCAGTATTCCTTAGATCTAAGCCAACCGTCTCTTAGATCTATATCAATTGTCCATAATATACTGACCTCTTTAGATTTCTTTTCTAAATAAAATCTCAAAGAAAGAATTATGGAGAAAATCATATGAAAAACACACATCATTATCTCTTAGGATAATGTTAATAAAGTGTTCCGATATTGCAGAACAATGATGCTCTTTCCAAATAAATAATGAATGTGTCATGATTGGCAAAGCAAGTAAACTAAATCTTTTAGATTGTTTTTTTTTTTTGCTGAACATCAATTAATTTTATTTATTGACTATAAGTTGCTGCAAAATGTCTATCTATGTATAAAATTGTATTTAATAAGAGTATGTAGATAATAAATCTTTGTAAAAAATTTCTTGCATCAATTATCTAAAGCTTATCTAAACAATCTTAAATATTAATGTGATAATTATTAATCGTTCACATACTGTATATATAATTTTATTTTTTGGTCATTTTTACATTGCATTCTAAATATAAATTATTTTAATATTCTAAGTGCTACATTTTTATTTTCATACTTTGTTATTTATAACCTATATTTATTTTAATTTTTGCAGATATTTTATTCTATAATTTTTATTCAATTTATAAAATCCTTTTTTACATGCATAATGTTTATAAATTATCTTTCAATTTCATCTAATAAATAAAAATCAGGATTAGATATTCTTTATTATGACTATTGTAGGTGATTTTTTTTTATTATAAAAAGCATGCTCATATGACTTTAAAATTTTCCTAGGTGCTGCTGTTAGTTTAATCTAAGGCCTTTTCAGAAACTTTACTTTTTAACTTAGTCCAATAGCAATAAAATAATTGTTGTGCAATTGATAATGATAATGAAATGTACTATTCAGTTTCCTAATGTATGGATGAGAATCCTGGACAATTCAAAAGTGGTACACAAAAATTATAATATTTTAAAATGTATTGCTTCAGAAAAATGTTAAAAAGTAAATGGATTAGTAAAATAACAAATGACTTTTTAAAGTACAAAAACCAATAGATAATTCATAGAAGTAATTAAGAAATGCAAAATATATTATTGGAGCATATATATGAACATTGAATACATTATCTCACAATTAGCATTAGAGATAATGATTTTAGAGAAAAGATTAAAAGACAAGAAAGGAAAATAACTGATATTTACTAATGCTGAAGATTGATTCCGACAAGATTAACTACAATTTAATAATTGCAAAAAATAACATTGACTGCTTACAACTTCCCAATCCAAAAAGATTCACTAAGAACAAATTAAAATTTAATTTTAAATCATTTTTGTGATTTTTAAAAATCTCTATATTAACAGGTTTTATAAAATTCATATTTCCTATTTCTCACAGTTTTTTTTTTGTTTTATTTTTAGCTATTTGTAATGGATATATACTGCCATTTTTAAAATGTTGGT